>CM076579.1:772168677-772514692 GCA_034641835.2 Pinus albicaulis | reverse complement strand
CAGGCAGCAACCTATAGGAGGCTCCAACCTCAGTAAGCTACAACTGACATTTTATCAAGCTACAACTTGATGTGGAAGCACCAACTCCCATCTATTTTATGCAAGCACCAACCTACAGGAGGCTCCTACTTCAGTCAGCTACAACTGACATCTATCAAGCTACAACTTGATAGGGAAGCTCCAACTTCCTTACTCTTTAAAAGAGAAACACTTGCTGATTTACCTTGGATATCAGCTCTGTTCTGTTTTATTTGCTCTGCTGTTCATCTATTCTCATATTTACCCTCTATCATCTCTGCATCGTCTCAGATTCTCTATCAGCTTCTCCTTCTTCTCTACTCAGCTCCTCCTTCTTCTTTGCTCAGCTCCTCTTTCTTCTCTGCTTCACTGCTTCATTTCTGCATTCTCTTCACTCACTCTCTTTAACCTCTTGCAGATTTCTTATTTTCTTCAACTCTCTTCAATTCTGCTGCACACTCTCTTCTTCTCTCACTCTTCTTTGTCAACCTTCTCCCTTTGGATATTACCCTGTTTTATACAAAATAGCTTCATGGTTGTTTATATTCTACTAGGAATTCGAAATGGACAACCATGTCTCTTTGCCTTCTGCCTTCTCATTTATTTTATCTGCTCATTCAGAAAATATAATTGTAGGTAGAAATTTAACATTACAGTGGGATATTTTTTCTCTTCCGGAGACTTGCCAATGCATCACAACAATATAAATTAGTTAAAAACATTTACAATCAATTACAATGAAAACTTCAGCTCACTTATTCAGCCTCTTGGATCACTGCGCTTGTCTTTTCTGTGACTGTGCTGTATTTGGCTTTTCTGTGACTGTGTTGTATTTGGCTTTTCCGCTTACTGTCGCAGTGTAACTACCATACCTATGTAACTGCCCTTTTTATACATCACAATTTAACTCTTGACACGATAAGAATTTATTTTAACATCTAGACTGTTGTTTTATATAACATATGTAACTTCTCACTTTAAATCTGGGCGAATTCCAACGCTTTACCCACAGCAAGTGTCTTGTTGATGTGGTGAGTTCCGCAAGCAGAACATATACACACCACGCCTTTGTTTTATGGCCTGATGCGATTGCACACATCACAATCATATTCTATTAATAATCACCCTCCACCTTATGCCGAGGCTCGTGGGTCCTCAGACCATGCAGCACATTTCAATACAATCGCAACAACGTTTTATATATATTGTTAGCGCTCAAATCTGCCTCAGGCTGAAGAAGGAAAAACTCGAGGCAACATCAAACCAAGCTTAGCCTCATAGCTAGCCCTACGAGGACAGGAGAGGGCTCTCTCCGGGTCGATCTCGAATAATGAGCAATAGGGTGCGAGATGACTTTAAAAGGGAACTGATTTTAGGCTAGTAAATAGATATGGATGAGGTTTTTAATAAATAATTGGGTTTTTCTGGGCAGCGTGGGATCAAGAACAGCATGAGCAAAGATCTAATAAAAGGCACAGATTATTCCATAAGGTGAGATAGGAGTGAAACTTAACAATTCCAAGTTGAAATTAAATGGAGTGGCAAGACTGCTAAGAAGTTGACAAGGGCATATGTGATGAATCCTTATCAAACAGAAGAAATTGCACAAAACATGAAAGCTTCTCCAGGGCAGAGCAGCCAGCTGAATTCTTCCCTTCTACTTAAAAGCATTCATTTAGAAATGATTATGGGTGAACTGTAAACATAACAAAACACATATGAAAACAAAGAAGAAACATTTGCTAAATTCGTACCACAAGAATCTTATGAAACGGAGTTGTACCATTCAATTAGTTTCTCTGTCAAAACTGTACAATGTAGCTCTGTCTTTTTCCTCCACACAGCTTTCAGAACTCTCCTCCCACAAGTGACTTTTCAATACAATAAATAAACTCAGGAGAAAACACATCGACCCAAAACAAGGGCGTTGTTTCACCTGAAATTACAAAAATAGGGAAAGAGTCATCTATTTGTTCTATAAACAGAACATCGTTCCTCTATTGGCCAATCGAAAAACTGGAGCGTAGATCCATTGGAATGCAACTGAAGTCAGAAATAGACCCTCTGTCCCTATTTATCTACTAAGGTAGATACTCTTCACTCTATTTTTAGCTTTGGCTTTCAACATTCAAATAAAAACTAATTTTAAATAAATAAAAATAGCTTTTGAATTTTGCCTTTGACAAAGCTCTGCCATTTCCAGGTGCGTTTTCTCCCTTTAACATTTTCAACATCAAATTTAACCCTTTCCATGTCCATGTCACATTCAACAATAGAAGAAGCTGAAGAAGCATTTATGACCAGATCACTTGCACCTGCACTCTTTGTATGAAATATGGGGGTGTTGTCAATTACATTGCCATGTTCACAAAACCAGGTTACTTCTTCCACAAGAAGCTTGGGGATTCTCTGTGCATTCAGAATAAATGATTCTGTCTATTCCACAGTAGACCCAGTCTCTGCCATGATAGTTATAAGATGAAGAAAATTTACCAGTTGAATATCCACACATCCCTTGAAGAAAAGACGTGATAATTCTGAGTATATTGCAGAAAAATTAGCTGTTCGAGACATATACAATGTGCTTCCCTGTAAGAGAGAGTTGCATTCATGCCTTTTGTTTGAGACAGTGGGACAGCCTTGTAAAGTATGCCTGTCAAAAAATTTCTCAACTAAAAAAAAAACGCAATTTCTTTAACTGATTGTTCAATATATTTTCCTTAAGTGCACGTTATACTTCAGGATGCGTTTTGTACAGGTATCTTTGAGCATAAGGAAGAATCCAATTAATGAGGGAGAATAGTTTCTCATTGTCTTGAACACCATAAACTATTGCCTTGCGCACCACCACCTCCGAGAGTGAAGAAACTCCCATTGCAGACATCAATGTTATAATTTTAGCTCGAATTCTGTCTTTTGTCTTCTTCTTTTATTTGAAATCCCCTTTTCTCTATTCTGCTGCTCTTTTTCATCATCCTCATCTTTGTGACTCGGGCTTTGCTTAGAATTTGTATCGCAAAATATTCAGAACCCTTCGAAACACAGACTCACCACTGGAAAGGACTCCGGCCCAAAACCTGTCACTTTTGAAAATTTCGACCTTCGACTTGGCACAATATGAGTGTGGCTATTAACAGTGTCTAGTTAGAGCCTTCCTCAGAATATAATTCGCTGTCCCTTCAAGGATCAGCACCACAGACTCTCCACTTCAGATAAATTGCGTGAGCTCAAAGAGGTTGCATCACAGAAAATCCTTTGTGTTGGAATGGAGATTAACCATCATGAGGGTTTTGGTCTATTCACTATAAGAGTGCTTCGTTCTATGCCAAGCAAGAGTGAACGTGCATTTTTTTCCCCTTCAATCAAATATCAATATAAAGATAGACCAATACCACAGATCCGCTCCCTCAGATAGGACAACAGAGCTTCGCCTGCCTAATTTAATTCCACAAAGTTTGCTGGCACCAAACAGAACAGACAGAACTTTTCTTGTTTAGATAGAACAGAACATCTTCCAGATTTGCCTTTTCTATTACATACTCGATCTCGACTTGCTCTGGCAGCTGGAACCTGTCACATGTTTCATTTTAATTGGCTTCCGCTTCAATAATTCGAAATGATTTCATTATTTGTAATCCACCATATTCGGATTTCTCAAGAAGCCATTCAACAGAGAGCGCCATATAGCTATCCGACTCTGTATTGATTGAAAGTTTCGATGCAATTTGGGAATTTGCTTGTTTTTGATAGAGTCTGACTGTAAATTTGCACCAATTTTGTGTCTTTGCATTGCATTTTTTCTTTCCCATTTCCAAATATACAGAGAAAACCACTCATGGACAACACCAACATGCATCTCACCAACCAACCAACCAGTTTCCACAGCACAGATCTGATTCGAAGGCTGAACCTGATAAGCACAATTCCTCCTACTCTGTGAAGCCAAAATGACAAAGAGGAGAACTAAAACCTGAAACAGAGAACAAACTCCAGACCATTCTAAACAAAATACCACATGATTTCGCCCATTCCATCCTTCCAGAGATGATAAACGAAATCATCTAAAACGAAGTGTATGACAGTATGCAGAGAGAGCAGTCTTAAATGTCCATTTACAAGCCTCCTTTGGCACTTGCCGCTTGTCCTTTGTATACATATGCTTCATCCTTGAGAAGAAAAATCTGTGTCCTGTTTGTATGTCTGTCTTTTCTTGTCAATGCCAACTTTCACTTCACTAATCTGATTTATTTCTTCTTCGTCTGCAACTCCTGCAGTTTCTTCTCCCTCCATATCTTCTCTCTTTTTAGTGACATTTTTTTGACTACCATCCAAAAGTGTAATGCTTCTTGTATTTAAGAAGGTGATTATTATCAACCACCATGTCCTCCTTACTGTCCAGAGGGAGATGTCTTATTCCATCGTGGTGCTAGAAATTCATTCACAGAGATTGTATTTTGACCATATGATAGTGGTAATAACCAGTAAGCCCAAGCCCACCAGGGTCCAATATCAGCTTTAGAGAATATAAAACCACCTAGCAAGAACATGAGTATGAGTCCAAAAGTGCCAAATGTGTTTGCAAAAATCATGGATCGTGAAAGGGAAACAATCAAACGGAAGAGACCAATGGCCATTTGATGTATAAGCAATAGCAAAAGCATATACCAGAAAACCCTTCCTACATCAGGATCGAGTCCAACTGTGTAGTACACAACAAAAGACCGAATAACTGCCTCAACAGTAGAATAAGGTAGCAGTAATATCCAGCTTGGTATTGTGAATGCCCAAGCAGGATAAAAGTTATTATCCCTTTGCTTGTAAAATATTGGTAAGCGTTCTATTAAAACAGGAAATTCAGTAAATCCATTGAACAACATATGCACCAGAAAAAAGGCTGCTCAGATATAGGTTTCCATTGTTTTCATCTGTGGGACTCAACCTTGTCCGTAGAAACAGTGTACAGGTGATAAATGCTACAAATCCAACTTGGCAGGTGCGGAAGACGTAAAAATGACTCTGACAGAGGACTGGCAAGACTGAGTCTAACATATATAACGACGCCTTTTATATATATAACCCAATTTCATTTCTCAGCATAGTTATACAGAGTTTAATCATACAAGCTTCCTTTTTAATACGCCTTAAATCAACTCTCGACATAAATAATAAAACCTGTTTAAACATATAAAAACCCCTTTCGGGCCCACCTACCACGTTTTCCAATGCGATATAGTACTCCTCGAGCGATTTCCGATTGCGATTGATCGCAATTGAAAAATTCATTAACTTGCTCCGCTGTGCTGCCTTGCTCCGATGCGATGCAATTACTCTGATTACGATCAATCACAATCGCAACTTTTAGTTGCAAGTCCCGCTGCCCTGCTTTCACTCCGATGCGATTGACCACTGTCAAGTTCTTCCGATTGCGATTAATCGCAATCGCAACTTGCATTTGCATGTTCCTATGCCCATACTCCGATACTCCGATGCGATTAGGCCAGAATTCAAAGACATTTGAATCATAGTTCATATATCCATCAGGTTCGGGCTTCAATCGCAATTGCAAATTTCTGTTGATAACCTGTTCTGCTACCTTTATTCTCCGATGCGATTGGGTGAGGGTCCCACCTTATGGTACTTTGATTCTTTGTTAAAAAGGCACTCCATATAGATTTATATATATGCTTTGGACCTTTGCGCATAAGGCGCAATATATGTAATGTGCTGCATATATACTCCAGCATGGGTAACGATTCCCGGAATGAGATTTATATATATATATATATATATATATATATATATATATATATATATATACTTTGCCGCTCCAATCTTTAGTGTATCTTCCAAATTTCGGGGAGGTGATTCCTGAATTTGTTTATATATATATATATATATATATATATATATATATATATATATATACTTGCCGCTTGTGTTATACGATTCCCGGAATTGTGTTTATGTAGCCTCTAGTTGGGGTAGCGAATCTTGGAATTAAAAATGGCTCTGCCTCTGCCTTCGATGCTTCTGCTGCCCGACCTCTGCCTCTGCCTTCGCTGTATATATTACCTGCTGCTGTTATTTGCCTATCTTTGCATCTGCTACCTTCTTTATCTGTCTCTGTCTTTGCTGTCTCTGCTACTTGTTTGCTGCCTCTACCTCTCTGCTACATTGCTTCTCTCTTTGTTTCATCTGCTCCTTGACTGATGCTACTCCTTAATTCTCCTTTTTCTGCCTCTACTTCTTTAAATGACCCTGTCTCTGCTGCTCAACCCTCTCTACATCTTGCTACTATGCTGCTTTCTTTGCCCTGTTGCTGCCTCAGGTGTTCCTCCTTTGCCATCTCCTTTGCCATCAATGACAAAATTTCCAACAGTCTCCCCCTTTGGCATTGATGGCAACACATCCACCGATAATCCAATGCTTCCTCCAAGTATTTCTCAAGCTGGCTTCTTTTAGAAGACCCTTTCTTCTATTACCTTCTTTTCCTCCCCCTTTGACATCAATGGCAAAGGGTTGCACATTTCTCAGTGTAGATTATGTGTTTGCATTTCTTCTCTCTGATTTGTGTTTAGATCTTTCTCTTCTAAATTTGTACCCTGCTGCTCCAAACTGGTGTAAAAGAGTTGTTGAGAGAACACTTTTGGGGATTATTGAACCTGTCTATACACATTAAGCCGATAACATTCCAAAGCATAGACACCTTGCACTTCTATAAAGAGTAGGTGATGACAGCCATATATAATCAGACTTGTATAATAAGAGATGCATTATTGGATCAAGACTTAAAGATTGTGAATGCTCCAAGTGACATATCAGGCTTGCTTCAACTATACTTCAGTCTATATCTGATGTATTGCACCAATATATTTCTGTTGAGGAAGATTGTAGATGAGATAAGTTTTCTTCCGCAATACACATCTGTAGACAACATCTATTCAATTATGATAATGATGCAATATATCTTTTATTGCTGTGGTACACCTTTCCTGCCTATTGGTGATGATATGAACTAGGATGCTGACAAGGATATTACATTTAAAGACTGAGAGTTTCTTGTTGTTAATATGATCAATGAATCAACCAGAATTTTATCTAACAGAGAAAATTCTTTTACTGATTTCATAATGTACTTTCAAAACAAACCCTTGAGACTAGATACATTCAGTGTATTAGTTAGTCTCACTTATCAATCATGCACTTTCCTTTATGACATAAGGAGGTTATGTATGTCAATGATAAGTCTCTCTTTAAAGGTGGATTACCAGTAAATCCTTTGTGCTGAAGTAGGATTAGATGATTTAAAAATTTCGAGCTTCAGATGGTAATCACAGCTAGTCCTTTATTCTTCAAATACTTTGACTGTTCTATCAGGATGAACTTCCACACGAGCATATTCAAGATGTTTGATTGAAAACTCAGCAAACAGACTTCACACAGTTTTGTAACTAATATTAAGAAAGAGGCCTTGAAGGTATACATGTACCAACTTCAGGAAGGCATGAAATTATATATAGAAAAATATATTGCTTCAGTGTTCAATATACTACTTCAAGTGTAAGCAAGATAGTGTTATTTTTTCTCTACTACTGACCTTTTCATGCTGAATGCAGATAACACTGGGAATATTACCTTGATGTACTTTTTCCAAAAACCTTTGATCCTGAGGACCTGTACCATATTGCTGCTACTTCATAATAACACTTGATATTCTGTTGATAGGCATGCTTCTTGTACCTAAATGCCAATTGATACTACCTTGATAAACTATGCAGAGATTTCACTTCAGCTTGCATATAAACCCATAACTAAGATATCCTTCATAAATTCTACTATAGAGATTTCCACTGTTCAGACCAACAGTCATCAATATCCTGAAACTAATCTTATCATTATTAACCATTTTCTTATTCTGTCATTATGATTTAAAAGAATGTCACTGCATTTCCTTTCTAGGACTGCTCCAGAATCATTACCGCTTTAAGTACAATTCAACTGTCTAACATAATGATCTTCAGGAAGACATCTTCAATTTCTTTTCTATGAATCTTCATGGGCTGATTACTCAAATATTTATTACTCACTTAATTGCATTTCTCCAAGTGAACATTTTGAAAGATGTAATGAACTGATGATAGGCACTTTTCTTACTCATCCTTCTTAATGTGATTCATTGTTAATTCTAGCAGTATGAGGCATAGTGTGATCATCACTTTAAGGTGTTGATGTCTTCTTTCTATTACCATGGCTTCTTGTTGTCTTCTCTTATTCCATCACTTTGTCAGCTATTGAATGCTTCAGATCATCTTCTTTCTCTATAGTTCTCTTTTAGAGGAATTTCCTTTTTCTTCCTGATCTCATAGTTGTTCTCATTACATGGAGCTCTTCTTAGACTACTTTCATGGGGTCTATTTATGAACTGCTCTCCCCCTGGGATGTTTCTCCATATATATTACTGGATGGATTTTTTCTTTGCTTCCTAGAGCAGCTCCCCCTGAGACTATGGAGGATTCATTATGTTATTGAGATAATAGGCTCCCCCTTTCTCTTTTCCTTCCATACTTTATTGGGGTTCTTCATAATGTTTGTATTTCTTTTTGATTCATAGCTTTGTTTGATTTGATTAGATTCCATCATCTATCTAGAGTTCTTTAATGTATATGGCAGATTACAGTCCTTTGCTTTGTGACCAAGTTTGAGGCATACATAACATCTTATTTTATCATAGTACATTTGAGTTGATGTATAATACTTTGTTCCCCTTCTTGAATACATTTTACATTCAACAGATTTATGTCCAAAATTATTGCATGCATAACAGTAGCCATGGAAGTAATTTGTGTACTTGGTGAAGGATTGTCTTTTCCATTTGCTTGCTCGAGGGGTTCTACTCTTTTGCTGCATCCTTTGCTGGTTGGACTGGATTGGCTTTGGCTTACAATATGCTGCATTATGTCCTGGTTTATGACAAGAGAAACTTCTGTTATTTTTCATAGGAGGAAAGAACCTTCTTTGAAATCTTCCAAATTTATTCATTTCATCCTCATGAGTGTATGATCCTTTTTCTGCTGAATTTTTCATCCCTTCATTCTCTATCCTCTCATGTTGCTGCTTCTTTTTGTTTGTTTCTCTGCAACTCATGTTCCTGTTGGTTTTTGCTTCTGAAGAAATTTGCTGGGCTGCTTCATTGTTCTTTACAGCTCTTACAAAAATGGTTTTCCTATTATCTTCAACCTTGGACTTACTATTTTCACCTTCATATCCTATCCCAGCCTTTAGGAGAGGTGACCCTTGAGCCTTTAGAATTTGGTCCAACTGTCCAGAGTCTTTCATTAGAGGTTTATTCATTAATAGTTCTCTTTGGGCTTTTTCTACGTTCTTTCTTAGGCTCACTACTTCTTCTTCCAATCTTTGACATTCCTGACTTTTCTCTCTCATTTGTTGCAGCAGAGTGTCTTCTACTTTCTTTGCCTCTTCAAGATGTGTCTTCAGGTCAATAATTTCTTTCCTATCTTCATATTCTCTCTCATCACATATTTGCACCACTGTCTTAAGGTATTTGTTTTCATTTTTCAATTTTTCTATTTCAGTCAAAGCTGTGTCAAGCTTGGCTCTTTCTTCAGCTGTAATTTCTTCATGGTTCTTATCTCCATTCACACTAGTAGGTACTTCATTTGATTGAATATTTTCCTGTTGACATGAATTTTTCTTCTTCTTAATTCTCTTATCCTTCTTGTCAGTGCAGTCCTTAGTGTTTACTCCATGCATGAAGTGCAATCTATCCTAGATTTCTTTTGCAGAGGTTAAATCCATTATCAACTCAAGGTCCTTGTTATGAAGATTGTTATATATCACACATTTTTCCTTGGCATTCCTCTGTTGCTCTTTCACCATGGGTGAGTCTTTGTAGTAACCATCACACACAGGCTTCCATAGCTCAGGTTCATAGGCCATTAAACCTATTTTAACCTTATCTCTCCATTCAGGAAAGTTTATTGTATTTAACACAGGTGCATTTTGATAGTCCATGACTCAACCAGATTTCCTTCAAGATATTAATCTTACACCAAAGGAACCAACTCTGATACCAATTGTTGAACCCTTAGTTAAACTGAGAGTGGGGGGGTGAATTAGTTTAACACATTCATGGACTTTTAAAACTTTTTCATTAAAACTTATTTACACTTTCATTTCATGTTCAACTTAATATGTGAGTAGTCTTAGAATGTGAGCAACAAGTATTAATATAATGTAACAGTAGATTTAATATGAGAGTAGCAAGTATTAGGCAGATGAGATAAACCACATCAACACATAAACATCATGAACAGAGACACCAAATATAAGTGGAAACCCATAAAGGGAGAAAACCACATCTTATTATTGTTGTGATGCAAAGGCAAGCTCCAACTCCCTCTCACAACTGATTTTCTATAGGCACCATAGTACAGGAGGCTCCTACCTCGATTCTGCAAGCTACAACATGCAAGGAAGCCCCAACTCCCATCAATTTTCTGTAGGGACCAACCTACAGGAGGCTCCAACCTCAGTCAGCTACAACTGACATTTTATCAAGCTACAACTTGATGTGGAAGCACCAAATCCCATCTATTTTCTGCAGGCACCAACCTATAGGAGGCTCCTACCTCAGTCAGCTACAACTGACATCTATCAAGCTACAACTTGATAGGGAAGCTCCAACTTCCTTACTCTTTCAAAAGAGAAACACTTGCTGATTTACCTTGGATATCAACTCTGTTCTGTTCCATCTGCTCTGCTGTTCATCTATTCTCATATCTCAGAATTAAGCCTATGCATCTTCTCGTATTCTATCGCCTTCTTCCTTCTTCTCTCGCTCTTCTCACTTCCTCCTTCTTCTGTCATTCTTCCTTCTTCTTCTTCGCTTGTTCGCTTTCATTTCGCATTCTCTTCACTACTCTCTTAACCTCTTGTTTTCTTCATTTTCTTCAACTCTCTTCAATTCTCATTTCGCATAATCTCTTCTTCTCTCACTCTCTTTCGTCAACCTTCTCCCTTTGGATATTACCCTGTTTTATACAAAATAGCTTCATGGTTGTTTGTATTCAACTGGAAATTCGAAATGGACAGCCATGTCTCTTTGCCTTATGCCTTCTCATTTCTTTTATCCGCTCATTCAGAAAATATAACTGTAGGTACCAATTTAGCATTACAGTGGGATATTTGTTCTCTTCCAGAGACTTGCCAATGCATCACAACAATATAAGTTAGTTAAAAACATTTACAATCAATTACAATGAAAACTTCAGCTCACTTATTCAGCCTCTTGGATCATTGCGCTTGTCTTTTCTGTGACTGTGTTGTATTTGGCTTTTCTATGACTGTGTTGTATTTGGCTTTTCTGTGACTGTGCTGTATTTGGATTTTCTGCTTGCTGTCACAGTGTAACTGCCATACCTATGTAACTGCCCCTTTTATACATCACAATTTAACTCTCGACACGATAAGAATTGATTTTAACATCTAGACTACTGTTTTATATAACATATGTAACTTCTCACTTTAAATCTGGGCGAATTCCAACACTTTACCCACAGCAAGTGTCTTGTTGATGTGGTGAGTTCCACAAGAGGAACATACACACACCATGCCTTTGTTTTATGGCCTGATTCGATTGCACACATGGCAATCATATTCTATTAATAATCGCCCTCCACCTTAAGCCGAGGCCGTGGGTCCTCAGACCACGCGACACATTTCAATAAAATCGCAACAACGTTTTATATATATAACAATGCCTTTTATATATATAACCCAATTTCATTTCTGAGCGTAATTATACAGAGTTTAACCATACAAGCTTCCTTTTTAATACACCTTAAATCAACTCTCGGCGTAAACAATAAAGCCTGTTTAAACATATAAAAACCCCTTTCGGGCCCACCTGCCACGTTTTCCGATGCGATATAGTACTCGTCCAGTGATTTCCGATTGCGATTGATCGCAATCACAAACTTCATTAACTTGCTCCGCTGTGCTGCCTTTCTCCGATGCGATTGCTTTGATGCGATGTGATTACTCCGATTGCGATCAATCACAATCACAACTTTTAGTTGCAAGTCCCGCTGCCCTGCTTTCACTCCGATGCGATTGACCACTGTTAAGTTCTTCCGATTGCAATTAATCACAATCGCAACTTGCGTTTGCATGTTCCAATTCCCATACTCCGATACTCCAATGCGATTAGGCCGGAATTCAAATACATTTGAATCATAGATCATATATCCATTGGGTCCGGGCTTCAATCGCAATTCCAACTTTCTGTTGATAACATGTTCCGCTACCCTTATATTCTCCGATGCGATTGGGTGAGGGTCCCACCTTATTGTACTTTGATTCTTTGTTAAAAAGGCACTCCATATAGATTAATATATATGCTTTCGACCTTTGTGCATAAGGTGCAATATATGTAATGGGCTGCATATATACTCCAGCGTGGGTAACGATTCCCGGAATGACATATATATATATATATATATATATACTTTGATGCTCCAATATTTAGTGTATCTTCCAGCTGGGGAGGTGATTCTCAGAATTTCTTTGTATATATATATATATATATATATATATATACTTGCCGCTTGGGTTACACGATTCCCGGAATTGTGTTTATGTATCTTCCAGCTGGGGTAGCGAATCTCGGAATTAAAAATGTCTCTGCCTCTGCTTGTGATAACGGCTCTGCCTTTGCCTCTGCCTCTGCTGTGATAACGGATCTTCCTCTGTATTTGCTGCCTCTGCCTCTGCCTCTGCCTTAGCTGCTTTTGCTGCTCGACCTCTGCCTCTACCTTCGCTGTACATATTACCTGTTGTTGTTCTTTTCATATCTTTGCATCTGCTGCCTTCTTTGTCTGTCTCTATCTTTGCTGCCTCTACTACTTGTTTGCTTCCTCTACCTCTCTGCTACTTTTCTTCTCTCTTTGTTTCATCTACTCCTTGACTGATGCTACTCCTTAATTATCCTTTTGCTGCCTCTGCTTCTTTAAATGACCCTGTCTCTGCTGCTCGACCCTCTCTACATCTTGCTGCTATGCTGCTTTATTTTTCTTGTTGTCGCCTCAGGTGTTCCTCCTTTGCCATCTCCTTTGCCATCAATGACAACATTTCCAACACTGTAATCCTCCGTCTCTGCATTTTTGGTTAAAATATTTTTGTAGTGGCTATATGTTGTTGTTTTAATAGCCTCTTGATCTATGTGCTTCTTCCCTTCATCATCTGTAATTTATATGATGTTATTCCTTGAAATTATAACTGTGGCTTGTTTATGGAAAAAAGAGGTGTTTTTGTCCCTGGCCTACAACCAGATATTTCTAGATTTAAGCCTCTATTTTTCCTCTTCTTTCTTGCTAGATTTATACCAATTCAAATAGAGCTCTTTTTCATGGTCCTGATTTTATTTGTTTACTCTTTGGGTGTTGATGTCAGTTTGAGCCATTTCAAGCATTCTCTTAATACCATTTCTTACTTTGTCTAGTTCACTATAGTGGTGTTTGACCCAATCTTTGAGCGCTATGCAAAACAGTTTCAAATTAGATTCCAAAATATCAATAGGGGAACCCTCAACATTTTGTAACCAAGAGTTGATCACTACCTATTGATCTTCAGAGAATTCACACCAGAGCGGATTATATTGAAAGGGGAGGGGCCCCGAGGAAAAATGATCTCCTAAGGTAAGTGAGATGGGATAATGATGAGAGGCAGAAAAAGTTAGGATTGAAGAGGAGGCAACAGAAAAATGAGAGATGAGGGAAACATCAACAAGAAAGCAATCAAGCCTCTCCATAATATTTCTAGCCACAATTCTATGATTATTCCAAGTAAATTTTCAATTTTTGGGGATGATATCCACCAAATCGTGATCATGAATAATGGCTTCCAACTTCTCCCTTGCATGATCTGGATTAAAACCACCTCCTCTTTTTTCATTGGCATGAAGTATCAGATTTAGATCCCCTCCAATTATGACATTAGGATTTTCCTCACTGTCTATGTCAGCTTTCATAGCGTTACAACAAACTTATTTGTCTCTATAGTGGTTCAGCCCATAAATTTTATAAACAGTAGTCTTGATATCCTCCTGGAGGTTTTGAAGTATGACTTTGATCCAATCATGAGGCTTAACAATTGCAGTATGCTTCCAAACATTTTGATTCCATATTGTTGCTATGCCTCCTGAGGCACCTCTAGATTCTACCAAATTGCCTGTGTAGTTCCTAATTTTATTAATAATATTTCTCATTTCAGTCTCTCCTTGTTTGGTTTCTTGAAGAAGGACTATGTATAGATTTTCTTGATTTAACAGGTCTTTTAGGGCAGATTTTTTGGAGGGGTTCCCTAGTTCCCTACAGTTCCAAGTGAGAACTTTCATTAGTTCAGGAATGCATGTTGTGTTCCTGTCTTCCCTCCTGATACATGTTGATTGGATTCTTTGATTATATGTCCTCTGATGTAGGAATCCATTGGGTGTTGAGTACCGAGAGAAATATCCTTCTGTGCTGTTTCATCACGATGGTGTTTGGAATATTTTCTTCCTAGGCTTGATCTTTTAAGGATTTCCAAAATAGCCCCCTACTCTTTTGCTGGATTTCTAGTGACAATTCGAGTTGAAGAGGGCTCAGATGAAGAGGACGGGGGACATGACTTGGAAGGGGATGGATGAAGGTGGGAGTCGGGATGAGCGGAGCGGATGGATGGCTGAGGAGGATCCTCTTCAGAGGAGGCAAGGGAGGATAAAGGATTGGTGGAGGTAAAAGGAGGATCGAGAGCTGAGGGAGCTGAGGAAGGGTTAAGATGAGGGTCAGGGATATGAAGAGAAGTTAAGGAAGATTCCAAGTGTGGAAGAATGGGGGGATTGACAGATTGAGAGGGCTAGTGGGAAACTGAAGAACTGGAGATCTTAGAGTTTGGCACTGTCTTTTTCTTTTTAATGACTTCCCATTCAGTTTCAGGATCTGTATTTTCAACTTCAATAAATTTTTCACATCTATTAGTGAAATGATCGTATTCATGGCATACTTTACACTTGAAGGGGATTTTCTCGTAGTCTAGTTGTTGTGCATGTGTCCATTTTTCCACTTTTAGCTTGATCGCCTCCAGAAGTCCTTTTCCCAGATCAAACTCAACAAAGATTCTTGCACAAGCTTGCTTGTTGTCCTTCATCTTGCTTCTGTCAATAAAATTTTCTACCACATTACCAATTTCTCTTACTGAATCGTCTCCCCAGTAGTGAAGAGGGAGGTGAGGGAGATTGACCCAAACAGGGACAGCATTAGGAACGTCATGTTCTAAGTCGAAATCAAGGGTCCATTTGTTTAGGTAAACCCCTCTGTTATCCATGATGTATGGGCCATTCCTGAATATGAGATATTTGTCCTCTTTGGTCTCAAAATGGAATGTATAATAGCCCCTCCCACAGAATATGATTGGGATTTTGCCATTAATTGTTAGGTCCCTATATTACTAGTATAGTCCTTTATTGATGTTAGTGTAACCCCCTTATTGTTATTATTGTACCCTTATAACCCCCATATTGTTATTATTGTGCCCTTAAATTATTATTGTTAGGTCGGCTAGGATTACATTATGGCCCCACTAGGATTACATTGTGGCCCCATGGACTCCTATATATAGAAAAGAGGTTTTGTAATTTGTATCATCCAATAATTTCTCATTCATGTAATGTATTAGAGGTTTCCCCCTCAAAGTGGCTTATTTCTAAGGCGTTGATATCTCTTTTCTTCTATTTTTGGAGCTGGCTTCACAACATTTGGTATCAGAGCTTTGAACTCGCTGCTCCAAACACGTCATCGTGGAATTTTCACTATAACCTTTTTTCTACGAAGTTTCAGAAGCTGAAATTTTTAGGGTCCGAAACCAAAATTCGGAGGAACATCATCGCAAAATTTCAGAGCTTGGTTCACAATATTTTTGGAGATATGATCTGTGGAAGTTAGGTATTTTTGCAGGCTCCTCAATTTAATCTAAACATGTCATCGTGGAATTTGTGCTATAAATTTTTTTCTACGAAGGTTCATAATCTGAAAGTTTTAGGGCGCGAATCTGAAATCCTAAGGAAACTCATCGCAAAATTTCAAAGCTTGGTTCACAAAATTTTCGGAGATATGATCTGTGGAAGGTAGTGTGTTTTCAGGCTCCTGAATTTCATCTCAAAGAGGTTATCGTGGAAAAATCTTCATAAATCTCTCTCTGAGCCTCGAATTGGAGTGCCATAAGAATTGGTCACACATACAAGGACTGTAGTTTCCTTTCTATCAATTTCAGAGCTAAAAGATGAAACAATGACACATGGCAAGTCGTACAAGTTCGATCTACTGAACTAGTCCATAATTAGGTCATTGTGGGAGATTGGACATAACTTTGCCTTGGAGAATCCAAATCAAGTCAGACCTGTGGCATTCGAAAGATAATTCAGAAGGCTACCTCAGTGCGAAATTTCAGATATTGAAGAGCTGCAATCACAGAGATAATCCAATTTCAATATCGAGCTCCTCAAAAGCAAGAAGAAAGTGTGCATTTTTTTCCGAATTGCATAAGTCTTGTTTGAAGAATCAATTTGAATTGATTCCAAGGGCATATTGTAGAATATATATCAGTATTGGGTTCTAAAAAATTCCCCGTAAAAATAATTCAACACCCATTAAGCCTTCAGAAGGCTCTACTATGACTCACGAAGATGAAGAATTGCAATATGATCTATCAAAATGACAAGAGCAAGTGCACCAAATTTCACTCTCGCAAAGAGAAAAAAGAAATGAAATAGAAGTTTTGAAGAAAGGCATGGAAGTGAAGATGGATGGTTTGAAGAATAATATGGATGGTTTGAAGAAAGACATGGAATCTAAGATAGATGGCATGGAAGCTGGCATGAAATCTAAGATGGATGACATGGAAGCTAAGATCGATGAAAAAATGAAAGAAAACATGGAAAACATGAAGAATGATCTAAAAATAGACATGGAAGGTTTGACAAAGTTGATACAAGAAATTTTACCTAATGGTGAAAAGATAGTAGAGGAAACTCATGATGAGAAAAAAATAAATGTTAATCGTGACTTCATAAACTCTACTGTTGGTGGGAAGAACCACCATATTCCAAAAATGGATATGAGGAAGTTTGATGGAAAGGATCATGTAACATGGATACTACAGATGGAGCAATATTTTGATCTCCATAATGTGCAAAACACACAAAAGGTACGCATTGCAACTTTACATTTAGAACAAAATACATTTGTATGGTATCGATGGCTTTTATCTCGTAAAAAAATTGTCACTTGGTCAATTTTTACGGAGGAAATGATAGCACATTATGAGGATACAAAGAGCAACACCTTCTTTAGCCAATTGATAAATCTCAAACAAAAGGGTTTAGTGGGGCAGCACATTGAGGACTTCCAAAAATTGAATATAAGGGTAACTGATATTCCAGAGGAACACAGGATTGATCTCCTCATAGGCACTTTAAAGGATAACATCCAACATGAAGTTCGCGTTTTGGAACCTGATTCATTGGAGAAGGCATTCAGGTTGGCAAGAAAAGTTGAATGTAAAATTATGGCGACAAGGAAGCCTACCACTCAATTCTATAAATAAGGAAATGTTGCTATGCCTAGATTTCCACAACCTACAAGGTTTACACCACAACAATTGGAAGAAAAAAGAGCAAAAGGGCTTTGCTACAGTTGTGATAGCAAATACACTAAAGGTCATAAGTGTGCTGAGAAGAAATTATTTTACATAGATTGTGAAGAAGAAGAAGAAAATGAACAAGAAGAGAATATACACCAGGAACCACCCCTAGAAGAGGAAGAAATGAATCCGACCATATCGTGTAATGCACTGGCAGGAATTACCACTCCTCAAACTCTCAAGATAGAAGGACATATAAAGAAGAAAAGGGTAATAGTGTTGATTGACTCAGGTAGCACCCATAATTTTATTCATTATAAGGTAGCCAAGGAATTAAATTGTTTCCTATACCCAGCACCAGAATGTCAAGTGATGGTTGCAAATGGAGGAACTATAAATTGCTCTGGAAAATGCCATAATATCAAGCTAACCATGGGGGAATATGTATTGACTAGTCCAATGCTTTCCATTCCTATGGGAGGTATTGATGTTGTACTAGGAGTACAATGGTTACAATCTTTGGGGACGATAGCTTTTAATTTTCAAGAACTTTTCTTGAAATTTTTTTCAGAAGGAAAGGAAGTCGAATTACGGGGTATTGCAGGGAAGTTGGGAAAGATAATAAGCTCTAATGTCATTACAAAGCTTCTAAAGAAAGAACAACGAGGCGTAATTGCACAATTATGCTCACTAGAAGTTCCAACATCAAAATCATCTATTTCTGCAGATCTCCAACAAGTCTTGGACAATCATTCCAAGGTGTTTGAAACTCCCAAAGGACTCCCACCTATTCGTGATCATGATCATGCTATTCATTTGATTCCATGAAGTGTTCCTCCAAACATCCGGCCTTATAGATATCCTTACTTCCAAAAGAGCGAAATTGAACGCATGATTGCAGAAATGTTAGAGGCGGGTATAATTCAACCTAGTCAAAGTTCTTTCTCTGCTCCCGTAGTATTGGTACACAAGAAGGATGGATCATGGCGAATGTGTCCGGATTATAGGGAGCTCAAGAAGCTCACCATTAAAGATAAATTTCCCATTCCTGTGATTGATGAATTATTGGATGAATTACATGGAGCAATTTATTTTACCAAGTTGGATCTTCGTTCAGGATATCATCAAATTAGAATGAAGACTGAAGATATTCCAAAAACAACATTTAGAACTCATGAGGGTCATTATGAATTTTTGGTCATGCCTTTTGGCCTTACCAATGCACCTTCTACATTTCAAGGGTTGATGAATTCCATTTTCAAACCCTTCCTTAGAAAATTTGTGCTAGTATTTTTTGATGATATACTAATCTATAGCAGTCTTGGAAGGATCATGTTGAACATGTTGACAGGGTGCTCAAACTATTGCAAGAGAAACAATTATATGCAAAAACATCCAAATGTTTCTTTGGAGTACAAGAGGTGGAATATCCGGGTCATATTATATCTCACGAGGGTGTTAAAGTAGACCCTAACAAAATTAAAGCCATTAAGGAATGGAAAGTCCCCAAGACAATAAAGCAGTTGCGAGGATTTCTCGCGTTAATAGGGTATTATCGCAAATTTGTTAAGAATTATGGGAGAATAGCAGCACCTCTAACAACATTATTGAAGAAATATGCATTTTCACAGACGCCTAAAGCCACTAAGGACTTTTAACATCTTAAAGAGGCAATTAGCTCATAGCTCATCTTATCATCCTCAATATGATGGTCAAACTGAGATAGTAAATAAATGTTTGGAAGGATATATTCGTTGTTTTGTATCTGATAAACAAACAAAATGGGTCAAGTGGTTACCTCTCTCTGAATGGTGGTATAACACTTCCTTCAATACTACAGCAAAAATGACCCCATTTATGGCACTTTATGGATATCATCCACCATCCATCAAATCATCTTTAAGAGAAAATTCGAAGGTTAAAGCAGTGGAAGATCACATCGAGCATCAAGAACAAGTTCTCCAACTCTTAAAGGATAACCTAAATTTGGCAAAAAATCGAATGAAACAACAGGAAAATCAACATCGCAGCGAGAGAAGCTTTGATGTAGGAGACTGGGTATTTTTATGGCTACAACCATACAAAAAAATGTCCCTCAATCAAGCTAAGAAGGATAATTAATTATCACCAAAGTAATATGGTACTTACAAGGTGTTGCAAAAGATTAGTACTATGGCATACAAATTGGAGCTTCATGCTTCTTCACGAGTGCATCCAATTTTCCATGTTTCATTCTTAAAGAAGGTTATAGGCAAAAATATTCCAGTTCAAACAATATTTCCAGAATTTTATGAGGAAGGAAAAATCATATTGGAACCTAAAGCGGTCACGGAAACAAGAAATCAACAGCTACGGAATCGATCACTTTCAGAGCATCTCACCAAGTGGAAGAACTTACCCACTGAAGATTCTACATGTGAGGATGAGAATTTTATACAGAATCACCCAGAGCTACTCAAGCGTTGAGGACAACACTTTTTTGAAGGAGAGGGGCATTTTAGGTCCCTATATTACTAGTATAGTCCCTTATTGTTGTTAGTGTAACCCCCTTATTGTTATTATTGTACTCCTGTAGCCCCCATATTGTTATTATTGTGCACTTAAATTATTATTGTTAGGTCGGCTAGGATTACATTATGGCCCCATTAGGATTACATTGTGGCCCCATGGACTCCTATATATAGAAATGAGGTTATTTAATTTTTATCATCCAAGAATTGTTCATTCATGTAATGTATTCGAGGTTTCCCCCTCAAAGTGGCTTATTTCTAAGGCGTTGATATCTCTTTTCTTCTATTTTTGGAGTTGGCTCCACAACATTAATCTTGTACATCCACTTGCGCTCTACCCATTTCTAGAAAATTTTCGACGAGGGCTAGAGACCAGTAAATTGCCCAATAATGAATTTCTTAGCAAGAGAGAGGGAAACCATGCGAGGGATTATAGGAGGAAGAGAGACTTCAAAAATCCCATCCATTTTTTTAACGAAATTGATTATTTCAGGGCTTGTTCGAGGCGAGTTTAGAGATTTGATCAACGCTAAGAAAGCGAAGGCGTGATCAGGAGGGGGAGCCACCACTGGATGTCCTTTGGAGGGGCCATGCAGTCGTGGAAAAGCAGCAGAGGCTGCTAAGGCAGAGGTGCGAGGTCGGGCGGCTGCGCCTGTTCCTAGTTGACGAAAAATTTACATAGTACTAATCTTAGTCGAGTGAAGTTTGTGTGAAATATTTTAATTCTAAGAATATAAATATAGTTCCTAAGAAATTACACACACACACACACACACACACACACACACACACACATATATATATATATATTTCAATATGAAAATGTATCATAATTAAGCTATTAAATAAGAATTAAAAATTTTACAATATATATGTAACACCTGAGACCTTGTGTATATTTGTTTTTATATTTTTACATTTATTGTATCATGATTGAGTAATTGGTGAATTGGTGAACTCACTAATTAAGTGTCCTTAAAATATTGAAATATATTATAAAATATAATGGCTTGTTAAATATTAAAAAGAGAATCATCTTGGTGAACTCACAAATTAAGTGTGCTTAACATATCAAAATATATTATAAGTTATAATGGCTTATTAACTATTAGAAAGAGAATCATCTTGGGAAATTTCACGGGAAATAACATAGATGTGGTTTCAACTACCACACGGTTATAGACAATTACTTATTCTACTTCTTATTTTATTGTCTATAAATATCTATAGAGTGAGGAAAGGCAAGACATGACACTGCTTGTGTGGTGTTCTTGAGCTAGACTAAGAGCCAGTAGAAGCCCTACGCCTAGTTAAGGTTGTTAGAAACAAGTTGGACTGAGTGGTTTGGATGTTTGTGGACTCTCACTAAGGAAGGAAAATTGTTTGAGTATTGTTCTGGTAGTGAAAGGAATGGGGGGCATCAAAGGATGGGAGGTGTGGTCTCTCCCAATGAAATTCTTAGGGAAAGCATGAATCAAATAAGTAAACCTATAGGAATAATTATGCATTTATTTCTTTCCGTTGAATGACAGTGTGTAGTTTTCTATAGAATGACAGTGTGCAGTTTTCTATTTTAACAGTCAGTTTTGAATTGATGTAAATAAATGAGGAATCATCTTCTTATTTTTAAAAGGATAAGTATTAAACTCTTTTATAGATTATGATAATGATCATGAGTTGTATTTATAATCCTATAAGGGAACTATACAATACTTGTGGGAAAAATATTTTTTGCAGACATTCATGCAACCCCTATGTAGGAAAGAAAATGGGAAACCATATAAGAACCTACTGAGAAAAACCATTGTAAACAAGTTGGTAGCAAGAGGAAGGAATTGCATGGATACTGGTTTAGTCCATGGGTCGGGTTGGACTAACCAACAACAAGAGTCTGTTCTAGAACCCCTAGAAGAATATCCTATAAGTAATGGAAAAAACCAAAAGTATAAAACCCCAACTGACACAAGTAAATATATTTCAAAGCTTTCAAATTCAGCCACACAACCCATTAGATAACTTTTAAGGTATAAAATGGGCCTCTTAAGAAAAATGTACAACCAAAATAAACTTTATAAGAACCAATAGGATTAAAGATGATGATGTCAACCGCTGAGGATGATTCACCATTTTTGGGGTAAAAAAGTAAAAAGATTAAATAATAATAATATAATAAAACTAATTTTTCAATTTGTATTTTCAACTTATATCCCTAAGTTTTTACTCAAATTACGAGTGAGATTACTTTTTGGATGCAAAATTTAATTGCTCGCCCAAGGAGTACCCATGTTCCATACTTTCGATGGACCCTACTACACGAAAAATGAGAAATACATAAAAAACATGATTGCAATCATGTTTTTCATGTATTTCTCATTTTTCATGTAGTAGGGTCCATAAAAAGTATGTAAGATGAGTAATAATTGGATGAGGAATCAAATTCTACATCCAATGAGTGTTCCTATTCAAAATTTGAGTAAACCCATAGGGAGATAAGTTAAAAATGCGAGTTGAAAACATAGTTTTTTTTTCCCTCTAATAATTGATGATGTAATTTAATCTTTTTATATTATTTTCACTATTATTTTATAATTTCCTTAGGAGGCCCATTTTAGACCTCAAAATTCCCCTAATTCCATAAGGAAACAAAATCCCATTAAATTCATAGCTAAGCATGTGGCAAGCTAACTTAAAAAAAATTATAACAATAATTCAACCGTAAAATATAATATCTACAACAAAAATTGGATAGAATGTTCTATATATAAATATTATAGCTGTTCATTTACATTTTAACCACACCATAGAACCAAATACTTGCAAGAAACTTGCAATAAAAAAAATTACTTTTAGCATGATTGTAGAACTGTTTTGGACGGTCATAGTTACAGACAAATTTAAAGAGAAAGGCATAGCATCTTGACATAATTTTAAGACATGAATTAGCTCAGAGAAAATTGAGAATAATTAATAGAGGAGAAAATTTTCCAGTCCAAATAGGACTTGCAGACAAACTAACTTGAAAACTGTTCATAACTGCAAAAGGAATCATTCCTAAACAATTGCATAAACCGTGTCATAGTTTTTGCATTTGAATAATATAGGATTTTAGACACCTTATAAGAGTAAAATAAACACAGGGGGTCAACGCTCGGTTGTTAATATCTCCATTAAATTAAGACCTCAGTAAAACACGATATCTGGAATCATCAAAAAACCAACCTATAACAAAAAAAAAACAAGAAGTACCTCGACTTTTGTCAAGATAAATCCCCTCTGTAGATAAAGGTAATATCTCTAGTCGTAAAGTGGGTCTAGCAAATTGATATACTTTCTAATGAAAATATTTCTTAGCTAATATTCAAACTACAACAAGAAAAGATAAATAGGTACCTTTTCCTGATGATATGCTCGAACCCATTGATGATTACCTTGATCCACGATCCTTTTAGGCTCTCTTCTTGTTACTAGTGACACACAAATAATTGTGGATGATCAAGAGGCAACATCAAACGTAATCCAATAAATAATAATCGTTAAACATTAGCTATCTAGAAGATCAAGGAATACCTGTATATTTGCATAAAATATTAGACAAATATAGAAAGCAAACATCAGATGTTGGAGGCCTCCTTTTGGTGAAAATATGATTCCTTCACCAAAGCTCTAAAGAATTCCTTCTCTCGAACAACTTAGGCGTTATCACAGTGCAAGAATGTAAAGGGAAAAAAGGTTCATACTAGCCCAACAATGACCAACCAGTAGTGGAAGGATAGGGACCAATTTATAGGAAGGGAGAAGAGGTTGGAAGCCCATGAAAGGAAGAGGAAGATCCAATTTCTAAGGGACAAACCCTCATGGATGAGATCAAATATCTAAAATCAGAGAGCTCAACTCTATCACCACCGTTTAACAACCAACTCGTTGCCCAGGAACTTCTAGAGGTCGAAGTTTCTCCTCCGTTTTAGGAAACATTTACATAAATGGATCGACTCTATTTTCCAAGAAATAAGGGTGTTAGCATCACTAAGCTAGAAATGTAAATCTGGCATCATTGTGAGCATGAGACTAGAAAACACGTTGACCCATAAAACTAGGGTTTCGAACAAGTTCCTTTAGTAATATTCCAAGGTAGTTTTATTTGAGTCTTCAAGGGATCCCTTTAAATATTTCTTCATGGTGGAAACATTGCACAGGGTCTGTCATAGGGTACTTCAGGTTCAGGGAAGGGAAGGGAAGTGAGCATGGTGACAAATTATTGTATAACCAATTCCCCATAAAGAATGAAGGAAGAACGGGGAGTGATGGCTGAAATTCTTTATGAACCAAGGCAAATAACTCAGATCACTGCTAGGAAACCTTCCAAATGAAACATATTACAATATATGAAATCTCTGGTATGAATATGGCTAACCACATAACTTTTCACTAAGAATCAAATAATACATGAACCCATGGCATGGTTGCATCCATCCATCTAAAGAGATCACATAAATGGATTTTCAGTATGGATGTAACCATCCAAATATATAGGATCATGTATACAATCATGAATACTCAATACTTCCCTGCAACCCAGATCAAAATCATATGTGATCCAGGGTCTTCATTGCGATATCAATCAACCCAATGTAAAAATCTAGCCATGTGAATAGATATGTTGGTGTTGAGCATGGTAGAAACCACCTAATTATTGGCCAATGAGGAAAAATGTTAACAGGCACAAGAGAAACCACCAATAATGATGATGGTTGTCAAGGTACAAGAACACAATCTACAAGTGTGAATAAATGTGTTGAAGTCGAACACTTGCAGAATCATTTGATCGAAGGCCAATGATGTGAACCTGTCATCAAACATGAATAAATTTCCATTGAGACATGCAAGCTCCAAGGTACTAAAAAGGAGTTTCTAAAATGCCTTCCCAAATAATGAGATGAAGTCGACAAGAAGTGATTCGTTGAAGGAGTTCCATAATGATTCCCACATCATCAACATGAAACAAAATATATCTCAGTATGAAAGGAGTGATTCGATATTGTGACAGAGGAGGTCAGATAAACAAAGGGGATGTTTGACAAAAAGATCTTCTCGTGAACATATTGGGGACACGACTCTGGAGTGTGGAAGCATTCGACTCAAATGGGATCAAAGGTCATGATGACAAAAATGGTGATCGAATAGAAGGAAAATGGATTTCCCAAACCCATGGAGGAAAAAGGACGAATGAAGGACATACCCAACTCGACACAAAGTGCATATGAGTGTCATGTTCAGGAGCGATAAGATGCCCAAAATACATGTAGGATTTTCACTTTCAATTTTCCCTCATTATTGCTAACGAGTACCTCTTTATTTTTGATAGCCATCATGAAGAGGATAACATATGTTGAGCATGTAATTTCATTCTTCGAATGAAACCATCTTACTAATTTTAATGAGCCCTAGGAAGGAGAAACTCGGTCTTGTCATGGTCACAACTCTTTCACCGTTTAATATTTAACGAGTCCAACGAAAGGGTAACTCAATAAATTTTCATATTTAAGGAGTTTGAAAAGAAATAAAAAGAAAACTCCATCATGTCCCTTTTCATAAATCGTCTCTCGAATCCGAAAAGGTAGAAAACAATATCCGAGAGAACCTCTTGATCATGTTCGATCAAGGTATTCATTTTTCATAAATATTAAATCTCATCATGATAAAGGGGTAGACGCATAGTGAGATTACATCAATTCATTTACTTTAACAAGTTCGAAATTATAAGTAGTCAACAATCATTTCATTTTTCGAGAGTCAGAAAAAATCTGAAAGTTGACTCTAGGGGTTTCTTTTTCGTTTATGTTAACTGAGTCCAAAAAAGAGAAATAAAACTCGTTTCCATTAGAAATAATCACAAATAGTGTAAAGGTCCTATTACTTCAGAAAAAATTACAAACATCACTGATATCGATGAAAAATAATAAAATAATGGCGAAAATATTTCAAAAATATAGAAATAGACAAAGAGTAAATTCATTTTCACCTTTATATTTTGAATAAATTGGAGAAGTTCATTTTACCCATTTTTCCTTTGAACTTCATATCAGTGGTGCAAACGATCCAAGACACCACTCAACGATCCGTCAACGCCATGTAAGATCTCAAATCATTCTCTTCATGTTAATTCCATTCTTTTAGTGTTTATATTTATAAATAGAGAGATCGGGGGGGGGATTTAAAACCTCAAAATCGCCCACTGCTAGTGCGAGTTCGAGCTATTAGAACAGTGTTGGTTGCTCTTAGCCTGTTAGGGCAACACACAACCAGAACCAAATTAATTCAGACAGTGGCACAGGCCACAGGGAATATTTCGAAATAAGAAATCTACCCATTTCCAATGGATGATTTAAAAAACTTCTCTGATGAAAGATCCTAAAATTTATTTTGAACATGTTTTGTAGGTGATTTTAGCAGAGATGGTCATCGAATGGAAAGAATGAGTCCATGAGGTGGAAGATCACCAAGCACTCCAAGACCACAATTTTGTAAATGCATTGCGCAATTGCAGATTACTGCAGGTCTTTCAAACATCAGGGATCAGAGCTCAGCTAGAGTTGCTTTAATGTTTGATTGGACTGTGGGATGTAGATCGTCATATATTCATGATTGGGGACCAGGAATTGGAATTAGATGTCATGGAAATCTATTTCATCACAGGATTATCCAGGAGATGGGAGAGAATCCAACTCTCCAGAGCTCACGCAGGGCGTGAGATCACTAGTATGATTATCCAAAGACATTGTCTTGCGGCTCGAAATACTGAGAGAAGGAAGATAGAGATATCATCTATCAGATTCCTTCCCTTGTGTACAATCCTTCATTGTTTGACTCGAGTGGCGACAGCCCAGGCATTGCATGAGGCAATGAAATCCAAATTCCAGTATGCATTGGAATTTTTGGCCCCTACTATGTTCAACTGGCACCATGGGTTATTGGCTAATGTGAAGATCCAATTGACCAAGTGCAAAACATGTCGACTAAAACAGTTTAGGTATGGGTCCATTTTGGTTACCTTTTTCTTGGAGAGAGTACCTTTGTTATAGTATCAGCGGTTGGAGATCCATGATCCAGCCCCGAGGGACTCGAGACTCATGAGGAGGTGTGAGATCATGCCCCGTCAAGTTTAGGGCTAGAAAATTCATTTCCCTACAAAATTTTTCAGTTGGCTACATTTTCAACTCATTTTGGTTGAGGACTATGCACAAGCAGGAATTGATTTTAGGGGAGATCCAGATCTATCCATTCTTCTAGGTACATAGTGGACTGATGCAAGTAAAAATTGTCTTTTAACATTTTTTACTTTTTTATTTTTTTTCATGTATTATGAGACTTAAACTTATGATGTTTTTACAAGTATGGGTCCTTAGAGACCGCCGACATGTCAACAATCGCAAGGAGGATAGCACACCCAGTGGAGGATGTCCCTTACGAAGAGGGAGAATACCCATTAACTGAGTTAGAGCGAAACTTGGTAGACCTTACGAAAGGCATCCCAAAGTATGCTACCTTCGATGATATTCCTCTTTGCTTTCAGAGGCATACACTCGGGGTTCCAAAAATACTGCGTCATTTACTCTAGCAAGTGATTTGAGCTTTTTCCTACTCTCACAAGCACCATGTGGACGGATAATAGCCCTTTTTTTACACTTTTGTACTCATGTAGGCCGAGAGAGCCATTTTTGTTATAGAACATATATTTTTTGAGATTTTCATGTAACACACTTGACATACCCAATATATATATATATATATATATATATATATATATATATATATATATATGCATGTTTCTACGGCTACTTGCATATCATAATGATGTGTTGGTTTTTTACATGTTGTGCAAATTTCTATCTAATACATGATTTGCTAATGTATTTGTTAATGTGTTTAAATTTCTTGGAATATGTTGATATTTAATGAAATCAAAATTCCTTTCCAATAATCAAACAGGAAAATACTATGCAAAATTTGAGGATTTCGCATAGAGTAATGGCCATTTAACTGTAACACAATGAGTCGTGAGTCAAATTTAACAACCAAATCTCTAATTCCGATATCAATGGCAGCCGATAATAGCTCGATAAACACACTATATTTGGCAATATTGTTAGTTGTTTGACCCAAAAAAATACTTTGTAAATCAATCATCTCTCCATCAGGGGAATAGAGTGCCCATGCTGCAAACGATAGGTTTTGTGTTCTAATCCAAGCGCCATCAAAAAAAATGAAATAATGATTCAATGACATCTACAAACCAAGTGGAACACAATTTGAGAAGAGGAATCATGTCTTCAAAGAAAACAATCACACCAAAAATCCAATCAAAGCATGCTAATGAATAAAACACTTATATATAAAGCATCAAACTCATGGTCAAGCGTAATACTTCTTCAGATAGAGCCCATTCCTGGGCTCAGGAAATTGGTTTCCATCGCAATATGATAGCTCATAGGCTCCTCTTTCCAATACTCATTGAATGATATATGGCACATGCCACATTGGCTCGAGTTTTCCGACTCCCAATTTATCATGGGCTTGGTCGTAAAGCAGGACCAAGTCACCTTCGGAGAAAATGCGAGGGTTGACAGATTTGTCATATTTATATTTAACTCATCTTTTTGTGCTTAAATGACTAAAGCAGCAAGTCTTAGGGTCTCATCGAGATTCTCTAGGTAAAGCAAATGTTCCTCTCCTAGTGAAGTACCAGGAAGTAGTTCAACGACTAGCTTCAGAGAAGGAATTTCACACTCGATCGAGAGTGTGGCCTCTAGACTATACACCAATTGGAATGGTGTGAATCTAGTGTTAGTATTAGTGGAAGTTTGGTAAGCCCATAGAGCTTAGAAGAACATGAGATGTCAATCTAATTTGTGTTTCCCAATGTTTCTTTATAGCATGGTCATGAAAATTTTGTTGACAGCTTCAACCTAGCCATTGGCATGTGGATAATAAGGAGTGGAGCTATCGTGATGTAACCCCAACTGAGCAAAAAACTTTGTAATAAAATGATTTCAAAAATGAGAGCCATGGTCAGTGGCAATCTCTTTCAGGACACTAAACCGAGCTATGACATGATTAAATAGGAATTTCTCCGCAGTTAGACCTTCATTATCATATGCATGCATCGTTTTGGCCCATTTAGTGAAATAATTAATGACAACAATAATATAGCCATCCACCACGACTGAGCGAGGGTTACGGGTCAAGAAATATATGCCCCATTTTGCAAAGGGTCCAACGGTCACAACTCAGTGCAAGGGTGAGGGTGGGGCACGCTCTTTCTGAGAGTAGATTTGGTCGTCATGGAATTTCCATACTACAACAATTCAATATTTAAAGAAAGATGACCAAAAGTACCCCGTGCAAAGGATTTTTTGGGTGGTAGCATAACCTAACATGTGACCACTAGAAGCCCCAAAGTGGCAGCCATTGAGAACTTTCTCATCTTCCTCGAGAGTTAAACATTGACAGAGGATAGAGTCAACACTAGTGTGATATAGAGTGTCTCCAACGATACAATAAGGTTGGGACTGGTAACGAATCTGTCGCCACTCAGAGTGCGATAGCTCTGGCCAAATATTTTAGGTCTGGAGATAAATGATGACATATCCATACCATGGATCAAGAGTGCTGATGAAAAAGAGGGATTATTCTCGAATCAAATCATCAAGAGGAGTGGGATCAACCACGGTAGGAAGATCACTAGTCAACTCAACAAAGACAAGGGATTTATTAGACTTAGCAGCAGTGATCATAATTCAAACTCTTGAAGGATGAAAATCCATTTCGAGTACTTTCCCCCAAGAAACTGACGCATGAGAATGTAAGTCATGGCGTTGTAATAAAAAATCACCAAAGTTTTGTGCAGGAGAATGTAATGATGAAAATTCTCAACAATGTGGACATTATCCAACGCAAGTTTCTCTACATGATCATAACGGGGCTCAACGGAAAATATATTGCGACTCAAGTAGTACACTATGTGCTTTTTACCATCATCATCATCTTGAACTAGAATCATACCGATAGTGTTTTCTACAGCGACCAAATACAAGAAGTCATTGCAGTGATAACTGGGAGGATTTAGTAGAGGATCATTGATGAGGGATTGTTTCAAAGCATCGAAATAGCTTTGAGAAATTTCGTCCCATATGAATGGGATTCCCTTTTTCAATAAATGAGTAAAGCCTTTGGCAAGCTTAACATAATTAAGTATGAAGCGACAGAGGAAATTGGCTTTCCCCTGCAACCTTTGCAGTTGATGAACAAAAGAGGGAGGAGGAAAATTGATGATTTCCTAGACTTTAAGAGGATCTATGTGGATTCCTTCATTAGACACCACGAAACCCAAGAGTCAACCAGATTCGATGCAGAAGACAAACTTACGAGGGTTTAACCTAATATTATAGAGTCAATAGCAAAGAAATATGGCTCTATGGTGTTCCGGGTGATCTCGACGTTTAATAGAATGAGTAGCAAGTTCGTCGATATATGGTTGAACTATGTGCTTGATGTCATGAAAAGCATACGACATAGCTCATTGGAAGGTGGTCTGACATTCTTCAAGCCAAAAGGGACTTGTAATGTCCCTCATGGATAAATAAACGTGGTTTTGTGTTCATCTGCTCGAGCAATGTTAATCTGGTTATGGCTATAAAAACCATCCATAAAGGAAAAAATCTCACTCCTGACACAATTATCAATGATTTGGTCGATAAAAGGAGTGGGGTAATTATGCTTAGGACACGCTCGATGGTATGGGATAAATAAAACCGGATTTGAGAAGTTTTTCAAATTCGCCCTTTATGGCAGTAGCCTTTCTTGGGTGCACAATATGAAGTCGTGGGCGAACGGGCTTCAAGTCTGGATAGGTAGGTATTTCATGCACGAAAACATTCTGATCAATGGCATACATCTCTTCGTATTACCATGCAAAGACATCGAAAAATTTCTGGAAAATCTCGTTGTAGATCTTGATCGCATCAAGAGAACATGAGGCACAAATGTGAACATTCAAAAAAATACCTGGTTTGACATAGATGTTGATCGGAATGGTTGGATTCATATTTCCCATGTTCCCTTCAGAATAAACTTCATGAATCAAGATAGGATTATGAAATGGGCCAGTCAATACAGATGAAGCATGAGATTCTAGATAGAAGGAGATGTCACCTAGGGTTGGGAGAAATGAGGAATGATGTTGTCCATCATCCCATGGGATTTCTTCGAGAGACATTACCTCATCATTGGGGAACTTCTCATTCAAGGGATCACGATATTACCAAGAACCAAACCACGGAGACTATGAATAAGTGTCCAGATAAGAAACCAATCAGTCGTTGGTTTTGGATGCAGGCTCAGAAGCCATGAGAATACTCTGATACATTTGTTCAGTAGGGCTCAAAGGCATAACATCACCAAAACTATAAAGCCGGTTGGGATTGGGAACAATCCATGGATCATGACCAGATGATATCATATTGATAGTGGTGACATTCGATGGCAGGAGTGGAAATATTCCCACAACAGACGAGTCTTTGAATAGACCCAACCTGATGTTCTCATAGGGGGTAATGGTATTCCCAACATATGGAATGTTTCTTATTGAAGAATCAGAGGAAAATAAATCTAATTGACTGATAATCATGATTTTTACTTGATGAGGAAAATGGAGGACACGAAAAAGGGTGGAGACCACGCAAACCATGGCATGAGTCCAACTGCATCCAAGAAGGAGATTATAATTCAAGTTGGCGTCTACCACCGCAGCTTATAAATTTATCGTTTTTCCCTCCAACAGGATGGGCAATTATTTGAGAATACCATATGGACGAGAACCTATATCGTCAAAATATTACAAGGTATTCGGGGACTGGCTCAATGGAGGAGATTTGATGGCTTTCCAACAAGCGATATACATGATGCAGGTCAAAGAGCCCTCATCAACAACAATCCTATGAATGGTTTTCCCCATCACGGTAACTTGAATCAAGAAAGCCACTTGAGATGGGAGGCAAGGAAATAAGCTCTCAATATCGAAACTAATAATATTGGAATCTACAGGATCAATCCCTCCAATAGCGGAAAGTAGTGCCTTCTGTTATGGTGGACATCACCGAAGGACCTCTAAAGCTGACATCGGCGAAGGCGCTTGAGCTAGATCCTCTACAATATTATAGTGTTGCGTGTCTATCGCATTCAAATAATAAGATGATTTCTGAAGAACACCTTTTTGGGGTGGTCAGACAATGGATTCACTACTAGGTCTCTCAATATAGAGAGAACCAGAAGTAGGAGGCATGGAAGAGGAAGGGTGATCTATGACTTATGGTTCCATAGGAGCCTTGGATGGATTGGGGTGGTCTATCGATCTCCTGGTAATAGAGATAGGTTCTGTGCCAGCCATGAAAACTTGAGATTTTCCATACGATTGGGGTTGACCTACCATTTGCATCTATTGAGAAGGGAAAGGCTCTTTCAAGACAATCGGGGTCTCAGGGGTGCCTTTCAGAAAATGGGTAACTTTGGCACACTGAGGAAAATCTTTGGTGTAATGATCATCATCACTTATTAGACAAGGATATTTAGGCTTGTGTGTAGAAGAATCGTAAGGAGATGACTTTTTCAAATCCTGTTTGGGGTTGTTGGAGTTGGATTTGCCTTTACCACTTTTCTTACTTTTTGAGGATTTGTCTATTGCGATAGATTAGAAAAAATTTACCGTAGAGGCTTTACTAGGATTCTTCTGTTTACTGGAAGGAATGGAGGGTGCAACAGTAGTAGTGGACTTAGACTTCAAAGAAGCTTTGGATGCACTACTATTAGCATGGGCCACTGCCTCGATAATGCCATCAACCAGAGGTGTAGCAGGAGATTGAGATGATGTCGGATCAGTTGAAGGTTGTGGCATGTCAGGAAAGAGCTTGTATAGAGTTCTAGATTGGGAATAAACCAAATCGAGGTATTGGGCTTTGGAAATGACTTCCTCTTCCATGATACATCCACCCATGGCAAGCTCTTTAGCAATCCTGGAATCGAATGATTTCGTAAACCATTTAGTAAACAACTGATAGGGGATCTCAAAATTTATGGGGCGACGATGACGTTGCCATTTGTGAATGTGATAAAAAATGTGATTAAAATTTGACTACTTCAACGAGGTGAGGAGGTGGGTGTCGGTTTCTTATCAGATAGGTAACTAGAAGTGAGTGGGGAAAGTCATAGCCAAGGAGTTGAAATAAGCGAAAACAACTTGAGGGAGCTCAATATACCACATGGCCGCAGTACTAGTTAGAATACACTTGAAAATACAAAGAATAATTGAATATTTGACCCAAGAGTTAGAAGATCACCATAGGAGGTACGTCATGACATGGGTTTGGGGGTATTCCCCAGACTTTTCTTCAAATTTAGGACAATCTCCCGGGATTTTGGTCGGAACTCGCGGCCAATGCAACTGATTTTGGATGGGGTCATTTGTAATATTTGACACATCTGACAGTTCCAAAGTAGCCAAAAATGGCAGGGGATGATGATGAGGAGAAAATGGTTGGGGGTTCCAACCTCGTTGATACGGATTCTGCCCCCAATAGGGTGTATTTTTTCCTGGATACACATATTTCCCCCATTGTTCGTAAGGACCTTGCTACAACTACTACTGAACATAGGGACCTTGTTGGGGCTATTGATAAAGCCACTGTTGGATTTTATGTTGTGGAACTTGTTGGATATAGGGTCCAGGGTGAGATCCTTGCTGAACATGAGGTCCAACATGTGGTCCCTGCGGAACATGGGGTCCAACCTATGGTCCTTGTTGAACATAAGGTCCATCCTTAGGTCCCAATTGGGACTATTAGTACTGAAGAGTCTGCTGATATTGAGAACCAATTTGAGGCCCAGGCTAGGGTTGCTAGTAATGACCACGAGGAAGTGACTGGTACTGAGTACCAGGTTTCCATAGAGGGAGATTCAGAACAGTTTTGGTGTAACGACCAAACTGAGGGTTAGTCACAATAGCACCTGCAGGAAGCTGGGTTTGTTGGACATACTTCTAAGAGGCGCTTGGTCAAGGAACATATTGATATTGTACATTCAGTTGTTGAACATACTGATCAGGGATGTAAGGTTTCTCAACATACGAATATGGTACGTTCGGTTGCTGAAGAGGTTATTGAACCTGAGAATACTAAGCGTGGGGTTGCTAATAGACTAATGTGGTTGAAGTAGGTTGACCACTCGAAGGATTGGTTCCTATTACAATGTCCGTCGGTTCTAAAAATCATGTTCCACTTATATTAGCATTAGGATGCCCTACCCTAGGAATGGGTCCAGAATTTAGTCATCCCCCACCTAATATGGGAGGTACGTGAAGAGGATTAGACTGCCCCCTAGCCATGCACAAAATCGTAGATTTTCCACTTAATGGTGGAATTGCAGTAATCATAGATGGCAAGAAGGGGTTATAGGATCCTATCGAAACAGTCATTTGACCAATAGTGAATATATGTTAAACAATAGGTTGAGACGTGGCACCCACATTCGAAATGAATGGGATGGAAGATGAGGGAATACCCGTTGACCAAATGGGATCCAGAAATAAAGATGTGGTTCCACAAGCTCCTGAAATAATATTTTCCAAAGAGGTATACCCTTGTGGAAGTGGAGATGCAACTTGACTAAAGCATATTTCGGTTTTCCTGAATCGTGAGGTGTGGAGCCAAAAATTTCAACTTCAGAGGGAAATGCAGATTAGGCAGCTTTCAGGATATAAGTGCCAGTGGTTTCCTGTAGAGTACTCTAAGGAGCACTCACGAATGGGACGTCATGAACATTTGAGGCCATTTCTTAAGGAAATAACTAAGGGATAGTAGAGCAAGATGCTACTGGAGAAGTAGGAAGAGGATCACCGGATTGATAAAAAGGACTATAAGCCTATAGAGGCGAGACCAAAATCCGATCAAAGAGCGGATTTACGAGAAATACCATAACCTGTGTATATGGTTTGGGTATTTTTGGCTCAGAGTCTTCCAATGTAGTCCAAGGGGAATCGTGAGGCGGTGTTCGAGATGAAATGGGTTTTACACTTATGAGAATCCCGAGTTCAACACCTTGAGCTTCAAGGGGTCCAACTCGAAACTGGGAGACCTTAGGAGGAGGTTCTTGAGATCCTTCGAAGGAGGGACGAATTGACCTTTGAGTACAAGATCAACGAAGGAAGAGGTGAAAATATAAAAAATCCACAATTTACCAAGCAATGATGAGGCTGGAGAGCTGCACAGGTAAGATGTTTTTGTGGGAAAATACTTTTAGAATTAACAAAAAATAAATCAAAAAGGGTGTACTAGGAATAAAGGTTTACCAAGTATTTTTGAATTGTAATATACACCTTGGTGATAAATAATAGAAAAAATGACCAAGTACTTAACGTACTACAACCAATCTCCCCGAATGTTGTGTTTGGTGTATCACGTTTACAAGGCGGCTGACTCGGTTACCTATGTAGTCTTGCAACCTAATGGTGTCTCCCTAAATATAAGTGATGGTACGTGGGAGTTCAGTCCGTATTAGTGCTATCTAATGCGTAACCGTTCGATGAGAGAGCCCCAAATATACTTATCATACATCAATATACTTCCATACGTGGGACAGGATATCACCCCCAAGTTGTAACCCAGATCATTAGTGACAACTCCTACGTTTTACGACACCAGAACATGTCTCTAGCCTAGAACTCTAAATATTCTCGGTAGTTCCAAATTTTCCTTAAGGTAAATTGGGTATATTTTAATGTTGATATTGAGTTAAGTTTCAGATTTTGGCTCAAAATCAATGTCACACGAATCCTATGATGCAGGCTAAAAGCAAAAAGAAAAATTTTCCATTTCAATGAAGTCTAAACTATTCATGGAAGAGATGCAAAACAAAAGTGAAATTAGTGCAACAAACAACGATGCCCCCCCCAAACTAGTTCAAAACTATGAAATGCAATTCTTTCCAATCGAATTCACTTTTGCCAAAAAAAAAACTTATTGAAAAAATTAAAACATTTCTCTTTCTCACTAAGATGGATTAAATGATACTCTCTTTTTTTTACTTTTTACTTTGAAATGCAATCAAAAGTAAAATTAATGAAACGAATGAAGAAATGCAAAAACCACACTTTTCACTTTTCTTTCAATCAAATCGAAATCAAAATCGTTCTAAAAATACAGGAATGAAATGTTTTTCACTCCCCTTTCCAGAAAGATAAAGACAAGCCAAATCGAAAACTAAAATGAAAATCACTTTCAGTTTTCTTTTGAATTTGGAAAAAGACACACTCTTCTAGACTCGTAAATCAAACAATTTGTGATCTTATGTTTGACACTAAGCTGAAGGTAATATCAGAAATGCAGTGGTGACTAGTGCATATGAAAATATACTTCAAGCCAATTCAGAATAAATGCTACAAAAGGTGTTTGAAATGGTTAGAAATGTCCCAAATCACAAATAAGTAAAAGAAACAAAAACACTTATTCAAAGAAGAAAAACAAGTCAAACACATATGTAGGAGGTCACTAAGAATAAACAGACATTCTTCAGGGGCCAGGACACACTGGAAAAATAAGGCAAAACCCCAACTTTTCCTAGGTCTGAGATCAAGGCTTCTATGATAAGTAGAAGGGTGTTGAAAGACAAATCAACGCAGTTGTGCAATATAGAGCAATGCTGGCAGCATTACTGTGAAAACAGAAAACACGTTGGGCACTGAAAACAAGGAAAAACAAAAAGGAATTTCACACCAAAACCAAACCTGACATAGTCAAATGATTATCAAACCCTATGCAAAGTAACAAAGACCTAGGCAAGCTTATATTTCAGTGATTGGTCAAACTGATCCAAGATCAGTCCGGGGAAGGAAGGCTAAGAGGCTAAGCTTCCCAGTGGAGTCACCAATTCTGTTGTCAAGATAGATCCCCTATATGGATATAATCACTCTCCCTATCCCTAGAGTGGGTCTAGCAACTTAATATACTTTCTAATGCAAAGCTTGCTTAGCTAATATTCAAAATATGACAAGAAAAGAGATAAAGGTACCTTTTCCTGATGGTATGTTCGAACCCGTTGATGATGACCTTGATCTACGATCCTTTTAAGCTCTCTCCTTGCTACTGGTGGAACACACATATAGGCAGACGATTAGGAGGCAATAGAAAATGCAATCCAATACATAATAATCGTTAAACATTATCTATCTAGAAGATCAAGGAGTACGAGAATATATGTAAAATATTAGACAAATATAGAAAGAAAACATCAGATGTTTTATTGATTAAAATGAAAGGAAGAGATTACAACTCGGGCATTGATGTTGGAGGCCTCCCTTTGGTGAAAAGCTCATTCCTTCACCAAATCTCTAAAGAATTCCTTCTCCCAAACAACTTAGGTGTTATCACAATGCACGAATGTAAAGGGAATGAGAGTTAAAACTAGCCCAATAATGACCAACCAGTAGTGGAAGGATGGGGACCAATTTATAGGAAGGGAGAAGAGGTTGGGAGCCCATGAAATGAGGAAGAATGTCCACTTTCTAAGGGATAAACCCCCACGGATGAGATCAAATCTCTAAAATTAGAGAGCTCGACTCTATCACCGTCGTTTAATAACCAACTCACCGCCTTGGAACTTTGAAAGGTAGAAGCTTCGCCTCCATTTGAGGAAACACTTCCAAAAGGTATAAACATAGTTTTCCAAGAAATAAGGGCACTGGCACTGCTAAGCCAAAACTGTAAATCTGGCATCATCGCGAGCATGTGAGTAGGAAATGTGCTGACCCATAAAACTAGGGTTTTGACCAAGTTCCTTTAGTAATCTTCCAAGGCAGTTTTCTTTGAGTCTTTAGGAGATGCCTTTACATATTTCTTCATGGTGGAAACATTGCACAGGGTCTTTCACGGGGCACTTCAGGATTAGGGACGAGAAGTGAGCATGGTGACAAATTACTATGTAACAATGAATTTCTAGTTAACATCGGCGTCATTGACCTTAAATCTAGGGTAAATGCATTTGACGAGGAGGATACCATTTCTTTCAAATACTGGATCTTTTTATGGAGCAGAAGCTTGTTAATGAGAAGGAAAACCTTTACATTAACCTAGAGGGAAAATTAAAACCTTGTATCAAAATCAAAACTCACGACAATACATTACCTGCTCGAAGCCAGGTAGAAGCATGTGACGAATTGTCTTGAAGAAACCCTTGATAGGGATAGTCGACCATCTAAAACCACAAAGATTGGAAACATTGTCAATGGTTTGGCTACAACGAACATGAATGTTAACAACATAGAGAGTTTGTGAGTGAGAATTACCTCTGAAGAAATGGTAAACCGTATCGTCTATTCAACAAGATTGCAGAGTGGTGCCTCTCAGGTTTGGGCAGGGTGTGAATGACCAACAACCGGGAGGGATGGGGCTAGGTAGTTACCTTAATCATTTCCAAGAGCTATGGATCGTCAGATTACCACCTCAACAGATAAATGGTGTACAGGGTAGGGTCGAGAGTCTTCCTGAATGTAGCGTCGAATGCGAGGAAAGTTGGTTGTTCACCATATGTCTTACCCATGTGTTCTTAGGGAGATGAGCCAACCCTCAGAGTAATATCATGGTTGTTTGGAAATAACCACCTTACCAAAGTTAATATAGTATAACATTTGAATGTCACGTGAACCTTACAAGTAAACCATACTTGAAACCCTAATCTCCAATGCAATGTAATGTATATTGTTGAATATTAAATTTTAAGGTTTTAATTATTAAGAGCTATGGTGTGTTAATGTTATGGTGTAATAAATTTCTTAGCTGATTTCAAAAAGGGTATATTATTTTTCTTTTAATTATTTAATTTTTGGGGTGAGTTGTATGTTACAAGTGGTATTAGAGCATAAAGTTCAACATTGTGGCCTGTTTGGGTAACTAAGGAGTAACAAAATATGTATATGTGCACAGTCAGAACAAGTTAAATGAGGAGAGGGGCTGACATTACACCACCAGCCAGAACAACTGTGGAAATTGAGCCAGAACCAAGGACCGGAGTCAACCTAGAAATGTGTAATGCTACTCTCATGTCATGGTCATCAAGTTTAATGTGTAATGCTACTCTCATGTCATGGTCATGAAGTTCAATTCGTAATCAAATTCATGAGTCATTGAGTCACCAAAGGTCATTTTTCCTTCATTAAGTGTAAAAATTAGTTATGGTGTCATAATGTTGATCATGAGAGTGTCATGAGTGTCATCATATTTCCATTTTGAGTCATGTCATGATCATAAAAAACAAGTAAGCTATCATGAGAGTTAGAACTTAGGGGGAAGATTGTTTTAAATATAATCATAGGTACATCTATGTCACATTGGATATTTAACCTCCCTATTGAAATAATATGTTTCCATTGCAAATCTCATCATAAATTAATTTGGTCAAAAATACATGATGTCACTCCACTATCAAACCAAAATCGAGTTTTCAAGTTATAAAGGAACATCAAAGCATTTCAAAGCTCCATTATATCCTTCCATGAGCTCAAGAGTTCCTCTTTACTTCTTTGAAGATTTTCCATAGCCATTAGAACTACGAATTTACCATCACTGCCATATTTCATCAGTTTGTTGCATTTATGGAGGGTCTTGCTACACTTTCATATTGGAGGAAAAAGGGAGAAAGAAAGGCTCATGTCATCATCTCAGTGTTTCAAAGAATCTCTAAACAAGTAAGTGGATCCTTCAAAAACCCTTTATACGGTCAATTTCCTTAGAAAAAAAGTGATTAAAATCCTTTCCTAGGGTTTCGTTGCGCTTTTGCTACGTTTTTTAATTTTCATGGGCTTTGCATCACTTGACAGGAAATTCCTCTTTTTTCTTAGCATTCACATCCATAATTACCCTCATAAAGCACTTCCCACCATTCCCCACACTCAAACTCACTCATTTTATAATTTACCCTCAAAACCCTAGCTAGTTGTTGCGCTTCTGGGCAAGGGTTGCGTTTTCCTTTTTTTACCTTTGTTTCCTCACTGAAATTGAGAAATTTCACTTCCGTCTCCTTCCTAACACCTATCCATACCTCCCATAATGCTTTTATATTTTTTCATACCCCCAATCCCCTCTATTCCCTTCACTCAAGTTGCTGCACTTTTAGCCCTATTTTTCAAATCAAATCCTTTGCCTCCCCTTCACAACCCTTTTCCCGTGAGAAAAACTTACTCATACCTTTGTTTGAATTTCATATCAATTCAAACGGTATGTATACATCTCCTGCACCATGGAAACATTAGAGACCAAAATAATTAGGTAATTGGCATGATTTTTAGGGTTTTGAGGTCATTTGCTACACATAGGGGAAATTTTGCTTCAAAATACGTTTATGACCAAATGGAGATGAATTGTAAAAACATGAAAGTGTTTTGGTCAATCATAGGTCAAAGAACAAAAACCTCCTTTAGTTTCTACATAGGTTTGATAGATTGGGTGATATTCAACTTTCTTGGAGGCCTATTTCATAAAATCAAATTCTCCAATTTAATTGCTTGTTTTAGTCATTCGTTTGTGGCATGGATTCCAAGAATATGGGAATGAATTTCACAAAACAAAGAAATGTTTTTCTTTAAAACAAACTTATATACAAAAACCTCTCCCTGTTTTGCAAAATGTTTTATGGTTAAAGATATATCACTCCATCTTGGACCCCCTCATTTACAAAAAAGTGCAAAACAACATCCCACATAAATGCAACAAGTCGTTGTTGCGCTTTTTCTCAGGAGGTCTAAATGCATAATTTAAAGCATGTGGAGATAGATTATGGCATAAGGATGTCAGAAACATACATGGGGACACTTAGATATTCTTAAATTTCGAAGATTAGTCAAACATTTCCTATTTTTCACCTTTTTGCCACTTTTTCAGGGTACTTGTTGCGTTTTTGGACATTTTGACTTCAAGCCAAGATTTGAGGGGTTTCAAACAGGTTTTTGCAGTACTTAGGTACTCGATTATGTAGTAGACATCTTCATATTTCAAACCATATATTTTTAAGCAAAAAAACTCATCCAGGAAGGCCTCCAAATCATCTTCCAACAACTTGTTGCGCTTTTGCTAGACTTGCTGCGTTTCTGGGAAAATTTGTAGTGTTTCTTGGATTGAAGGTTTTTCATTACAAACGGAGGTAAAAGGTCAACTTGGTCGATGTAACAACTGGCTCATGATTTTTTTGATGCTTAATAGGCTTATTAATGGTAATATTTGTAAATAATCTTATGATTAATGCCTTGAGAGAAAATCTCAACTAGTTAGATAATGTAATATCCCAAATTGGGATTAACAGTAATAAAAATGAAAATAGACTAAATTCTAAGGCAACAGAAAATATATCATAAGGACATGTAAACTATATAAAAAAACAACTGATGGCCCATTTTATTAAATTGAATGGAATGAGTACAATAGTGGTGCTGGAGAGATTGCACATGGGCCTGCTCAAAGCAGGCTGAAGCACAACTCAAACCCAAGCTAAATCTCCTACTAGAAGTGGCTCTGCGTGGATCTGCCTCTGCACTTCCTAGCCCATAAATGTTTTCAATGCTCCACTAAATTTTCTGCTAGGGCCTGGAATAATGCTAAAAAAATTATGGGCTTTTAACCATTATTTTTTGCTCAAGAAACCCACAATAACCCACGAAGGAGTTTTCCAAATATTGACCTCAGAATTTCTGCCTAATTTTCCCCTATCTCCTTTAGTTGTTGGCTGAGTTTGGATCCTATTTTTCCCTCTTAATTATACCCAAAAAATTATGCCAAATTATTCTTGGCCTCTCCTCAATAAACCCAGAAAAACCCATAAATGGTTTTTCCTAGTTTTGACTTCGGAAATTGGCCCTCTTGGGCTTGGCACAATGAACTACTGGGGGAAATTGAACCACTAGAGGAATATGCTTAGAAATGTCTCAGGAATGCTATAATAAACCCTAGTAGGAGGTGTCTAACCTGTCTCCAAATATCTTGGTGATAATTCCCTTCTCTCCAACCTCCTGACTCAAACTCCTCACTAGACTGTGTCCTCCACTATGTAGCTTGCTCCTCCTCTACGTAGTCCAAAAATGGCTATGCTTCCTCCTGATTTTGTTAGTTGAAAATTCCCTCACAAAAGGGTGGAACTCATTTCCTAAACGAGCACTCAAATTCCCCCGAGGTAGAGGTTGAGATCTCTGCTTGAAGATATCATGTGCTAGACAACACTACAGACTTGGCTCTCCGGCTCAAGCATGCTCTCTCAAAATGATAAGAAGAAAATAACTGAATGGATGAATGAATTCAAATGAGCCTTCCCTTCCTCCTTTTATCCATTGAGGCCCAACGTATGCCTTGGGTCCCACCTCGGCCTGCGAGGCCTCGCCTTGACCAATCACATGCTTCATTCCTCTAACGAATCCCACGTTGTCCTTTTAGTGCCTCTTCTACGCTACCACCTAAGGCCAATTAAACCCCACCACTAGAGCCAAAATTTTCCCTTTGGGAATTTATAAAAGACTTTATTTGGCTTAATTTTTTTTTTTTGATCCCCTACCCACTTTATTTCCGCCCAAAATTAGGAAATGCAAAAATAAATCAAAATTAATATTCCAATTAGCTGACTCCTAATTTGGAATATTAAAATCCTGCCCGCCAAAGTTTTTCTTGTCCTCAAGCAATGCCTGAACAAGCATCCTCTCTAGCTGACACTCCCCCACATTCACTACAAAAATTTTTAGGGTCCCATATGCGCCACTAAATCATCCATGATCTCTTCATTGCCCTGATATGAAGGGATCCCTCAATACTAGGATCCCAAGCCATCCTGTCCAATATGAAGACCCCCCTGCTCCAATCACCATCCTACCAGGCATAAGTAACATAAGCCCTCTTTACACCATCAGTGAGTAGGGAATCATGATGATATGGCACTGTGATTCACTCCTCATGAAGTTTCCCTAGCAAGTAGTCCATCCCATGCACTCTAAGAGTAGACCCTCAAAGATACCACCTAATCCCTTTAGAGATACTGTATTTATCACATCAGCTTCTTCATATATAATGTTTTTGGACCACCTACCAAGCTACTGAGGTTCTCCACACCATCGGGGAATCACTAAATACCAATGGAAGATATGAATGATCTCCCCCTATGGTAGCCGACTCATCCCTAAGGGGTATTGAGCTGTAAAGAACAATGATGATAAATCCCCTTGCAGAGCTCAGAGTGGTGCCACCATGCTGATGTTACACTACTATTATTATGGCATACTCCTCACCGTGTGTAGATCAGACCCTCCTCTCTTGAGGTCTAGTGGAAGAAAGTCAGTGAGAGCCAAGTTCATCCTTCCTGGGAATCACCTTGATGCCAATATCTACCCGTCCACATATAAATCTGATCCTATTCAGCAACAGAGAAATTCAACCTCGCCATGTGACGGAGGCCTCTGAGTACCCCCATGTGCCAGCCCAATAATGAGCTATATAACTCTTTATCCTGACTCTGACCATCACGAGACGAAATGGTCTATCAATCAGTTGAATCTCTACCTCCCATAGTCGGACCTGCTGTACCATAGCTATGACAACTACAGGAATCCCTCTATGTCTCATCTCTATTACCTACATGTGACCAATATAGAGGGTCCATATATCATGGGAAAATATGATGCATGCTAACCTTCCCTCTGCATGCCACTGTGTAGTGTCGATGACTACTGAGAGCCACATGTGACAAATAGCCACCCTTTGAATGCAACCAATAGATGGATATTTTATACTCGCAATTGACTCAAGGCATGTGGATCCCTCCTGTTCCTGCCAACAATCTCCACTGGGTCTTCCATCCACCCTCTCAATAATTTTTCGATACATCGTCTGGAGCCAAGACACATACTGGGATGCTACCTCGATTGTACCCAGTATCCTATGTTCATGCATGCTCTCGACATGCCCTCAAAAAAGAGTGACGAATGTGTCCCTCATGACCCACTCCCCAAGAATAGGCTCGATGATGACTGATATGCCACCCCTGTGTATGATCATCTCATCCCCCAACTTGTGGTTGTCAACTAGTACACCAAACCAATGCCACTGCTAAGAAGTATCTCCCCTAGTGTGTTGAGTGTCATCCAAATATCTTGGGTGAGCCTTGAATACTGTTATGCGGATTAATCCCTCTTGCAGACAAGAGTGATCTCCCTAGTATTCTACAAATAGGCAGAAACAAACATCCATTTGTAAATATTGTTATGTGGATTAATCCCTCTTGAGGACAAGAGTGATCTCCCTAGTATTCTACAAATAGCTAGAAACAAACATCCATATCTTCACTCTTTGAGCAATGAGAAAAAAGGCTCGATTTAGGTCCTCCAAAGTGTACTGCTGCTTTGTGGACTTCAGGAAGGCCTTCGACTCCGTCCTGAGGGAGGACCTATTTCAGAGTTTGAGAGAGATTGGCATCTCTTCGACTCTTTTTATTGCCATTATGCATCTCTACGAGTCTTTGCTTGGCCGTCTCTGCACAGTTGGAGGGATGTCGGAGTTCATCCGCAACATCATTGGAGTCAAACAAGGGTGCCCGCTTTCCCCCACTCTTTTCGGGATCTACATTGATGAGCTAGAATATTTTATCCGAGAGCATATCCAGGAGCTCGATGGGTGCCTTCTTCACCAGGTCCTCATCTCAATTCTACTTTTTACAGATGATATTGTTCTCCTGGCCTCCTCCCCAGAAGGGCTACAGAGACAGCTTGATGCCCTCGTAGCTTTTTGTGACCTTCGGCACTTGACAGTGAACCTGAGCAAAACCAAAGTTATAATCTTCAATGGGTTGAAGAAATCCTCGAGTTTCCACTTTCTCTTCAAGGGGGAAGAAATTGAAGTCGTCTGCAGCTACACCTACTTGGGAGTACAGTTCTTGGGTCCTCGCTTTAGCCTTCGGCCAACCCTCTAGCCCAGGATAAACAAATAATATGGCTTCTTGGCCCCTCTAGAGAGACAGTGATTCCGCCACCACTTCCAGGATATACCATCCAAGATGAACATCATGGATACCTTGATCTGTCCCACCGTGCTCTATGGATTGGAAGTTCGGGGCCCGTCACTACTGGATTCAGATTAGGCCTCAGTTAAGTGAGTCTAGACTCTTCTCCTGCGCCTCTTCATCCGATGCAAGCATACAGTCCCACAAAACATCATCCTAGCAGAGTTTGGAGCTAAGCCCTTCCATCTAGAGGCAATCTTTAGGATAGTCTCTTATCTTCATCGGATCTGTGGCTTGGCAGACATGGGGGAGGGGAGAGACAAATACCCATACCTGGCCTATTTCTCCTCAGAGAACATTGCTCATACCCAAACTGGCCACACCAAATGCTGGTTCATAGGTATGACATAGCTCCTTGGTCTTATTGGTATCTGGACAGATCATCTCCCTCCCTTTCAATACTCACTGAATGCCTCAGGGCACCTTCTTCCAAACCAGCAGGAACTCAACAAAATAATCAGGAAGGAAATTTACAGGCGGTATATCTAGACCACATGGGTTAATCCTCCAGGAATTCTCCGCCCAAAAATGGTCTTTTACGCTAAACACTTTTTGGAGATCAGAGATGGGCTCATCACTCGACCCTCTTATACCCTCCAGCATTGGATGCATGCCATTAGGATCCCTCTGGGGCAGCTTAGAGTTGGGTCGCATAGGCTTCGGGTGGAAACAGACCACCATATTTACAGGACAGAGAGGATCTGTCAACTTTTCCACCTTCATTAGGTGAAAATCGAGTCACACTTCATCTTCAGATGCCCAGTCTACTATGAGATCCACGGGAAATTTTACTGCTTATTCAGAGGCCCCCAAAACCTGGCCAGCTTCCTTAGATATCCAGACCAGCGATGCTTGGCTCTCTATCTCCAAGAGACTTTCAGATACTGCTTGACTCTACTCCAACCACCATCTACTTCAGCTACCACACAGAGGATCACAGACTTCTTCAGAGTACTCTCAGCACCGCAAGGCACAAAAAGAACCCCCAATGGATCCATATATCATGAGTCCAGATCAATGCGGCTCTGAGTTTCTCATCCCACCAAACCACCCCTTCGGCATTCCAGAACCAGGCACCCACCCCCCCCCCCAACCCACCCAGAGGACACCCCAAATCCTCCAAGAATCAGCAACTACAATTCAGATCTAGTTCCTCCTCAAGGCAACAGACATTGACGAGTTTCCTTCAGTCCTCTTCTATCGGCTTCGGTTGTTAGGAGGAGTCTCTCTCCATTCAGGAGGCTCATCCTTCTCCTCCAGTACTTCCTCATCACAACTCATTGTCATGATATATCAGTAATTCAGATATCTAGGCTTTACTTTTTTATTCCTTATAGCTTTGTATTTCCTGCTTTTATGAAGAAAGGGGACCGTTTGGTCTTCTAGCTAGTGTGTTGAAATCATTATAACCAACAGTCCCATTGACCTTTTTGTGGTCATTCGACAGACATTAATAAAATTATCTTATCTTATCTTATCTTATCTAGATTATTTACAATTCATAATTATTATAAACAAAGAAAGAGGACATGCCGCCACCTTGAAATCTAACGTTCAGTGTAGTCTTTTATCCAGTCACTCCAAAGAGGCTTCTCCAATAAGTAGAACCTGCAATCAAAGACAGACAAAAGAATTAAAAGCACCTGCAATGTATAATAATTAAATTTAGCTAATCTAACTTAGTGATCAAGGAGTCTAAGTATTGAATTATTAAACTAAACACAAGAACAACTCAATGAGAAAAGGAGATCCATATGTATTATCTTGAATGAAAAGAGTAACTTTACAACCTGATGCCTTGATGTCATACAAGTTTCTCCCTAGATCCTGAACAATCGTTCCTCCTTCAGTTTGACAAGCCTTCCTCTTTGAACCAGCATGGAGTTATGGACATAAGGTTCTGATCATTAATATGCCAACAATAACTAGTGTAGAGAGTATGCTCTCTTGAGAATTTCTTCAGCAATTACCATATACTAGGGACCCTTGAGACTGAAACATGAGCTTTATTTATAGGAAAATGGAGGTAGTTTCAGTCACATGAAGAGGGGGATGGATTCCTCTCATGAAGGGATTTGAGCTCCATAAACCAAGGGATAAGCTCCATGAATGGAGGGATAAAGCTCCATGAGTGGAGGGATAAATCTCAAACTGATCGCGCCTCTAGAAGCTTCCAGTTGGGAGAATATTTAACCAGCTGGACTTCTAGAACTTACTTTTTCATTCATTTGACTTTTTATAGGGGTCCGCAGGTTTTATAAGCAACATGTGCAGCAGCTGCCGTAGGCTATAGAACAAGTATCCATAGACCTGTAGGAAAGGGCTAAGAAAAGTGTGTAGTTAGACTTTTAAGGGTTTTTATGAGCTTTTTTCCAATTCCAAGACTTGGTTTGGGAACATTAGGGTTTTTTGACTTCCAAGGGAGCATAATATAGGTAGTGTTGGACCTATACGGATAGTCAAATATCATGGTAACAAAATAACGTGTAACAGATTTCCCCCTAAATTGTGAAGCCTGAGGCTGTTTTGAAGAGTGAAGTTCTTTATCATTCCAAGGATTGGATTGTGGACACACCGGTCGAAAACCTGTAAAAAAATTCAATGCAAGAATATATATATATATATATATATATATATATATATATATATATATATATATATATATATATATATATATATCATTTCTAAGGTAGGCATTCCCATACTCAGATCAAAACTAACTAAATTTTCTGGTACAGAAATTATTTTAATATTACAGCAATAGTAGACACAGTATGGGCACAACCATCTATCATAAGTAGTCTACTGTATCATGAATAATAAAACTCATCATAGCGTGTATGGTGGAAACTAGATCTAGGGTCTTGATTTCTGCTTCCTGAACTAGTACACGATTCTATCCATGTGATTGATTGTGTTGAAGTCAAACATGGTAGAAAACACTTGATTACTAGTCAATGATGTGAATGGTTAACAAGTGTGAGAGAAACCACCAATAATGAAAATGGCTCTCAAAGTACTTAGTACAATCTACAAAGTGTGAACGAATGATTTGCAGTCGAACACTTCACAGAATCATTCGATCAAAGGTCAATAATGCAACCTGTCGTCGAAGGCAAGAAACCTGCCATTAGGGCATGCAGATTCCAAGGTATTGATAGCATTCTAGATCAACTTCCTATATGATGAGCTATAGTCGATAGAAAGTGATCCATCGTAAGAAATCCCATGACACGAAACCATTAGATCAAGTCTTGAAGAAATATTTGCAAGGACTGACTCAGGGATGGTCAACGTGAATGGAGACAAATGTTTGCGCTGAATGGTTTATTTGAACTGTCTCTTGAACACATAACAACACTGCAGATGGTTTGGTAACAATTGACATAAATCTAATACCCAGAAACCAGCTGAAGACTTTCAATATGGTTTAATTAACTGTTAGACAAAGGATTTCCTAACCCAGGTACAAGTGTGACAAAGTGTCGTGTTCAAGAGTGGTATACTTCTTTTCAAACAAGGGTGAAAAATGAATTCTTTTTCTCTCTTTTTCCCCCATTAATACTGACAAGTACCTCTTTATTTTTGACAAGCTTGAGGAGGATAAAATTTGCTTTTTTTTGTAAGATCATCCTTTGGATGAGTCCATCTTAGTATTAAAATAGAACGCTAAGAAGGAGTGGTTCGTTCCTGTTTGTAATCGACAGGTCCTTTACTGTTAAATTTTAACGAGTTCGGTATAGGAGAAACTCGACGTTTTTCAGTTTTAGGGAGTTAGAAGAAATACATAAGTAAACTCTGTGGTTGTAATTTTTTGTAAATTTAGTCTCCCAAGCCTGAAAAATGATAAAATAATACAAGAGAGAACTCTATTGACCATGATTAGTCAACGTATACCTTTTTCATAAATAGTCTATTTCGGTCCGGAAAAGGGGTAAATTTATATTGAAGGGATGATTGTTCATTTCCTTTAACGAGTTCAAATAGTCAAGTACTCGGTGATATTTTCATGTTTAGAGAGTTTGAAAAGGGATTAAAAGAGAACTCGAGGGTTTCGCTTTTTCATATTTTTCAAAAGCCCGAAAAAGTGATAAAAGTATACTCATCGTCAAAATAATTCTTTTCACAAAAAAACATGTATTCTGCACAAAAACTCGAGATATTAACATACTTGTTCCAGAGAAGTAAAAATATTGAAAAATAGCCTTTTAAAGTGAAAAACAAATCAAATCAGATATTTTATTTATTCAAAAAATATAAAAAGGAGTTTAACAAAATCATTTTCACCTTTTGTTTTCAGAGCAGTGGATTGAGAGCTTTTGGCAAAAAAGTTCCAGAGCTAATATCGGGGGACCGACCATTCATTCCGTGATTCATCAGAACCAGGTAATCCACATCATTTTATTCTTCATTTCTATCCGTTTCAATTCTCTTTTTTAGCTTTAATTTCATTTTTTTGGAGGAATTTATGTTCAAAAGTGTGTTTTCGGGGGTACGCAAGTTATACACGCGCTACTTGAAGGCCCCGATAATTTTTCAAAAGGAAAATTATCAGGTTACTGCGGTTTTTGTGTGGAGCCCATGTGGACGTCTGCATTGTCTTCGCACAAAAACTGCAGAGGCTCCATAACCATTTTAAAATTTACAAATTCTCTTAAAAGTGATTAAAGTTTTACACTCTAATTGTTTCTAACCTTCAAATATGTTTATTTGCAGGCTATTTCACCATGCTAGAGTGGAGAGAACGTGAACATGAGGATTTAGACAATGAAGAAATGAATGATCCCTCTACAATGCGTGTGCTAAAAAATTGTGGTTTATATATGTTCTGGGTGATTCAAGGTATGAAAGCACAAGTAGAGATGATGACATGGTTAGTAAATACATGGAAGTTCAAGATCAGTGCTTTATCATTGGTGACCATTGGCTTGAAAGTGAGCTTGAGGATATCTATTTCCTCACTAAATTGTCTGAAGAGGAGAAAACGTATTCTTGTTTGGGGCTAGACAGGGTGGCCTACCCCTTGCTAGCTACAAACAACAGTTTTGCAGTGATGAGGCAGATTCAAAGGATAATCTCATAGACATAAAAACTATCTTGCGATTAGGTCTCAAAGTGATTTCATTCACAGTAACCAGGTTGTGTGGAAGTGCGACTCCACATGTAGCCACTAAATCTCAAATGCAGACCGTGGTAGAGTGATTCAAAGGCACCATATTCAACTGGTGCGAAGGGATATAGACCAACATGGAAGGTCAATTAACCAGAGTAAAGAATGTAGAGTTAAAAAACTTTGTTTATGGCGCCATTTTGATTTCTTTTTCTTTGGAGAGAATCATGCTTCTCCCCCCTCAACTTATTCCAGTAGATCGTGGAGAACCTCGAGAACCTTGAATGGTACGTTGGGTTGCATTAATGGGCCACCATGGTGGCAATGGTAGTTCAGTGGTTCAGTTCACTCTTGCGTACTTTTCGTGGCTAAGGAACCAAGTCTTCACAATCGAAGACTTCACCTATGTAGGTATAGATTTCAGAGGTGATCCTGAGATGTCCTTGCCTCTAGGGGCACATTGGGATGAATCAGGTAATAAAACTATTTTGATGTTTTTAATCTGTTTTTTATTTTTTTTTAATCGTCCAATACTGATAACAATATTTAAATGTAGATGTTGGTCCACGATGACCAACTACACTCCACCACTTTGATAGGAGGCAAACAAAGCTTATAACACCACCACAGGATCAAGCAGCGGAGATCCTAACTGATATGGAACACAACCTGGAGAGGTTAACCATAGATATTTCTGAAATAGGGACATATGACATTCCTCTCTGGCTTCATAGACATGTTACAGGTGTTCCAAGACAGTTTAGGAGATTCCTGTACAAGGTGGTGCGTGCCATAGTCTACTACCATGATTATCATCACGGATAGTGGATTATCATTGTGGATTGACATGTTTTGTTTTTTGTATCAGTATCTATTAGATCATAAGCTGTTTGAACCTATGATCATAAACGATGCAATATTTTTTGAAAAAAAACCTATCTATGATATTACTAATTTCTCTAAGTATCTTGTTCAACATGTATTGAATGTTGTTTTGGTTTACTATTTTAATGTTCCAAATGTCTATTTAGAACACTGTTAGCTAAAGAATCAAGTAATGTGTTTAAATTTCTTGAAATGTGTTGATATTCAATGTAATCAAACTGTCGTTCCAAGAGATGAACCTTCAAAAATAATTTCAATAACATTGGATTTTTAATTGTATATACTCTGTTTAAACATAATACAATGAGTTCTGAATCTAACCTAATGATCAAACATTGAATACCAAATGAAATGGCATCATATAATAACTCAATGACTACACTATATTCTACAATATTGTTCATTTTTTGACCAAGTCTTACCCCATGCATAGAAACTAACTCATCAGTGGGTGAATATATAACCCAAGCTTCGGAATAGATATTCCATGTACTACAACAAAAACCATCAGCAAAACCAATGTACGTTTGAAGAGATGTCGACATCTGCAATATCAAGAGTAATCAAGATAAACAGTGATAGTAGTAACAACAAACTTAATCTAGACACACTTATCTAATCCAGGGCACACTATCTAAAAGATAACTAATATACAAGTAAGATCTTCACACAAGATTCAAGCATAATATCTCTTAATATAAAGATCATTTATGGACTTATCTAAAGAGACTTTGTCACAATCATTCAATTCATAGGCCCCTTTGGCAAGCACTCGCTTGAAAATGTAGGGACCATGCCACATCAATTCGAATTTCCCACCACCTAGCTTATCGTTACCTTGATCATATAATAAGACTAGGTCACTTTTTGAAAAAACACGAGGGGTGACACTTCGATCATACTAAGCTTTCACATGTTTCTTATGATATTCGGTAGCTAACGCAGCAGTGCGCTGAGTCTCATCTAATTTTGCTAAGTACAAAAAGTGTTTTTCCTCTTAAGAGGTAGCTATTCGTAACTCAATAGCTAATTGGAGTGACGGTATTTCACATTCAATGGGTAACACAAATTCTAAATCGTAGACCAGTTGGAAAGGAGTGAACCCTGTAGCAGTTTTTGTTAAGGTTCGGTGTGTCCATAGTGCGAAAAAATCATGGTATGCCAATTCAATTTGTGAGTTTCGATAATTTGTTTAATCATGGTGGTTAAAACTTTATTAACGGCTTCAACCTGACCATTAGCCTGTGGGTAATATGGAGTAGAGTTATCATGGAGTAGGCGAAGTTGATCGGAAAGTTCGGTCACATTATATTTCAAAAATGACTCCCATGGTTTGTGATAATATCTTGGGGTAAACCGAAATGAGAAATCACATGATTGAATATGAATGTAGCTGCAGTTTTTCCATCTGACACAAATGTAGGCATCGCCTCGACCCATTTGGTAAAGTAATCTACAGTGAGAAAAATATACCCATGCCCCTCAGCTAAGTGAGGGTTACATGTAATGAAATCAATGTCCCATTTCGCAAAAGGACCGACAACAATGATTGGGTGAAGAGGAGATGGAGGCACACACATATTTCGATCAAAAATTTGGTAGTTGTGGCATTTTTGGACCGCAATAATACAATCTTTGAACAATGATGACAAAAAACAACCAGCGTGCAATATCTTTTGGGTTGTGGAAAACCCAAACATATGACCATCACATGCTCCAGAGTGGCAGTCATTCAAAACCCTTTCAGCCTCTTCGTGAGTTATACAACGTCAAAAAATAGAATCCACACCACGATGATAAAGTGTGTCCCAAACAATATTGTATTGTTGGGTCTGATACCAGATTCTTCGTCGATTTGAGTGTGAAGCCTCTAGAAGAAAGGTTTGGGTTTGAAGATATATGATGATATATCCATAATATGGATCTAACGCACTGATAAGAAACAAATATTCATCTATGATGGGATTCTCTACCATGGTTTCGGTCTCAATATTTGGAAAGTCACACATGAGTTCTACAAACATCAATGATATTTTTTATTTAGATTTCTCGAATTCCAAATCAAACTCTTGTAGGATGATAATCTATTTAGAGTATTTTCCCCCGAGTAATTGTTTTGTCAAAATATATCTCATCGGGTTGCAATTAGATATCACAGTTTTTTTACGTCATAGTATGTAGCGACGGAATCGTTGGACAACTTGAATTTCTGCCAAGGCCAATTTCTCCACATGCGGATATTTAATTCAGTCGGGTTCAGATTCTGACTTAGATAATAGATCACATGCTCATTGTGAGATTCATCTTCTTGAACTAAAACTATTCCAATTGTGGAATCAGAAGCTGCTAATTATAAAAAGTAGTCCTGGTGGTAATTGGGTGGATACAGTAACAGTGCATGGGTTAACACGTGTTTTAGTGCATCAAAATATTGATCAACAATCTCATCCCAAATAAAAGGAACATCATGTTTCAACAACCGAGTAAAACCTTTTGTTAACTTAGCATATTTCGAGATAAATCTACCTAGAAATTTTTCTTTCCCTTGCAAACTTTGGAGTTGGCGAAGTGTGGAAGGAGGAGGTAAATTTATGATGGCCTCAACTTTTGAGGGGTCGACACAAATGTCATCTTTCGAAGCGATGAATCCTAGTAATCGTCCTGATTGCACAAAAAAAAAACATTTGTGGGGGTTCAAACGAATTTTGTAATGGCTAAATCTCATGAAAATAGCTCGTATGTGAGTAGGATGATCTTCCTTTCATAATGAGTGAGCAGGTAATTCATCCAGATAAGGTTGTACAATATGTTTGATGTCATGAAAAGCGTAAGACATTTCCCTTTGAAAAGTTGCACCATCATTCTTTAATCTGAAAGGTAGTTTGCAATAAGCAAATGTTCCCCAAGGACATATAAATGTTGTTTTTGGTTGATCAACAAGGAGTATGTTGATTTTATTATATCCGGAAAATCCATCCATAAATGAAAAAAATTCATTTCCGACACAATCATCAATAATTTGGTCGATATAGGGGGTAGGATAATTGTCTTTTGGACATGTTTTATTAATATCCCTATAATCGGCGCATACTCATATATTCCCTTGTTTTTTGGCAATGGGAAATATATTAGATACCCAATCTGTCAATGGAATTGGATAAATAAATCATGCTCGCAATATCTTTTCAACTTCAAATTTAATAGCAACAACGTTTCACAGATGTATTGGACGTAATCTTTGTCTAATAGGCTTGGCATCCGGGTATGTCTTAATTTCATGAATTATAATTTTTGGATTGATTCCTGGCATCTCTTCATAAGACCAAGAAAATATGTCTCGGAATTCTTGAAATAGGGCTTTATATCTATTAGTATCTTCAATTTTACAAGAAGTGCCTATATGATTTTTTTCAAAAATTCCAGTTTGAACTGATATGTCAATAGGAACAGTTGTAGAAATGTTTCCCAACTTAATCTCAGAATATGAATTTGTAATTGATATGGGATTCTGTCATTCCTTGACATAATCAATCATAAAAATAGACGAAAAATAATTTTCAAACCTATCAAGTGTAGGTAAAAATTAAGATCTATGGTGTAGATCATCCCAGGGTAATTCATCCACAGACAAAAATTCTCGAATACTTTCATCACTGTGAAACACTTGTTGAAAAGGATCAGAAAGTGATGTAAGGTTGAGCTTGATGATGAAGAAGATTCTTCAATGATCACATTCATTTGATCAGGAGTAGTTGAAAGTGTGTTAGAAAACAACTGTATTTCCACATATTCCATCTCAAAAGGACTCAAAGGCATCTCGCCATTGAAAGAATCCAGTTATGACTCTGAAGGCACTACCCAAGTGTCCTAAAATGGTATAGTGCTTGATGAAATCATATTAATGTTGGAAATGGTACGCGGTACATTGGGTGGAGGCATAGAGAAATTTCCCATGAGAGCAGAGTCCTTTACTAAACCTACCCCAACATCTTCGTATGGGATAGTCGATTTTCCAACATGTTGGATATTTCCTATAGAAGCAGGGTCAGATGAATAATATGACAACTGATTGATTTTCACAATCTTCCCTTTATGAGGAAACATGATTAACCGAAAAATGGATGAAACAACAACAGTCATGGCATAAGACTAAATATGACCCAAAAGAAGGTTGTAATACAGAGGGGCATCAACAACTTCCACATCTAGATTAACCGTTTTTCCTTCTACTTCTATAGGCAGATCCTGGAGTATTTCGTATGGATGGAATCCTCTTCCATCGAAGGCTTTAAGGATTGTCGGATATTGGTTCAGTGTTGGAGAACCAAGAGTTTTCCAACAATTTAATGACATTATGCATGTGGGTGCCACCTCATCAATTACAGTACGAAAAACCCGTCTTCTTTTAACTAATACTGGAATCTGAAAAGCCATCTAATGAGGGAGTCTTGGTGTAGAGTTTTCTAGATAAAAAACCATGAGGTTAGAGTCCTGAGGATCTATAGCTCCGATAGCTAATAAACGAAATTTCCTTTGTGCTAGACATGATTGTAGCACTTCTAAGGCCGACATTGCTAAAGGGGATATTGCCAAGTCTTCAACAATGTTGTAGTTCAGAGCAGCGCTCACATGTGGATTGAAAGCTGATTTTTGAAGTACACCTTTAGTAGATGGTTTAATCACTAGATCAGTATTAGGTTTCTCGATGTGAAGCAAATCGAAAATTGAAGGAGATACAACTGGTGTTTGATTAGAATTATCTGTTTCTTTACCAGTTACTGGATTTTTACTTCCATAGTCTTGCGATCACTTCCCAACCATAACCTCAGACATCATTAAAATATTTGCCAATGAATTTGAAGAGGATCCTATCATTTTGCTATTTTGAATCCGAAAAAGATCCTTCAAGACAGTGGGTGTGGGTGAAACTTTGATGAATTTAGAGACCTTGGTCCAATGTGGGTACTCTTTGGTAAAGTGATCATCATCATAGATAAGGCAAGGATAACGAGGTTTCTGCTTATCATAAGATGGTTCATTCTTTTCAGTTTTCTCTTTGGGAGAGGAATTTTGTTTGTTTTTATTCTTTCCTTTCTTCTTAATACTGGTTTTAGATTTAGTTGTAGATGAATCTACAACATGAATGTTGGCAGAAGTTTCAAGGGAATAATCTCCTTTCGGTGAATTTGGTAAATTTATGATAGCAGAAGTAGTTTTTGAAGACTTATTCTTACTCTTATTAGCGCTAACTAAACCAATTACACCGTCTGTTGCATGAGAACCTGAAGGAGTTGCAATTATTTGAACAGGACATGGTAAGTTAGGAATTTTTTCATATAATGTACCAGATTATGTATATACAAGGTCTAAGTACTGAGCTTGAGAAATGACATGTTCTTCTGTAACAACCCCTCCCTTAGCCACATCTTCAGTGATCTTTGGAAGCAATGATTTGATAAAACATTCTGCCAAGATTTTATCTGGAATATAAACTTTCACTAAATGTCTTCTACTTATCCATTCATGTATGTGATCTAGTATGCACGTAGAAGTAGATTGTTTTAATGAAGTCAAGAGTCACGTTCCATTGTCGTATCGGACTAGCAACTGAAAGTGTGTTAAGAAATTCATTGCTAACGCGTTGAAATTGTTGAATGAGCCACGTGGTAGTTCAATATACCATTTTGCAGCTAAACCTATTAGTGTTTTCTGAAACAGTCTTAATCGAATGGAATCATTAATCAAAGAGTTGGATGCACACTAGAGGTGGTAAGGCATGACATGGTTTGAGGGGTCCTCTCTTGATTTACCTTCGAACTTAGGAATATCACTGGGAAACTTATTCGGCATTGGTGACCAATACAAAAGATAATAAATCAGATCATTCGTTAGGTGCGACAAATCGGGTAAATCCAAAGTCGCTATGAAGGGTTACTGACAGTTAGGATCCTCCTGAGAAAATTGATAACCTTGAGGAACTATACTAGTACCAGGAGGAGGATATCTAGGATATCTTGGAATAGCCTATACATTTGGGACTGGAATGCCTCCCGGATAACTAGGATTGGTCGGACCATACTAAGGTTGAGTTGGTATCTGATACATGTAACCAGGGTATGGTTGATGTTGGTATACTATATTTTGTGCTACAGGTCCATATTGATACTGCCCTTGATATGGTTGATAAACCAACTGAGGTTGGCTTGTTACAATTGTGCTTGTGCTAGTTTGTCCTGCAGGCATCTAACAGTAGTCTGAACTGTGGGTCCAGGTTGTTGTGCAGTGACTGGAGGGATTTTTTGTGATACTTGAGGGGCTGTAGAAATAGAGGTTGCATAAATTCCAGGGATAGGAGTGGTAGGTTAAACAGAATTTGGTGCAGCAGTTTGAGGTGGAGTTCTAGGTGTACTCGGACCAGCCTGCTGAACAGTACTAGGTGGAGATACTTGTGGTATAACTTGAAGTGTAGGTTGGATAGGTTGCTAGATTTGACTGTAAACAATTGGTTGACCATGGTGATTATAAAGTAATTTCACATTAGGTTTCAAATTATGTTGACTTGGTGTCGGATTCCACACCATGTTTTCTCTAAGATATGGAGCTCCCATTGAAGGTTGTGCTACATAAGATGGACCATAACCAGGTTGATAATTTGGAATGTATGTTTGATAGTCGGCTGGATAATTCCCACTAAAAGAGTGACTTCCCTGAAACAATTTTTGTTCCTGATAGAACTGCAACCCTAAAGGAGGTTGTCATTGGAAAGACGGTTGCCCTGGCATAAGGTATTGTCCTTGAAGAGGTTGCAGACCCGGAATAGAGTACTTCCCTTGAGGTTGGTATTTTCCTTGAGGCATGTGCTGGCCTTGAGGTATGTAATGTTCTTGAGGTGCATACTATCCTTGAGGTTTCCCCCCAGGCGGTAAACTACTACCTTGAGGATGCCCCCTAGGCGGTAAGTTACTACTTTGAGGGTCAGGGTTAGGAATGTTTCTAGAAATCATGTAAACTTGTTCCGCGCTAAAATTTTCGATATGTGATTCATTTGGACCATGTGATTGTATAATTTTTTCGGGAGAAGGAGCTGCTCCTGAGAAAGTACCAGAAATTGACTGGTATCCCGTAGTAACAGATGGACCACCATAAAAATATGATCCTGGCATAAGTACCTCTTGGTATGGCGTAAAAATGAATTCGGGGTGGCGAACAGTTTAGACCAGAATTGTGTAGAAATTTCGTTAATTGAGAATACCAAGGATCTTGATTGAAAGGGCTATAATAGTAAATCGATTCACTTGGCCTAAGATCTAAAGATTCCTGATGTGAGGGAAGAACACTTTCTTCTTCTGTGTCAGTAATTTCTTTAATGCTAATGAGGCCAGGAGGAAGGTTATTAGTGATGCGAAATTTCACTCTCGGTGAATGAGGATAAGTAGGGGTTGGAGTGATGAACTCTATACTAGGCTCAGATGTAGCATGTTCAGTTTCTAATTCAAAAATTAGGCTCAGTAGCTGCTGATAATTCACTAGTTGTGGAAGCAAGTTCAACTAGTTCAGAAAATGATATTTTCCTTTGAGAATTTTCTGTTGTTTGAGGTTGATCTACTTCCTAATCAGGATGTATAATTACTAATTTTTCCTCGTGTTCAATTGATCCAATCCCTATTGGTTTTCCTTTCTCATATTTAAGCTTTTCTAATTGGCTTGGTGTGTACCCAGGGGCTTTCCCCTACATTCTACGTGATTGTCTAGGTAATTTAGCCACGATTAAAAGTTTTAGCACACGAAATCAAAGAAAATTTCAACAAAATATCCTAAAGTCTCTAAGGAAACAATCAAATTAATCACACGTCTACAAAATCTAAGAGAGAAATCCACACAAAAACAGTAGATTCCCACACTAAAAACACTAGTTGGTGATGAAATCTAACATCGTAGAATTCTAATGTGGAAATGGTAGTTGGAAAAATTACCCCGACAACCTGCTTAATGAAATAGTCCAGTGAAAGTCTCTCCGCTTATGCCATATCGAAGTGAAGAGTACCCTCCGGAAAGTCCAAGTGAGTCGAGTCGACATCTGCTCCAGGTATAGTGGGACCTTCCCTCCACCGTCACTTTGGGAAAAAATCCTAAATTTTATAGTCACTAAGGTCACCAATGGGAACAAATGTACCTGGGGGAATAGTCTACGATTCGATATACACGCAAGGGCAGAGTAACTATCTCAATGCCTTTGAAGGCTCCTTGATATAATCCAAGGTTTAGCAACAAGTGACCCCAGGCTTCTCGACATTGGTCTATCCGAGGTTTACAGTTTTTAATACGTGCACATCTGCTATCTTTCCCAGTGAGATAGGTACGATTACCTCACTAGTTCCGACATGATCTCGTGCTTGACTCTTTTAAGAAGAGCTTCCCAGAGCACAAATGCTACAATTGAATTTTCCTACTGAAATATTGCTACTTGTTTGTTTGAAATATCTTAGAATGTTGATTACAACTTGTTCCAAGGAATTAGCCCAAGCTATGTTGGTGGAAAAGAACCCTAGAAAATGTAAAATATCTAGATTAATTTTATTGAAGTGTTGTTTTTAATTTTGTTGTTGCTTAAGACATAAGGAATGGAAGTGAAACTTCAATGATGTTTGTGACCCGACTCAAAAATACGCTAAATGCATCTAAATGAGGAGTGCAACTCTTTTCTTTTCAATGAATCTTATTTAAGGGAAATATTGAGAGATTTAACAATTTTCAAAGCACCAATTCTTTCATTCATAAACAAAATCTTTGAAAAGAAGATGATTTCTTTGAGAACTCAATTTCGAAAAAATGATCAATTACTCATTCGAAATGAAAACCCTTTATCAATTAGATCATAAACTACAAATTATTAAAAAAAAAATTTCCAAAATGAAAACAATATATAAAATCTAAAAACATAAATTTCAAAATCAAAAGAAAAACTCTAATTTTGAAGTCTATCTAGAAATTTTGAGGACATTTTCTCCTAGTTTGTGATCGAACCAAGAATAATTTCTACTTATCTCAGTATAAATGAAAACATCCAAAAATGGTTTGGTGTGAAAATCAGGGCTTAGTAAGCTAAAAGCTCTTCCAAATTTGCAAATGAAAATGAAATCAATTTTCATAAAATTAAGGTTTGCAATGGGTTTAATGGCTCAGAAAGAGAACAAAATCATACCAGTAAGCTAAGGTATATGAAGGTTTCTTATATGGACCAAAAATAAAGTAGGGCAAACACTCACTCATAAAATGAAAATCAGATGAAAAATCACACAAATGCAAAAGTTTGCCGAAAATAAATTCACATATAAGATTTTGACTGCTAAGGTAAATTGGGACAAACACAAAGAATGAGGTAATTTGGCTCTTAAAAAGATAATTTTAACTTTTTCAAAAAATTTCCACAGGTTGCAGGATCTAATGGAGAACAAAGTGGTACCACACTGTTCTGAACTAAAAATGTGGAGGCTACCGCACTGTTTTCAAATGAAAACCGTTGAGGCAAGGAAAAGTACAGAAAAAATAAATATTCAGCTTTTCTTTTTAGGGATTCTTAGAATTTATATACCCAACCCAGTCTCAGATTAATCAAAATCAGAAAAATCTTATAATTCAAACTTAAAAATAAAATAGGAAAACTAAGTTATATTCCCCAGTGGACTTGCCATTTTGTTATGCAGATTAATCCCTCTTACGGATAAGAGCGATCTCCCTAGTATTCTATGAATAGCTAGAAACAAACATCCATTTGTAAATCATTTTCTCTAGATTATTTTCAATTTAGAATTATTATAAACAAAGAAATAGGACATGCCCCTACCTTGAAATCCAACATTCAGTGCGGTCTTTTATCCAGTCGCTCTAAAGAGGCTTCTCCAATAAGTAGAACCTGCAATCAAAGATATACAAAAGAATTAAAAGCACTCACAACATATAATAATTGAGAACAACTAATCTAAATTAGTGATCAAGGAGTCTAAGTATTGGATTATTCAAATAAACACAAGAAAAAATCAATGAGAAAAGGAGATCCATATGTATTATATTGAATGAAAAGAGTAACTTTACAACCTGATGCCTTAATGTCATACAACTTTCTCGCGGGGTCCTGAACAATCATTCCTCCTTCAGTTTTTCAAGCCTTCCTCTCTTTGAACCAGCATGGAGTTATGGACATAAGGGTGTGATCATTATTATGCCAACAACAACTAGTGTAGGGAGTATTCTCTCTTGAGAATTTCTTCAGCAATTATCATATACCAGGTACCCTTGAGATTGAAACATGAGCTCAATTTATAGGAAAATGGAGGTAGTTTCAGTTCCATGAAGAGGGGCATGGATTCCTCTCATGAAGGGATTTGAGCTTCATAGATCAAGAGATAAGCTCCATGAATGGAGGGATAAAGCTCGAACTGATCGCGCCTCTAAAAGCTTCCAGTTTGGAGAATATTAAACTAGCTGGACTTATAGAACTTACTTTTCCCTTCATTTGACTTTTTACGGGGGTCTGCAGGTTTTATAAGCAGAAAATGCGGGAGCTGCAGCGGGCTATAGAACAAGTATCCATGGACCCACAGGAAAGGGCTAGGAAAAGTGCGAAGTTATACTTTTAAGGGTTTTAATGAGATTTTTTCTAATTCCAAGACTTGGTTTGGGAACATTAGGGTTTTTTTATTTCTAAGGGAGCATAATATAGGTAGTGATGGACCTATATGGACAGTCAAAAGTCATGTTCACAAAATAACATGTAACACATACACCGGTGCTCATGCCTAGAGTACCAAAGGAAAACAGCAAAGTTGACTATGCCCGTGAGTGATGTAGAAGAGGGTCAGGCATGTGAGTCCCCACAAATACTGTCAAGCATCGCTCATTTGTCTCCCCATCGATCCTAGGTGAACTACCCCCAAAGGTATGCCCGACGTCTCCATCCATGAGTCTCCCTAGAGGAAATACTCTAAGATCTCGTTGTGCAGCACCATACACCCCCGCAAACCATCGATCATCCATGTACTCCTCAACATGCCACTACACACTGCGACATTCCTCTGTACACTGCTGGATACCCCCTGTTACTGTTATACCACCCTATACCGTCTCGTGCCTTTTATGTGTCAAGGTACCAATCAATCCTTGCGTGTACTCAATTTGATGTAAGAGACTCCTACTCCACAATGTAGTCCCACACACTATAGTACACCACCACGCACCTCCATGTCAACCAGTTGTCCATCGCTCAATGCTAGATGCTCCCACACATCCTTGGATGTGATGGCCTAGATTTGTGTCTCTACATGTCGGACCACCCCCAATCGGTATCATCACCTCCACCGTCAGATCACTACACTCGTCGATGAATGGATCATCACTCTGAAGCCTCCCTAAGGGGTATCATAAGTGAATCTCCTTATGTGTCGGTAGTGATTCCACCACTGCTCTACTCCGCTGCGACCTCTGTCCCCCACGCAAAGGTGAAGAATCCTTGGTGCCATATAAGGCATCGTCTGGTGGCCTACCAATGCCACCTCCTTTGAAAATATCTCACCAAATTATGTTGATCACCCCATGACCCCACGCACAAATGTTGTACCAAGACAATCCAAGGAGTCTTCCCATAAACTGGTTGGCCACTGGAGACGACCAAAACTTTCCTAGCGAATGTGCATGCTTGACTACTAGGACAATTGTACCCTCTAATACGTAGTCAAGCGGCCTACCTTGGAAATGATAGGTAGTCCCATATAGATCCCAATGCCAGTCTGGTGTTCCTGTATTCCCAGCGCCTAGAAACTCCTGCTAAAGTACATCCAGGTCCACCACCATCTCCATAACCCACTCCACTGGGTACCAACCCAAAATCTCTTGCCATCCAACCTCAACGTGCGGATGTTGCACCCTGTGCAACTCCGATCATCTCATCCCGATATCGAGATCAACATATGAGCTCTGACTAGGTGGATTTGTCTCTCTCTCTTCAATTGGAAGCGATGACCCAACAATTTTTTTAGCCCCGTCTATGTATGCCTAAATGGGGCTGCTCTGACCCTCCAATGTGTCCTCTAGTTGTACCATTAGGGAATCCAACCATTCCCAAATGTGGGCCAACTTGGTCGTTGACTCGGCACAAACCACTGTCATGCCCTCCAGTTCCTTGTTTTGTAAAAAAATATCCTCTCGTACTGATGTGACCTACCCTTTCAAAGCTAGAAGGTCGGCTTGAAGCTGATGACACTACCGTGTGTGACCATCGTCCAATACCTCTGTATCTCCTCATTTCTCATGAAGGGCTAGCCCAAAGGATGGCAGCACACCCTCCTCCATAAACACTCCAACATGCAAGACATGCTCACTAGGCAGCTGCATGTGATTGTCATCTAACAATTCTGTCATAGACCTGGAGGCCCCTATATCTATCGACTCCTCAAAAATGGTGGAGTTGTCTCCCAACACCTCATCAAACTATGATGCATTTCTATCATTATAGAACTAGGTCACAACCCCGGATACCCCATCTATGGATACGCCAACAATGGGTGCTGTCTCATCAGTAATTGTATGCTCGCTTGTGTCCTTTCCAACCATGGCCCCTTCAAATACTCTTTCATCCTCTTCCTTAATACGTCTCACCATCCCTGCATAATTCCACACAATTCTCCCTGATTTGTGCATGTCTCTTAGTTCACAAAACTACCAAAAAGAGAGGGATGCTTGAATTTCATGTCCCAATGATTCGTATGCTCGCTAATTTGATGGTAATAACTCCACATCAGTTTTAGTAATGTCTTTCCATCTTGATGTATTATCCACCATTCTATGCATAACTGATTTGTTGTATAATTGAGAATGGTATTGATTCCCAATTTTTGCATGAATCAGTTTATTCCACAAATTAACCATCATTTGTTGCACCCTAATCACCTCATCCAAGGCTACTTCCATGGCATATGAGTTTATCCTTTCCTGGGATCCTAGGATTTCTTAGTTTATTATAATTATTCTGGTCTTGTCATATAATGAAAGGTTTCCCACAGGTTGAGCCAAGATTATGCTCTGATACCACTGTAATATCCCAAATTTGGATTAATAGTAATAAAAGTGAAAATAGACTAAAAACTACGACAATAGAAAATACATCGTCAAGAAATGTAACTTGAGCCAAAAACAACTCGTGGGCCATTTTATTAAATTGAATGGAATGAGTACAGTAGTGGTGATGGAAAGCTTACACCTCAGCCTGCTCAAATGAGGTTGAAGCACAATTCAAACCCAAGCTAAATCTCCTGTTGGAAGTGGCTCTGCGTGGCTCTGTCTTTGCGCTGCCTAGCCCAGAAATGTTGTTGCTGCTCCACTGAATCTGCTGCTAGGTCCTGGAATAATGCTGAGAAATTTTTTGGATTTTAACCATGGTCTCTGCTCAAGAAACTCACAATAACCTATAAGTTATTTTGCCAAATATTGACCTCATAATTTATGCCTAATTCTCCCCTAGCTCCTCTAGCTGCTAGCTGAGTTGGGATCCTGCTTTTCACTCTTAATTATACCCACAAAATTCTACTAAATTATAAATGGCCTCTTCTCAATAAACCCATAAAAACCAAGAAAGGGTTTGTCCTAGTTTTGACTTCGGAAATTGGCCCTGTTGGGCTTGGCACAATGAACTCGTGGGGAAAATCGAACCATTAGAAGAATATTCTCAGAAATGTCTCTAGAATGCTGCAATAAAACATGGTAGGAGGTGGCTAGCCTTCCCTCCAAATATGTTGATGATAATTCCCTTCTCTCCAACCTACCAACTCAAACTCCTCACTACACTGCAGTTTGCTCCTCCTCTACGCAGTCCAGAAATGGCTATGCTTCCTCCTGATGTTTCTGGGAAAAAATTCCCTCACAAAGAGTTGGAACTCCTCTCCTGAGCGGACACTGGAAGTCCCCCGAGGTAGAGTTTTGTTGATCAATGGTTGTCATTGATGTCAACCCAAGCAGCACCAGGGGCTAACCCAATATTGCATGGGAATTTTGACCTACCAAATTAATATATTCTGGGTCAATAATGATTTTGATGGTTTCTACTTGTCGAAATGTTTCTGTTGATATATGGTATGCCATGTAATTCTTCATGGCTTGAGAGATATTCATGTTTGAAGATTAACTAATGCTCTAATTGAAAGGAATACTGATTCACCCCCCTTCTCAATATTTCAAACAATTGGTTTCAGAGCTTGGTTCCTTTAATAGCACTTTAACAGCTGGAAGGAGGTCATGGAGCATGCCAAGAATGGTGTACCTCTATTCAATGAAAATAATTATGCACTCTGGAAAAGAAGAAGGGAGGTCTATCTCTTGGCACAAGGTTACGAAGTATGGGACACTGTTCAAAATGGATTTACATCAACTATTGATGAAAAAGGTAAGAAGAATTTGGTAAATGATGCAAAAGAAAAGAATATTATTATCAGTGGATTTATTGAATCTGCTTATCATAAGGTGTTGGGTTGTAAAACTGCTAAAAATGTATGGGACAAGCTTGAGAATATATATGCAGGTGACTTAAATGTCAAAGAAGCAAAGATTCAAATCTATAAAGAAAAATTTGAGAAACTCAGAATGAAAGAAGATTGAAACATTGCTGCTTACTTCCAATACATTAATGAAATAACCAATACTCTAGAAGGATTGGGAGAGCCAGTTGACGAGAAGACTATTATACGGAAGATTCTTAGAACATTACCAGGGAGATTCAACCCAAAGGTATCGGTCTTAGAATGCAATGCAAATCTGGACAAACTCAGCAAAGAGGAATTACATGGAATTCTCATAGCATATGAAATGAGACTTGATGAAGAAGAGGGTACTTCGCATCTAGAAACTATGTTCATTGCATCTAAGAAAACCAATAAGGATAAACAACCTTCAATTTAAAATACATGCACCTGCAAGTGTGAAGAAAAGGGAGATGATGAAGAAGGTCTTTCAGATGAATAATATGCTTACTTCACGAGAAAACTAAAAATTGGTAAGGGACAATTCAAAGGTAAACTGCCATTGATATGTTTCAGCTATAATGAGGTTGGGCATTTTGTAGCAAAATGTCCAAACAGAAGTAATGGCAACTCAAAAGGAAAGAAAGGCTTTAAGAAATTCAACAAGCAAGGATCTAAAAGGAACTTTCTATCTAAAGAAGATAGCTCATCATCCGATGAAGACAATGATAGTGAAGAAGAAGCCAATGAGAGAGTATTTTTTATGGCCAAGCACAATAAACAAGAGGTATCAAACAATGAAGAAGAAGGATGGACCACAAAAGAATTTTATGAGGAAGCAATCAAGCTTATAAAATATCTCAAGGTAGAGAATATACGTTCCAAAACTCTTGAAGAAAAATTTCATTGTCTCAAAATTGAAGTTGAAGAACACAAATGCATTGAAGAGTCACTTCAAAATAAGTTGGAAGAAATAAACCAAGAAAGGGAGGAATTAGAAGCCAAAGTAGTCTCGCTGCGTGAAGAAGTGAAGAAAGGAAAAACTATCCAAAACTATGCCAACAACTCAAGGGCATTGGAAGAACTCATCAACAATCAACAATCTTACAACGAAAAAATTGGCATCGGTTACAAAGAAGAAGAAGCAGGACCTTCTACAACAAAATACAATGAACCTATGAGCTCTGACATGCATGTAGACTTCATTGGAAAAGATTCGCAAGAACAACCTTGGAAGACAATTCCTCGACGAAAATTTCCATCCAGGTATCGACATATTTTTTATGGCTACTGTTATTCATGTGGAAAATTTGGTCATAAAGTTGTAGAATGTCGCACGTACGCTAGGAACGAATACAATTCCAGGAGATCTATCAAATATGAACCTCCCAGGGCTCATCGAAACATCAATAGATTTTAACATTTAAGAAATAATATTGAATGTTACAAATGTCGAAACTTTCGACACATAGCCAAAGACTGCAGACTTGAAAATCCTCCAGAAGAATCTTCGAAGCCACAAAACGAACGAACATGGAAGAAGAAGAAGAATGATAATTGTTCTCTCGCTTTCAAGGCTCAAAAGAACAAAGATGTGTGGTATGTTGATAGCGGTTGCTCAACGCATTGACTGGAGATAGAAATAAATTTGTATCTCTGAAAGAGAAGAAGGACAGAACCGTGTCCTTTGGAAATGACGGATCTTCAAATGTTATAGGATCAGGTGCTCTCACTCTCAGAAGAAAATATGCTCTAGCCCAGAATGTTATATTGGTTGAAAACATGAATCACAATCTGCTCAGTGTTGGACAAATGTGTGATCAAGGACACACAATACTATTCAACTCCACGAAATGTGAAATCAGGAAAGGCGTGTATGGTGAAATTGTGGCTATATCAAGTCGAACTCCAAACGACATATATGTTCTGGATGAAGCAACTAAAGCATGTCTAATAGCTAAAGAGGATGATACAATAGTTGGTAGCAATAATGATCGACTAAGTAAGAAGTTTGCTACAAAGGTGCAAAGTGATTTCGAAATGTCTTTACTTGGTGAGATGACATACTTATTAGGGCTTAAAATATCTCAGCAAGAGAAAGGAATATTTATATGTCAAGCCAAGTACATCAAGGAGATTTTCAAGAAATTTAAAATGGAATATTGCAAACCCATCCTTACTCCAATGGTAACAGGTTGCAAATTGAGCATAGACGACTCATCCAAGGATGTGGATCAAAGGTTGTACAGATCTATTATTAGTAGTCTTCTATATGTAATAGCCTCCCGACCAGATGTTATGCAAGCAGTTGGACAAGTAGCAAGATTCCAAGCAGCACCAAAAGAATCACATATTAAATATTCACCGGCATTGGAATATCTTCGCCAGAAGCTTGGGATTCTCCCAAGTTCTCATTAGATTTTCTTTTTTCAAAATATAAAGGGGGAGTGGAAGTAGATTATAGGTTTGCAGGATGGTTGTGTGTCTGGGGGAGTGGAAGTGTGTACAGGTATGCAGGATGGTTGTGTTTCAGGGGGAGTTACCCTTTGCCATTGATGTCAAAGGGGGAGAGAATTTTGTAGGAAGAGGTGTCATGATCGCAGGGGGAGTACTTGTGTTGCCATCAATGCCAAAAGGGGGAGATTGTTGATCAACGATTGTCATTGATGTCAACCCAAGCAGCACCAAGGGCTAATAAAATATTGCATGGGAATTTTGACCTACAAAATTAATATATTCTGGGCCAGTAATGATTTTGATGGTTTCTACTTGTCGAGATGTTTCCATTGATATATGGCACGCCATGTAATTCTTCACGGTTTGAGAGATATTCATGTTTGAATATTAACTAATGCTCTAATTGAAAGGAATACTGATTCACCCCCCCCCCCCCGCTCAGTATTTCCAACAAGATTTATATCTCCACTTGAATATCTCGTGTGATAAACAACACTACAAACTTTCCTCTCTAGCTCGAGCGTCCTCTCTCAAAATGACAAGAAGAAAATAGTTGAATGAATGAATGAATCCAAATGAGACTTCCCTTCCTCCTTTTATCCATTTAGGACCAATGTATGCCTTGGGTCCCATATTGGCATGCGCTGCCTCTCCTTGACCAATCACGTGTTTGCCTTCCTCTAGTCAATCCCACGTTGTCCTTTTTGTGCCTCTTGTACACTGCCACCTAAGGCCAATTCGACCCCACCACTAGAGCCGCAATTTTTTCTTACATAATTTAGGAATAGAGTTTATTTGGCTTAAATATTAGTTGTGGGTCCCCTACCCACTTTATTTCCGCCCAACATTAGTAAATGCAAAAATAAATAAAAATTATTATTTCAATTAATAGACTGATAATTTGGAATATTACAGCTAAGAAAGGAGAAAGTTGTTTCTAACTTCTGCAGAATTAGGAAATGAGTCATTAGGTTCATTTATTATTTTCTATGTATCAGGTTTCGACACCTAGAGGTGGAATCTCATTTATTTTCCATATGTACTCAGAATCAATTCATTGAGAGGGTTGGATATTTGAAGCTCACACTCTTTTGGCACTAGTGAATTTGAAAATTTGCAGAAGAAATTTATAGGCAGTTGCAATTATTTTTATGGGATTCTTGTGATGTGTTTATTGACAATGTTTTTCTCTATTTTTCTTATGCATCTGATGATCAAGTTGTTCAAGCAATATTTTAAGTTTTGAAACAAAAATCATTCTTTTATGCTCTGTTTTTGTTTAAGATAAGCATCTAAGTGTTTCATCCTATGAAATAAGTGAATTCATTATGCTCACTTAACTTCTTATATGTTTTCCTCCTTACCACACTACAATGAAAAACCAATTGTGTCACTAAATCACATCTGCCTTGACTCATACTATGTATGTAGTTGATATTTTTGGGATATCTTGCCTAGTTTCTAAACTTGGGGCTTATTTATCCAAGAAACCCTAATCAAAACCCTATTGTGCTGATAATTAGCCTAAAACCCTAATATTCTCCAGTCACTTCCATTAGTTGTGAGGATGATTTTGAGAGAACCACATTAGGGGAATTTTGAGGTCTAAAATGGGCCTCCTAAGGAAATTAAAAATAATAGTGGAAATAATAAAGTAAGATTTGATGACATCATCAAATTTTAGAGGGAAAAAAGAAAAAACTATTTTTTCAACTCGTATTTTCAACTCATATCCCAAAGTTTTTACTCAAATTTCGAGCAGGAGTACTCATTGGATGAAAAATTTAATTCCTCATCCAAGGATTACCCATGTTGCATACTTTCGATGGACCTTTCTACATGAAAAATGATAAATACATGAAAAATGTGATTGCAATCACATATTTTCATGTATTTCTCATTTTTCGCATAGAAATCTCCATCGAAAGTATGCAACATGGGTACTCCTTGGATGAGTAATTACATTTTTCATCCAACGAGTACTCCCGCTCGAAATTTGAGTAAAAAAAATTGGGAGATAAGTTGAAAATACGAGTTGAAAAAATAGTTTTATTATTTTATTATTTTTTAATTTGTTTACCCTTTTACTTAAAAAATGGTGAATCATCCCCCATGGTTGACATCATAATCTTGAATCCTATTGGTTCTTATAAAGTTTATTTTGGTTGTACATTTTTCTTAGGAGGCCCATTTTAGACCTCAAAATTCCCCTAATGGAACCATCTATGATTTGGTAGGGCTAGCTATCAAGTCAAAAGTTTGGTTTGTGGTTACCTCTTTGGTTTCCTTTCTCAACCTTGGGAAACTAAGGAGCCCTAACATTTTGGTGTCGTTTCTGGAGAATGAGTGTCAAATATTACTTGTGGATATTTCTGACATTTTCTTGAAGGCTAGACTTGTGGGTGACAGGTGCTAGCACTCAAGGAAGGTTGAAATCATTCACTTGGCGACTCTAGCCTGATTCAAAGACTACACTGGAAGAAGTATCCAAAATACAAGGTTTTATTGGTGGTTTCACTAGAAAAATATAACTAGCCTAAAGAATACCTTAGTTCATCTATTTTTCTGAATATGGATTCAATTAACAAAAGCTATGCTCCTATGAACCATGCTCATATTCCTAGTTTTCCAAATAGAATGCCTTGCATAGATTGGCATACTTATCTGCCCAAATTCATAGATGGAAACAAGGATGAGGCTATTTTTCATATAATAATATTTCATTAGCATATACATAATCTTGGGATTAGGTTTCATTAGGATTGTCTGATGAAATTTTTTATGGATACCCTTGAAGGGAAAGCAAGATCATGGCATGAAGGGTTAAAACTAGGTAGCTTATTCTCTCTTAAATATTTCAACACAAACTTATTTGAGTGTTATGGAAAATCTAATCATTCATTCTTGTTGTTCGAATATTGTTGTGAATCCTGTGAAGATTTCATTCAATACCTTGAAGAGGCTTTTGATGATGAAGAGTGTTTGGATTATGATATCATAGAGGCTCTTTATTAATTTTCTCCCCAACAAAAAATAACAGAGATTAGTTGCCTTGATACAAAGGATCATTCAAAACACACATCAACTCTTTTTCTTGAAGATGAAATATATTTGCATCCTAACAGTCAAATTATATCTTTTGAAGTTAAGAAAAATTTTCAACCTTATCAGTCTTTATGTAGTTAAAAGTATGAGGATAATCATTCAAGTTGTTTTTTATCTAATTCATTTTCTGAGATTTTTTATCAGCAATAAATTGGTCTAAGTTAGAATTCTGAAATTTCATGTATGAAATACTTAAGTAGTGAACCATATTATGGCCATGATCATCTACTTTTGCAAGAAAATAATGGACAAGAAGTTGTTTTCCTTGATCCTTGTGAAAACCAAATTGATATTATTCATGTTGAAGCACATGATGAACCAAAAACACTGGAAGCACATGAGGAATCGAATATACTTTAAGTTTTTGCTGCATTCAAATTTTTCCATGAGCATCCAAAACCTTATCTTTTGGATGAGAGGAATGAATATTTGAACAGACAGATTGATGGTTTTTCATTTACAAATATTTATGAAGTTTCTAATGAAGAGTATGAAGATATTGAACTACATGAAGATGTCCTCTATGTTTTGGAAGATCCATTTGAAAATATATTGAAATCATCAGTGGAGATCAAGTTTGTTTTCTTCGCCAACATGGAGATTGGGTTCAGTTTTTAGTTGGGATTGCCATTACCACAACACTTTTCCTTTGAGGTAAGTAGGACGAGCAAGAAATCAGATAGCCATTTTCTTTCTTTCATGTCTGCACTGGATCTTCGACTTCACTTGAGCAGTTCGCTTATGCATCAGTAAGAGTAGGCAAGGTGTGATGAATAAGCTCAACATTCTGAGCCTCTTTTTCAGTGTCAGTTTCCCATACAGTTTTTAGTTGACGATGTATCGTTCAATTTTCAGTTTACTTTGAGTCAGTTTGAGGATTGTAGTTGTAGTTATTCCATTGCCCAATGAACGAGGAAACATGTTCTACAGTGTTCTTAACACCTCCTAAAGGAGCTGCCATCCCCATTGGAGCCAATGTTAGTTTCTAATAGCCACAGTGATCAAATTTAATCTTTCCACTGTAGTTAGAGTCTTATGGTCAAATTGTTATATTTTCAAATAAAATTTGAAATCTCTATTGGTTGTTAAATGGTCAAGTAATTGTTTAATTGTAATTCTACTCTCATGTCCTGGTCATCAAGGTCAATTCATAATCAATTTTGAGTCACCAAATGTCATTTTTCCTTCATTAAGTGTCAAAAATAGTCATGGTGTCATAAGGTTGACATGAGAGTGTCATGAGTGTCATAATATTTCCATTTGGAGTCATGTCATCATCATCCAAAACTAGTAAGCTCTCATGAGAGTTAGCACTTAGGGGATAAAGTGTTTTAAACAATATCATAGGTAAATCTGTGTCACATTCGATATGTAACCTCCCTACTGAAAGAATATGTTTTCATTACAAATCTCATCATAAAGTCATTTGGTCAAAAATACATGATGTCACTCCACTATCAAACCAAAATAGAGTTTTCAAGCTATAAAGGAACATCAAAGCATTTCAGGACTTCATTATATCCTTCCAAGAGCTCAGGAGTTCCTCTTTACTTATTTTAATATTTACAATAGCCATTAGAAGTGTGAATTTCACCATTACTTCCATATTTCATCAATTTGTTGCATTTCTGGAGGGTCTTGCTACAATTTCAGATTGGAGGCCAAAGGGAGAAAGAAAGGGTCATGTCATCATATCAGTGTTTCAAATCATCTCTAAACAAGTAATTGGAGCCTTCACAAACCCTTGATGTGGTCAATTTCCTCATAAAAGTGATTAAAATCCTTGCCTAGGGTTTCGCTGTGCTTTTGCTGCATTTTTTAATTTTCATGGGCTTTTCTTCACTTGACAGGAAATTACTCTTCTTAATTAACATTCACATACCTAATTACCCTCATTAATTACTTACCACCATTCCCCACACTCAAACTCACTCATTTTGTCATTTACCCTCACAACCTTAGCTAGTTGTTGTGCTTCTATCTTAGGGATACATTTTCCCCTTTTTACCCCTCTTTCCTCACTCAAATTGATAAATTCAACTTCCATTGAATTCCTAACACCTATCCCTACCTCTTATAATTTTTTTAGATTTTTTCATACCCCCAATCCCCTTCATTCCCCTCACTCAAGTTGTGTTTTTAGCCATGTTTTGCAAATCAAATCATTTGCCTCCCCTTCACCACTGCTTTCCCATGAGTAGCTCTTACTCATACCTTTGATTGCATTCCATGTCAATTCAATGTGTAAGTCTACATATCCTACACCATGGAAACATCAAAGACCAAAAATAAGGAGGTAATTGGCATGATTTTTTAGGGTTTTGAGGTCATTTGATGCACATAGGGATAACTTTTCTTCAAAATACGTTTCTGACCAAATGGAGATGATTTGTACAAAAGTGAAAGAGGTTTGTGTCAATAATAGACCAAAGAACAAAAACCTTCTTCTGTTTCTACACAGGTTTCATATATTGGGAGATATTCAACTTTCTTGGAGGCTTATTTTAGAAAAACAAATTCTACAATTTAAGCGTTTGTTTTAGTCATTAGTTTGTGACATGGATTCCAAGAATATGGGAATGAATTTCACAAAACTGAGAGAGGTTGGTCTTCACATCAACCTTATATACAAAATCTCAGGATTGTAAAACGTTTTATGGTTAAAGAGATATCACTCCATCTTTCACCCCTATTTTCACAAACAATGCAGAAACAACATCTTACAGAAACACAAGTAGTTGTTGCGCTTTTTATTAGGAGGTATAAATTCATAATTTCAAGCATGTGGAGATAGCTTATGGCATAAGACTATCATAAAAGTACATTGGGACACTTGTAGATTCATAAATTTTTAGAAACTAGTCAAACAATGCCTATTTTTTAACCTTTGTGCCACTTTTTTAGGGCACTTGCTACATTTTTGGAAATTTTGACTTGAAGCCAAGTTTTGAGGGGTTTAAACAAAGTTTTTTCAGTTATTAGTGACTCCATTGTGTAGTATACATATTAGTATTTCCAACCATATCTTTTTTAGCAGAAACCTCATCTGGGAAGGCCTCCAAATCTGTAATATCCCTATTTTTTTACTTTTATATAGACAGTTAATAATCCTAAAGGTTAAGTGGACCTAAAGGAAAACTGTATGATGACATATTATTTTTTAATTTAATAAATGCGAAATTTTATTATTGTGCAAATACTAAAGTAAATTGGAGACTAGGATTCAAATCCATGAGGATGAAATAAAATCCTAAGACTTTCCCAAAATTCTCCAAAAATCCTTGGAGAAAAATAAAATAAAATAAAAATTTTAGATGGGAGATAAGAATCTAATAAATGTCTTAGTAAAGTGGAAAATTACTGAGATGAGCTGAGAATAAAACTAGAAAGAGGAAAAAGCTAGTTTTAAAGAAGCTTTTGTGGAAAAAACAAAAGTAAAACCTAGGCTAAGGGAAAAAAAACATCTCAAATTAACTGGACACAGTTATGGAAACATGCTGAGGGAAAGAAAACTTAAATAAGTTATTCTGAGTTTAAAAAGAGGTTGTCTACATTAAGGAATAATTGATCTCTACTCGGGGGAGCTGTGGATTAAGCTCAAGGTTGGGAGGAAAATAGTCTTTACCAGATTGGTATGCACATTTTATGAAGTTTTATGTTTATATTACTGTTATATTTTATATAAATCTAATATAATTAGAAATGGTTATATTTAATCAATTGTGGCTGAAAGTGTTGTACTCTTAATTTATAAATTATGTGTAATAGTTTATGTTGAGTTCAGAAATAAATTAAGTGTCATATGTATTTAATAGAGATTAACCATAGTTGAGTATAGCTAATCTTCTGTATGGTTACATAGACTAAATTTAATGTTATGACCAACATACAGAATCTCTAAACCCTGGATAAGGGTCTAAATCTGATGTTAGGTCCATTTGATAAATTTCAGTACATATATAGAGAAAACAATATAATTCAGCCTTAACCATAATAGTGAATTATTGAAAAGATAGGAAGATATAAACAAAATATAGTTTAGAAATCTAGTACTCATATAAACATATATCTGAATGATACATAGAAAATTCAAATGTAAACTTTAAATAAAATAGTGAAACTACAAATCTGAATAAGGAACAGATACATCATATTTAAATGTAACTAGAAGTATAACATGTTTTCATAAAATAAATATTTTCTATTGTATGAATATTGAGGCATATAGGAAAAAATATGTACTTAAAAGAAATATGTTTAAATTTCATATAACAGACCTTAAATATATGAACGTCCTTGTATGGAGATGAGGATAAAAATATCTTACTATCCCGTTAAAGATAATAATTACAATAGTTTAATTAAAAATTGAACTGAGTCATCCATGAAAATTCAACTACATAGTATTGAGTTGAAATTTGTAAAATTAGATAGAGAGGTTGTTGAACCCTCTATATTCGGATGACGGACCTGCAAGAAGACGAAACATATCACCAGATCTTCTGACATGGAATTGTAAAGAACTATAGTGGAATTGAATGAGATATAATATACCTGCAATGAAACATATGTAGTTGTGCTAGAATAATATCAGCCAAAATGAAAAGAATTCACAAAAGATAAAGAATTTTTACAAGTAATAATATTAAAAACTATACCTATCTAAGGAGCATCAAAGTGGAAACTCCTCCTATACATGAAAAAAATAAAATGTTAAGTACAGAAATTTAAAAGAGACTGGATGAATTTGAATATTGTAATTAATTATAAAACAGAGATAAGTAATTAATTACCTATGAGGATGGATGTAGCTTTGTACAATGGATCTTGACATAGTTGAGGAAACTATGAAAATCTGGAGAAAGGGGTTTTCCAGGACTAGAGTATAAAATGATTTTATATTTATGAGAATTAAAAAACTTTAAATTCAATTCAGAACAGTATCCTTTTATAAGAATTCCAATCTGAGTATATCAATTGAATTGTATATACAAAAACGTAAATTATACTCTGTATATTATAGAGAGTTATATTATACAAGTATTAAAACTAATATGATTACAGAGCCTTGTTATAGCCATGGTAAAATTGGAAAATTACATGAATTGGAGTTCCAATTAAATTTGTAAATATAATTTTCATACCTCTGTCGAATTCATCTAAAACCAAAACTTTGAATTAAATGAATTCGAAATAAATAAACAGAGGCAATACTACGAAATTAAGTATATCTTACCAATAAGAAGGAGATAAAACTTGGGTGGAGAACGAAATACAGTTATGCTCGAGACATAAAATCCTCTCTATCAACGTAAAGAGAATTTGAACATATATACATAAACAACAATTTATAATAGAGAAGTAAATTACGTTACAATGACGAGACACTGTTAATATGGAATAAACCATAAAAATTCAAAGCGAATCTTCCTATAATTACTATAAAAGAAAATACACAATTCAAGGAAATTGATGCACAATCGTTGTAAAACCTTAAATGTTGTAAGAAAAAACGATTTACAGTCAATGGTAAACTTGGAATTTGGATAAATCGAAATTTGGATAACAATTTCGTATACCAGTTAATGGTAATGGAAATTGATTTTACTCTTTAGAAAACCATTAATAAGAAGACTGTGAAAACAATACAAATTGGAAAATTCCTAAATATAAATCCACATGAAACATTGTGATAAAACAACTAAATAGAACGACGATTTATTTGGATTTAAATTAAATCGATTTGGGAAAAGCTCTGTTCAACCATTCGACTAAGAAATCGATAAAATAACTAATTGTATTGATAAAACCTTTCACTATCGAAATACTCAGAAACAAAAATTTATGCATTAGCAAAAAGGAATGACACAATTAGCTGAGAGTTTCTATCTCAGAAGATTGAAACTCTACATAGTTTCAACACACAATGAAATTCTGAGTAATAACATAAGCAATGTGAATCGTACCTCTATTCTGGCTGTAAAGAATTTTGAAGAAGCATAGGGAAATTTGATGTAATTTTAAATAAGTTCCAAAAACTGCAACCAAGGATGAAATTCATTATTAAAATCGGAAGGAGAAGGATAACTATGTGTACATATATTACATGCCAACCAAAAACAAATTATGAGTTGTACGGCTGGAAATCAAATACGTTTTACATATAATTGATCTCAATGAATTCTGAAATAAAAAACGATGTAAATTACTTGACAGTTACGAGAAGTAGAATGGATAGTGGTCCTTGTAATATTGGAGAGATTAATACGATACGTAATTGAGACGTTCTCCATTGCTATTAGCATATAGTTGATAAAACCAGAGAAGAGGTCTCTTGGAAAAGTTTTGCCCAAAATGCAAAACTGGGGAAACAAACAACCAATGGAGGAACAAACCCTAGCCATAGTCAATTCTATTGGGAGGGAATACCAATTAATATCAACTGTTAGAAACGTAGCAGATCAACCCTACATGTGTCTCACCTCGAAAATGTGTCGATGTGACATTCAGGTGTCGAGAGGACGAGCATTAAACAAGTTGGAAATTCGAAAAGATCAAAGGTAAATGCATATAGTCATCGTCCCTTGTTTCAAATTCAATGCACACATACAATCCAAACCCAATTGAATGACAACCTAATATTATGTTAATGCAAGCGTTTGATATGGAAAGGTTAATACAAAACATAGTTGTCAACCATATGTGGATTTGTGCATCGGGTGAGTTTAATATAGATATGGATATGTGTAATGAATATATATATATATATATATATATATATATGGGGTAAGACCTATCATATATATGTATTCGAATACAACCTTATAGAAGTATGGTATATATACAAATATGGGAAATGGGTATGGTGACTTAGGAAAAAAATGCAATGCATATATGTGTGTGATAACATTTCCATTAAATTAATGAAAATGTTATTATTGTTTAGGAATATAAATTGTAGTTTAAATGAATATAGATATGATAGGGTTAGTATCTCTACTTCAATTAAGCTAAGCATATCATAAGACATTTTATAAAGTTATATATAATCAATTAAAACTTTAATGAATATAGTAGGAAAAGAATTTTAATTATAACTTAGAGGTAATAAAGGATATATCATCCTAAGGTTTCAACTAGCAAAAGTTGTGCCTTATTGGTTATAATGAGAGGTCATAGGAGTTATTATGTAGTTATTCAAACTAACAGGATCAATTAAAAGATCAATAGTTGTGGCTATTAATAAACCAAAGTGGTAAATGCATGTGGAACACAAATAAGAGATTCTAATACAGAACTTGAAAATTTAAAATAAATGAAGCACAAAGTTACACTGTAAATATAGAATTTGTCATGACGAACATGTTGGAAAATGTGACCAGAATTACTATAATTAGATTTTTTTTTTAGGTAAGTTGGAGTTGTTACAAAATCATCTTCCAAAAACTTGTTGCGCTTCTGTTAGACTTGTCGCGTTTCTAGGAAAAATTGTTGCATATATTGGTTTCAAGGCTTTTCATTACACGTGGAGGTCAAAGGTAAACTTGGTCAATGTAAAATTTTTCTCATGAGTTTTTTTATGATCAATAGGCCTATTAATGGTCATCTTTGTGAAGAATCTTATGATTAATGCCTTGAGAGAAAAACTCAACTAGTTAGCTAAAAAGGGGAATGTTGTTTATAACTTCCCTAGGATTAGGCAAAGAGTCATTATGTTGATTTATTAGTTTTTATGGATTAGGATTTGACCCCTAGAGGTGGAATCTTATTTGTTTTCTATATGCACTGATAATCAAGGCATTCAGAAGGTTGGATATTTGAATGTTATACTCTTTTGGCACTAGTGTATTTGACAAATTTAAAGAATAAATTTACAAGCAGTTGCAACTATTTTTATGGGATTCTTGTGATGTGTTTAATGACAAGGTTTTTCTCTATTTTTCTTATGCATATGATGATCAAGTTATTCAAGTAGCGAAATACTTTCTTCCTATGCTTTATCTTTGAAGTTTTGAAACAAAAATCATTCTTTTATGCTCTATTTTTGTTTAATATAAGCATCTAAGTGTTTCATCCTCTGAAATAAGTGAATTAATTATGCTCACTTAACTTCTTATATGTTTTCCTCCTTACAACACTACAATGACAAACCAATTTTGTCACTGAATCACATCTACCTTATCTCATACTATGTCTGCAACTGATATTTTTGGGATATCTTTCCTAGTTTCTAAACCTGGTGCTTCTTTATCCAACAACCCATAATCAAAACCCTATCGAGCTGATAACTTGCATAAAACCCTAATATTCTCGAGTCACTTCCATTGACTATGAGGTTGATTTTGAGAGAGCCCTTTCTGATTTGGTAGGGCTAGCTACCAAGTGAAAAGTATGGTATGTGGTTACCTCTTTGGTTTCCTTTCTCGGCCATAGGAAACTAAGGAGCCCTAATAAAGGTCATAAGGCATTAAATTCAAGGGATTAGTACTCTCATTCAGTTGTGACCCATTACAACCACCCAATTAGCCAAATTCCTTAGGAAGGGTTGCCAGATCTATGTTATGCAGATTTGGTATTCAAATGATAAAGGGAAATCAGTTGCTATGGAAGATATACTAGTTATCCAAGAATTTATTGAAATATTTCCTGAGGAAATTCTCGGACTGCCCCCAAAATGGAGCATTGACTTCACTATAGACTTGGCTCCAGGTGTAGCTATTTTTTCAAAAGCTCCCTATCGGATGAGTCATCCTGAAATAACTGAACTAAAAATGCAACTGCAATATTTACTAGGCAAATGATATATTCGCCCAAGTGTGTGACCTTGGGGAGCCCCTGTTTTTTATTTTTTAGTAGCTTGGGAGGCACTCCAATCCCTAGGGTTTAGGGATTGGAATAAAAATCGCCACAAGAGTCCCTTGTGGGCTTGGAACCCAAGGTAGCGGTTTTTCACCCATCGGGATTTGGTTCAAAACCAAGAGCACATTTCAACATGTGATTGATGAGGATGATAGCTCTCGGCTAAACGAATTCAACGCAATGAGAATCATTTGATTCTGAGTTATAGAAATAGACATATGAATTTTTGAATTTATGGTTGGGTTTTGCACATGAATGGTCTAGGTCTGCTTGATTTGTTTCAGCAATACCACATCTATACAAATACCTAACTAAATGCTTGAGGAAGCCCTTTTATATGGTATATATACAAGGTGATATGAGTGTTATTTCCTCATCCATTTGTGAAACAAAAATGGTAGCGCAAAGTAGAAAGAGGAGCTCGTTTAAGCAAGAGAAGGATTTATGTTTTGGGCCGGAGGCTAGGGAAATATTAGTGAAGGAGAAGGGACATTAAGGGTCTCCCTTATGATTTTTTGAAGTGCATATTAGCCAACAGGGAGGCCACATTGCATAAAATAAATTTTGGGTTGTTTGTAAGAGGTTTTGTGGCACCATCCTCCACTATTTAGGCCACAGTTAGAAAAAAGGTAATTGCACATTGAACATCAAACATGGTGTTGTTGAGCATGTTTAGGGTCCTCCTTTAGCCCTACATACCATTGTAAGTCAACGAAAAGCTTAGGAGTGGATGTCGTAGCTGTTGGAGACAAAATAAGGTCAAAAAGTGGGCTCACAGGTGGTTTTGAGAAGCCCTAACCATGAAGCCGCACAAACAACAGTTTACATTAGTTTGGGATATCAGTCAAAGATATAGTTAATTGTGTTTATGCCTTGTGTTGGATCTATGTTTATATCAGTTTTGGACCAGCTTGTTTATCATCCTGTGGGTGCCATTTGAAGCACTTTTCATGGAGGTCAAAAGTCTATCCTAGGACCAGAACTTGTAGTGGATGGATTGGGTGGCATTGATCTGGTGGAGGGATGTGTGTTGGCTACCCAAAGTAGCCCTAGAGAAGAAAATGAGAAGGAATTTGGTTGCAACATGATTGGCTGAAGTTTGGTGCCTAAAGTGTAGCACTTTGATGGATAAAAGTGATTACTAGATTGGAAGATTAGAGCCCAAGGATTGGCTAGCCTAGAAGAGAAGATTGGATCAGCCTGTGTACATGCACCAGAAGTGACAAGAAACAGTGTTAGGTGGCATCTATCATGGATTATCTATGTGTTGTCCTTTGAAGGACTAAGGGGCGACTAGAGAGAAGTACGAAAAAAAAGGAACGAAAGGCCAAGATACGACATCAAGTTTGCGTAGTGTGATTATAATTGTATCTTGTATTCCATAGAAAATTGTATTATTTGGATTGGTTTAATATAAAAAATATTGGGTTGCACATTATTGTAAAAAAATTGTTAAAAATTGTTTACACTTATGCATGTGTGATTTATTGCTTTAAATTGTCTACTGTGCAAAGTAGTTCTTGTCGAGATTCTTGGTTTAGTAGCGTCAGTGATTCTAAGATTCTATCCTAGAACCAAGATCATGGATATTCAACATGGTTTGAGAGCGTGTCTAATATACTTTGGAAGACAGGAATCAGAGTTGTGCATAATGAAGTAAAGCTTAAGATGGATTTGGTCACATTATAGGTGACAATTTCGAAGTTGCAGGCAGGTCTCTAGTATGAGGACAGGTTGGAGGTGTTTTCTAACTATAGTCCATGGAAGGAAAGGATCAAGTTGGTCTTGCAGGTCAACAACATCTCGGAATTTAACGAGGAAGCCATCAAGAAGCTAACTGACCCAAAGGAGCTAGAAGTGTACGAATAGTTGGATATAGAGGAAACATTGATCATCCTAGATGGTGTGAAGGATCCATTAATACCTCAATTGTGTGGGAAGAACATTGCAAATGATATGTAGATGGATTTTTAGAATATTTTCCAGAATAAGAATGAGAACCGAGTACTATTATTGGAGGATAAGTTGAAGTCCATCAACATGATAAAGGGTGAAGGAATGATTTCGTATCTGATGAGGTTGTCTCAGGTGAGAGATGAGCTTGCTTTCGTTGGTGTCACTATCTTATATAGTGATATGGTGAGGATTTACTTTAAATGGTTCACCGAGGAATGAAAGCCCTTCATCAAAGGGATCATTTACAGAGGGAAGTGGCCAAAATGGAATAGGTTATGGGACAAATTCATTCAAGGAGTTGTGAGACGAGGATCTTCATCCAACGAAAAGGGTATATGAGGATGTGGCACTTGAAACACGAATGAAGGGTAAGAAGAAGAACGACTTGAGTAAATTCAAGTGTCTCAACTATAGTGAGATAGGTCATTTTTTTGTTGAGTTTCCCATGAAGAAGAAGGGAGATGAAAAGAAGAGGAAAGGGAAGTAGGTCGTCGGTGTTTCCACTTCAACTGAGATAGATGATCTCACCAGGAGATTGGCGGAAGATGACTTTGTTATGATCTCTCATTTCTCGCAGGGTACTGTCAATGAGGATGGATGGTACATGGAACGTGGTGAAACAAAATATATGACAGGGTCACAGGAGGTTTTTGGGACTCTAGTTGAATGGGAATCAAATTTTCACATGGTGTTGGGTGACAAGAGTTAGTTAGAGATCCGAGATCGGGTGTTGTGCCATTCAAGATGGAGAGAAGATGAGTAATGTGGGTCCAGGATGTATTTTTTTTTAAGAGGACTCAGATATAGCGTTATTTTTGTCTCGATGATCGAGAAAAATGGGTTTAAGTTCTTGTTGCAGGATGGGAAGGAAATACTTAGACCTAGAGGTTCTAGCTTTGATGAGATTGTACTTGGAGTTAGATAGCATGGTCTCTATTAGTTGATGGGAAAGCCTGCGGATCCTGGAAAGAAGAAGAAGCATGTGGATTAGGTGTAGGTTCTGGAGAAGAAAGTGCAGGGGTAGGTTACAGAGGGGATGGTACAAATTTCACCTAATAATTTCCATTCTCGAGAGACTCAGAGGGAGTCAATTTCTAGCGGGAGATTACAGGTTCAAAGGGAGAATTTGTAGCCCAAAAAGAGTGTGTGGTAAATGGGGAGAACGAGTGCTCCTACAAATTACAAGAAGGAATCATGGAGAGATTGGAAAGTGATACATGAGAAGAAGAAGAACCATGAAGCTTCCAGTGATAATCACACTTCTACGATAGTCATAGTTCATGCTTCAGGGATTGTTGTAGTTGTGAGCATTAAGAGTTGGGTGAGTGTTGTGAGTAGTGATGATGATGATGATTTAATTCCAAGTCTTAGAAGTAATTCCCACGCTAAGAGGGAGTGCTTATTTTTTAGTAGCTTGGGAGGTACTCCAAGCCCTAGGCTTCAAAGATTGGAGGACAAAGTGCCACAAGAGTCACTTGTGGGCTTCGAACCCAAGGCAGGGGTTTTTCACCCATCGATATTTGATCCAAAACCATGAGCACATTCCGACATGTGATGGATGAGGATGGTAGCTCTCATAAAGAATAATTAAAAGTAATGAGAATCATCTAATTCCCAGTTGTAGAATTGGAGATATGAATTTTTGAACTTATAGTTGGGTTTTCACATGAATGGTCTAGGTTGGCTTGATGTGTTTGATCCATATGACAGTTGTACAAAGTCTTAATAAAAAGTTGGAGGAGGACCTTGTGTATGGTATATATACAAGGTGATATAAGTATTATTTCCTCATCCATTTGTGCAACAAAAAAGAGAACATAAAGGATTTAGAGGAGCTCCTTTAAGTAAGATAAGGAATTTTGTTTTCGGTCGCAGGCTAGGGAAATCTCAACAAAGGAGAAGAGATGTTAAGGGTCTCCCTTTTGACTATTTTAAGTGTGTATTAGCCAGAAGGTAGGATGCATTGAAGAAAGGAAATTATGGGTTGTTTGTAAGAGGTTTTGTTGCACCATCCTTCATTGTTTAGGCCGCATATAGCACAAAGGTAATTATAGGAAGTTCTATCCTCAAATAGGGTGTTGTTGGGCATATTTAGGGCTTGTCTTTAGCCGCAAATACCAGTTTAAGTCAACATAAAGCTTAGGTTTGGATGCCACAACTATTGGAGGCAGAATAGGGTCAAAAAGTGGGCTCACAGGTGATTGTGAGAAGCAGTAACAAGGCACCCTCATTAACAAAAAATTTCATTAGTTTGGGATATCATTTAAAGGTATAGTTTACTAAGTTTGTTCCTTTTTTTGGATCTATGTTTATACCCGTTTTGGATCAGCTTGTTTAGCAACCTTTAGGTGCCATTTGGACGAATTTTCGTGGAGGTGAAAAGTCTATCCTTGGAGCAGAACTTACAGTGGAAGGATTGGGTGTCATTGATATGGTGGAGGGTAGTGTGTTGGTTAAGACAAGTATCCCTAGAGATGAAAATAAGAATGAATTTGGTTGCAACGTGATTAGGTGAATTTTGGTGCCTAAAGTGAAATATTTTGATGGACAAAAGTGACTGCTGGATTGGCAGATTGGAGCTCAAGGATTGGCTAGCCTAGAAGAGAAGATTGGATCAACCTGTGTACATGCAGCAGAAGTGACATACAAAAGTGTTAGGTGGCATCCCTCCTGGAGCCTCTATGTGTTGTCCTTTAAAGGACTAAGGGGTGACTAGAGAGAAGTATGGAGCGAAGGACTGACATGAAAGATACGAAATCAAGTCTAGGCTGCGTGATTTTCATTGTATCGTTTATTCCATAGAGTATTGTATTATTAATATTGGTTTAATAAAATGAAGAATTGGTTGTACATTATTGTACAATATTTGTTAAAAATTGTCTACACTTGTGCATGTGTCATTTACTGCTTTATATTTTCCACTATGCAAAGTAGTTCTTGTTGAGATTCTTGGTTTGGTAGCATCAATGATTCTAAGATTCTATCCTAGACCCAATATCGTGGAAATTCAACACATGTGCTATTTTTTATGAAAAATGATGGAAATTTACGATTATGTATTGATTATCTACAACTATACAAATTAAACATTAAAAATAAGTATTTGTTGCCAAGAATTGATGATTGGTTTGATCAAGTTAAGGGTGCCACCAAATTTTCTAAAATAGATTTACAGTCAGGATATCATCAGGTTAGATTGAAGAAAGAGGATATTCATAAGAAAACCTTTATAACCCATTATGGTCATTATGAGTTTGTTTTCATGTCATTCGAACTTACTAACACCCCTGCCACATTCATGAGCTTAATGAATGTAATTTTTCATCCCTACTTGCATAAATTTGTTCATATATTCATTGATGATATTGTTATTTATTCCAGAAATTTAGAAGAAAATAAGGAACATTTGTGATTTGTATTGCAATCCTTATGGGACCATCATTTGTACAAAAAATTTAGCAAATGTGATTTTTACAAGGACATTGTTGGAGTAATTAAACACAGCGGAAACTAAATAATCATCAAATACACACAAAATTCAACAATCATGAAGACACAGAAGATTTTAACGTGGTTCACCCAACCAATCTGGGCTACGTCCACCAAACAGGGCATCGACAATCTCATTCATCAACTGGAGAATTACAACAACAGATTTTCTCATCTGCTCTTCATCTCACCTCACATCTCTCATGCTCATTTGCCTCTATGGGCTTACATTTTATAGTTGGGAGTAGAAAATAAATCATAAATTCACTCACAAAAAATATAGGATGCAATAACTCCACATCAGGATTACATGGAGTCAATTTAGCAACAAATCCTATTGTTATGACATTCATGAGATTTTCTCCAAAAATAATTTAAAATAAATCTCAACAATCTCCACCTTGACAAAAATTAGCCTGATACCCTATTCCATTTATTATTTTTATCTTTTCTGCAAGCCAAGAGAAGCCAGACACCATCATAGCTTCTCTAACAAAATTGGTTTCGTGAACATGTCTGCACAGTTTTCCTTTGTGTGCACTTTTTCAAGAGAAACTGCCCTTTCAGTGATAACCTGTCTTACAAAATGGTACTTGATAGGTATATGCTTTGATTTAATGTGATAGGCCAGATTTTTAGCCAAGTGAATTGCACTTTGACTATCACAAAATAACTTGATGTTGTCCTGTAACCTACCAAACTCACCAAACAAACCTTTCAACCAAACCGCTTCTTTGCAAGCATGTGAAGCAGCGATGTATTCTGCTTCTGTAGTGGATAAAGTAACAATGTTTTGTAGCTTTGACATCCAGCTAATAGCTCCACCTACAAGAGTAAAGACATATCTTGAAGTTGACCTCTCTTATCCAAATCACCTACAAAATCAGAATCAACATATCTGCAAAAAAAATTCATTACTTCTGTTATAAGTGATAGAGTAATCACTTGTCCCTCTCAGATACCGAAGCACCCATTTCACTGCTGACCAGTGTTCTTTTCCTGGATTTTCCATATACCTGCTGACAACCCCAATTGCATGTGAAATATCTGTTCAAGTACAAACCATAGCATACATCAAATAACCTACTACATTGGCATATGGAATTCGAGACATATATTCCTTTTCTTCATTAGTGTTAGGACATAAACTTGAAGAAAGCTTAAAATGAGAAGCTAAAGGGACTGGAACAGGCTTCACATTGTTCATACCAAAACTCAAGAGTATTTTCTAAATATACTTTTTTTGTGATAGCCACAGCTTACCATTGCTCCTGTCTCTGAAAATCTCCATGCCCAAAATCTGTCTTGCTGCTCCTAGATATTTTATATCAAACGTCCTAGCCATCTGAGCCTTTAACCTGTTGATCTCAGTTATGCTTTTTCCTGCTAAAAGCATATCATCAACATAAAACACTAAGATAATGAACATGCCATTACTTAATTTCTTAAAGTAAACACAATGATCATATTCACTTCTTATATAATTTTGACTCATCATGAAAGAATAAAATTTCTTGTACCATTGTCGAGGCGATTGCTTCAGACCATACAATGATTTCTTGAGCCTGCAGACAAATTTCTTGTTGTGATTTTGAACAAACCCTTCTGGTTGTTCCATGTAAATCTCCTCATCTAAATCTCCATGTAAAAATGCAGTTTTAACATCTAGTTGTTGTAATTCTAAATCAAGTAAAGCAACTAATGCTAACACAATCTGAATTGAAACAATTTTTACAACTGGTGAAAATATCTCATGAAATTCAATTCCTGCTTTCTGAGAAAAAAAACTTGCGACCAGCCTTGCTTTGTCCCTGTTTTCAGTATCATCAACACCCCTTTTCAATTTGTAAACCCATTTACATCCCACAATTTTTCTGTCTTTAGGAAGTTCCACCAGATCCCATGTAGCATTCTTGTCTAATGACATCATCTCGTCCTTCATAGCTTCTTTCCACTTATCACTATTAGAACCTTCTACAGCTTCCTGAGAGCACAAAGGTTCATCATCATTAGTGGTTAAAGCAACTGAAGTAACATAATCATCATATCTTTTAGGAGGACATCTGATTCTCGTAGACCTCCTTAAAGATGTTTCTGGTACTTCCACAATTTGCTGATTATTATCTGTAGGAACTTCTTCATGATTTGCATCTGAAACATGTTCATGATCTACATCTAAAACTTGTTCATGATCTGAATCTGAAACTTGTTCATCTGGATTATCATCAGTATTTGAACTAGTTTCAAACTGAATGTGTTGAAGCTTAGGCACATTATCCTGTTTTAATTTATCATCTACATCTAGATTTTCAAGTGAAGATTCATTAAATTTAACATCTCTGTTAATGATGATCTAGTGAGTAGTAGGATCCCACAACCTGTATCCCTTAGTCCCATCATCATATCCAACAAAGATATATCTTTTTGATTTAGGATCTAATTTTGAACGCTGATGTTTCAGAACTAGAGCATATGCATCACAACCAAAGCTTTCAGTTTAGAATAATCACATGGATAACCTTTCCATACCTCTTGAGGAATTTTTCATCCTATCGCTGTTGATGGTGATCGATTTGCCAAGTAACAAGCCGTAGAAACCGCTTCTTTCCACAATTCCTTCTGCAAATTGGCGTTACTAAGCGTACTTCTTGCTGTCTCTAAAAGAGTCCTGTTCATGCGTTCAGCAACTCCATTTTGCTGAGGAGTATATACAGTAGTTTTATGTCTTTCGATCCTAGCGTCCTTGCAATAACTATCAAATTCCTTTGAAGTAAAATCACCACCATTTTTAGTTCTTAAACATTTAATGGTTCTTAACATATAGACCCACACTTTTCTAGAGAAATCATCAATAAAAAATACAAAATATGACAATCCTCCATATGAGGCTGTAGGAGATGGACCCCAAACATCAGAATGGATATAATCAAGGATTCCCTTACTAGTATGTTTTCTAGTTTTAAACTTCTGCTTGCTTTGTTTCCCAAATAGACAATGTTTGCAGAAATCTAACTTAGAAGATTTTAAACTAGGAAGTAACTTATGATCAGATAAAATTTTTAATCCTCTTTCGCTCATATGGCCCAACTGTTGATGCCATAGACGAATATAATTACTTTTGTTTTCAGATATTGTAGAAGCATGATCTGACTTTGTTCTTCCTTCTAACTGAAAAATATTTCCAATTTTCTTTGCTTTCATTACTAGTAAAATTCCTTTATAAACTTTCATTACTCCACCTTGAATAAAGTTTTTATATCCATTTGTGTCTAGCACTCCTAGTGAAATGAGGTTTTTTCTTAGTTCAGGCACATGTCTTACATTAGTTAGAATTTTATTTGTCCCAGCAAACATTTTAATCTGGATGCTTCCAATTCCCACAATATTACACGAGACATCATTTCCCATGTAAAAAACTCCATGGTTGATTGATTTATAAGTTTTAAACCACTCTCTATGAATGCACATGTGATTTGACGCTCAAGAATCTAACAACCAATGTTGATCATGATTAGACAAACTAACTGATAACACTTCATCACTCATACCTGAAACGGATGCCGAACTTGTATCTGTCGTGTTTTCTTCTTTCTTCTCCGTCGAAGAATCTCCTTTGGATGTTTGTTGTCTCTTCCAACAATCCTTCTTCAAATGTCCCGATTTGCCACAAAACCAGCACTTTACCTTACTCTTTTTCCCTTTCGATTTTGACTGCAAGTTGTTGTGCTTACTGACGCATCTTTCTTTAGAACGACCTCTGAAATTCATTGCTTCTGATGTAGAGGTTTCTGAATTTGACCTTTTCCTTGTTTCTTCAGACAGCAAAGCTCCAACAACATCATCAAATTCAAGGGTTTCTGATGAACTAAGACTTATAGAAGTAACAAAATGATCCCATGACTCGGGAAACGAGCATAATAAAGTTACATCTTTATCTTCTGATTCAAATTTTACTTATATACTTTCTAACTGCACTAGGAGAGTATTAAAGGTATTAAAATGATCAGTAATCGTCGTACCTTCCTTCATGCGCAAACTGTAAAACTGTCGCTTCAGAATAATTCTATTGGTTAAGGATTTTTTCATGTACAACTTTTCAAGATTTGTCCATAAACCAGCAGCAGTTTTCTCTGACACGATGTTGAACAAAACATCATCCCCCAAACACAATCGAATGACGCTCATTGCTCTTTCAACCATGTCACTCCATTCGTTATCTGTCATGGTGTAAGGCTGTTTGGCTTTTCCCAACAGTGCCTTCGCCACGCCTTGTTGCACGAGTAGATCATACATCTTAACTTTCCAGATCTCGAAGTCGTTTTTCTCATAGAACTCCTCGATCTCAAATCGAGAACTTTGTGTTTTTGCCATGTTTAGTAGCTTGTGTCACAAAATCTCCAATTGCAACTCTTAATAAATGAAATTTTTTATTTTAATCAAAATGACCTTGCCTTATAAAAATTCCCTTGACTTATAATATCATGGCATATTTACAAAAAAATCAATTTAAAGAAAAAACTTTTACCACATAAAGTGCCACCTTATGACTTCATAAAGAACGATTTATTATGGGCCACTTTTTTTGTGTGTTCTAGCATTTATAAAATATATATATATATATATATATATATATATATATGTATGTATATGTATATATATATATATATATATATATATATATGTATATATATATATATATGTATATATATATATATATATATATATATATATATATATATATATATATATATATATATATATATATATATATATATATATATATATATATATATATATATATATATATATATATATATATATATATATATATATCGATTTTAAAAAAGTTCAAATCGATTAAATCGTTTTAAATCAAATATTGTTTTACCATATAACAGCTCTCGATCAAATGGTCAACGGCCCTGAATGCTGGCCCTCACTGAATAACTCGACCTTTCTCTGCGCACAGGACATCTAAATAGGATCGTAAGTGATAAAGGCACTACATTGTCATGGCACCAGACTTGGACCTCACGGACGCACGCAGCAATAGCTCTACTACTCATGGCAACTTACCCACAATGACTCCTTCAAAATGCGCTCACGGATGTAGTCACAGCTCACGGCTCTTTGATCCAGCCTATGACTTTTCTTAGCTCCTCCACACAGTATCCATGCACGGTGAGCCGAAAAACACTCTGTTGTGACCCGGCCTCACGATGACTATGGTTCGATGAAAACTTACGGAGGTTGTAATCGTGGTAGCATTTATGCAGCAAACAGGCAGCTTATACGCTCAGCCCTCGGCAACTTGGAAATTCACAACGCTCCTTTACAAATTGATTTGCACCAGATTATGTACAGTGTTTACTCGACGTGAGAAACGGGCGACTTGAACAACTTTGCTACGATACCAATTATTGGAGTATTAAACACAGCGGAAACTAAATAAACACACCCAACAGAAAAACAAACATGAAGACATAGAAGATTTTAATGTGATTCACCCAACCAATCTGGGCTACGTCCACCAAACAGGGCATCGACAATCTCATTCATCAACTGGAGAATTACAACAACAAAGTTTCTCATCTGCTCTTCCTCTCACCTCACATCCCTCATGCTCATTTGCCTCTACGAGCTTACATTTTATAGCTGGGAGTAGAAACTGAATCATAAATTCACTCACAACAAATATAGGATGCAATAACTCCATATCAGGATTACATGGAGTCAATTTAGCAACAAATCCTATTGTTGTCACATTCATGAGATTTTCTCCAAAAATAATTTAAAAGAAATCTCAACAGACATGATCCAATATTTGGGGCCTATAATTTCCTTAGAAGGAATAGTTGTGGATATCGAGAAAATTAGGACCATCTTGGATTGGTTTGTTCCTAAAAATGTTACAAATATTCGATCATTCATGGGCTTAGCCAGTCATTACTATCGATTCTTAAGGGTATTCTCTAAAAAATATTATCCTATCACTTCCTTAGAAAAAAAAAGGAATGGCATTCAATTATACACGATAATTCCAATACAACTTTGATCAACTAAAGCATATGCTAACTACAACCCTGATACTCAAAAAGCAAAGAGTTTGTAGTTTGCATGAATGCTTGCCAAGAAGGAGTTGTGGGGCATTGATGCAAGAGGGAAAAGTAATAACCTATGAATCATGCAAATTTAAGGAACTTGAACAACGATACTTCACATACGATTTGGAGTTAACAATGGTGATACACACTTTGAAATTTTGGCAGCACTACCCCTTGGGTAAGAACTTCATTTTAATGACTAGACATAGTAGTTTAACATACTTATTTAAGAATACTAATCTTAATGCATGACAAGCCCAATGTACCACATTCTTGACCGAGTTTGAATTCGACATTAAGCACTTAAAAGGGAAGGAGAAACGGGTAGCAGATGCATTAAGTCAGAGGTTGCCTTATGTATAAATTAAGGAAGTCGCTACAAGGGACCTTGAATATGAATTCCTATGGAAGTAGACACAAAAATGGGCAAATATGTGAAAAAAACTGAGTATGGTGTAAATGAGGAGGGGTTGCTAACATATAAAGGAATCAGTAGTTGTTAAACATTTAATTTTGGAAGAGAGTCATAGAAGCTCTTATGCATCCCATCCTGGGTACCAAAAACTATTTTATGTCGTAAAGAAATGTTATTTCTAGCTTGGTATGAGGAAGGGTATTATAGATTATCTAAATAAATGTCTAGAGTTCTAGAAAGTCGAAGTTGACCACCAACATCTTGTGGGATTCCTTCATCCCTTGCCCATTCTGGAATGGAAATGGGAATTCATTACATTATATTTCATAATAGGCTTACCTATATAAAAAATGTAAAATGACTCAGTTATGGTGGTTTTGGATAAACTGAGAAAAATAACCTATTTCATTCTTGTACAATCCATGTATAAAACAGTTCAAATTGATGACACTTTTATCGGGGAAATATTCCACTTACATGACATACCTGTTAGCTCCCCGTAAATTTCTGAAGGCTGAAGACAGAACTTCAGAGGGCCAACATCAAACCGCTTTGGAATCTATGACCTAGCCTTCCTGGACTCATAGAGGGTTCTCTTTGTTAGATATAGCTTTGTTGATGGGGAATTTTAGGCTAGCTATTAGTGCAAAGGGGTTGGTTTCAAAATATATGGTTGAGGCAGCAGAAGATGGTCATTGGGATCTAGATTCAAACAGGTGTAAACGAATCCAAATGGATGAAAAACATAGGTCAGGTGCAACCAGGAAAAATAGCCATGTCAATGGATCTTAACATCTTGTGAAATGGAAAGGAGGAGGAGATTAAGGTTTAACAAAAATGCAGAGCATACCATCTCTAAATCATGCATCCCGGTCTCAGAGGAAAACATAATGTACTACTTCAAGACTAAGCAGGGTACCCCATGGTAAATCCTACACAAAAATTTATATCCGTAGTAAAGAAAAGAAAATAGTATGAGAAAACAGGAGAATGAAAAATTACACAAGGGAAGAAACTCACCACAAATCATAACACAAGAATCTGGAGAAAAACATCATCTTTCATTCATCCAACGAAAGTGTTTATAACCAGTTGAGTCTATTACAATGGTTTTCTCCCTTTCTGGGCCTCCTCGATACTGCTAATGCATACAGTATTTATATAAACTTAAGTCGGTTAATCTGTCTACTGCAGTGATTACATTCAAGCAAAAACTAGACAAGTGGAAACATGCAGGCAGTGATAAGACGAGCCTGGCCCTAACAGTGGCTTTAACAGTATGTTATTTATTACAGAATAAGGAGGGAATTTCCTCTTAGGATCATGAAGAGGCTATGATGGAGTAAAAATTTGATAAGTGGAACCACACAAGCGGTGAAAAGATACTTATCGCCAAGAAGGTAGAGGTAGCAGTCAGTTATGATCAGAATCTAGCTTTGTCCAATGCCAATGAGGCAAGGAAGGCTCTGACACCTTGGCCCTTCCTCTTCAGAAAACCGTTGTTGGATTATTAAATTGATGAGTTGATGGCGTCTTCCATGGATAAGTAGCCATGCTGATGTGTTCCTTGCCATTTTTTTTCTTGCAGCTATAACATAATAATCTTTGTCAAACACCTTTGCCTAACCTGACCCTTTTTGTCTATTTCCTTACTACTGTGACTTTTAGCATTACTATGCCCTTTTGCTCCTTGTCGAGTCCTACCCGAGTCCTCCTGCCATGTTGACTCTTTCTTCATAAAACAATGCACAAAACCATATGCTCGGATGTGAAATCTATTAGACTTTTATTTGGACCACAGCACATCCACGTTAACGTTAAACTTCGCATGTTTTAAGATTTATCTTATGAGGAACAGATTGGTGATGCGATGCGAAGAGCGGAGGTGACGTAGCTGGAGGGGTGATGGTTGGTAGACCTAGAATAATGGAGTGGGAATAATAGTGGTGAGAGAGGTATAGCGAAGGGCAATGAGTGGTATCAGAGAGGGGGGTGTGAATTAGCGGAGGGGCAACACGTAGTGGGGATGGTGGTAAGAGTTATTGCCCACGGCCTACAGATCACAAAGTTTAAGATTTGTTATGAGGAGGGGGAGCTAAGGGTTAAACTTCGAAAAGTGAAATATGCGATGGGGTCCCACCCATATCGCAAATCGCAAGATTTTAAAGTTATCACACATCACAGAATTTAGCATTTACCGTACATCGAAACATTTAGGATATATCTCACATTGCAACATGTAGGATATATTGCATCACAACTTGAATTATTTAACCTGCGATGTATTTAAAGTGTAAGCATAAAATATGTCGATTGTATTGTGTGATGGGCAGCAAGGAAATGGCTCCCACTTGACTTTGCATCAAGGCATTTATAAAGGTGAAAAAATGGAATGTGTCAAGGATTTGTTGCGAAGTGTTGACGCGAAAGGAAAGAAAAGGGTCGAAAGGTTTTTGCGGTAAGGTAAGGCTTATGCTGTTTGTAGTATATATATATATATATATATATATATATATATATATATCAAGCGGCCTAAAGTCGGAGGCGGAGCTGCGGATAAAGTGATACATGGTAAGTTTAAAAGCTTTGAAAGGAATGAAGCGGGGAACTTTAGAAAATGGAAAAATGAAGGGAAAAATAGGGTAAATGAAATGAAATGAGGGTAGGAATGAAGTTTTGCTCACCATCACACCTTATCAGCAACAGTGTCTTCTTTCCACTAAACTAAAAAGGCAGATCGATTCCTTTGAAGCTCTTGACTGTCAGTGTTTCCCTTCTTTTTCTGAAAATAAATGGTAGCCATGGAATATTATTTTCAGTGTAAAAAATCTAAGCAATAATCAGTCACCTTGCGATACTGTAGATTACAGAACTCTAACAATACCTAGGGTGCTCATCTCTGACATAGACGTGAAATTTACCTCTGCATTCTAGAAATCTCTTTTTGAGGGATTAGGTACCCAAATTCAATTTAATACCACCTATCATATGCAGAATGATGGACAAACTAAACGAGTGAATCATGTACTCGAGGACATGCTACGAATATTTGTTATGAAACAACCAGCTAAGTGGGATGAATACCTTCGCCTGGTTGAATTTTCCTATAATAACAGTTATTATGGATCTTTAAAGATGATCCATTATGAATTAATTTATGGGAGAAGATGTGGAACACCTACTAACTGGAGTAGCCATGAGGATATGTTAAGTTTAGGACCATACATGTTAGCTGAAATGGAGTAGACCATAAAGAAGGCCCGTCAAAACTTGAAGGCTTCCAAAGACTGACATAAATCTTATGTTGATAAGAAGAGAAATTATAGATAATTTCGGGTTAGATACCATGTTTAAGTGAGGGTTAAAAAATAAATAAGCACCATAAGGTGGAGTGCTTGCGTGAATTTAGCTCCCCGTTATTGTGACTCATTCCATATTTTGGAAAGAATAGGACCTGTGGCATACCAATTTTCACTACCTAGACGTATCCAAGTACATAATGTGTTTCATGTTTCACTGTTAAATAAATATGTTTATGATCCTAGACACATTATTAATTGGAAAGACGGTCAAGTAAGTATGAATGTTGAAATTCATCTTTCTGCGTATATGTACATATGTTTTAAATTTTGCAATAATAGTTAAAGTGAATTAATGATAGTTTCATGACTGAGAATTTCAAGTAGAAATGGATGAAGAGTTTTTGGTATAGCCTCTACTTATTCTCGATCAGAGAGAAAAAAATGTTACAGAAGCGATATATCACCAAGGTTAAAGTGCAGTAGAAAAAATTTAGCCCAAAAAAAGCCACCTAAGAGGATGAAAGCCTTATGTGACAGGCATCTTCGGACTTGTTTAAGAGACAATGATTGAGTATATTTTACCTTGTGTATATTTTGTTTTATCCTTTTACATTTATTGCATCAGGATTGAGTAATTTTTGAACTGGAGAATTAAGTGTGCTTAAAATACCAAAATATTTTCTAAGTTATAATGCCTTGCTAAATATTCAAAAGAGAATCATTTTGGAAATTTCACGGGAAAGACCCTAGATGCAGTTTCAAATACCAAACGGTTATATACATATAGTTACTTCTTTTACTCTCACCTTAGAGATAGGGGATCTTAGTGGGAAGAGTGGGGGAGTGAGGAAATGAAATGTAAGAGGCTACCTGTGGGGTGTTCTTGAGCTGTACTAAGAGCCAGTGGAAGTCATATGCCTAGTTAAGGTTGTGAGAAACATGCTAGATTGGGTGGCCTAGATATTTGTGGACTTTGACTCAGGAAGGAAAATTGTCTGAGTATTGTTATGGTAGTGAAAATCATGTGGGGAGATTGCATGTAATTTTCAATCTCAAAGGAAGGGAGGCATGGCATCTCCCAGTGAAATTCCCAGGGCAACGTGAATAAGACAACTTGTAAGAATAATTATTCATTTATTTTGTTTTGTTGAATGACAGTGTGTAGCTTTTTTAATGTAGTAGTTTGCTCTGAATTCATGTAAACAAATGAGGAATAATCTTCCTTTTTTTAAAGGGCTAACTATTAAGTTCCTGCAAAGATTAAGATAATTAAGAGTTGTATTTATAATCCTTTAAGAGAACTATATAGTACTCGTGGTAAAACTATTTTTTCCCATACAAGAGTCTACCCAACAAAACGATTGTAAACAAACTTGTAGCAAGAGGAAGGAACTACATGGATACTAGTATAGTCCTTGGGTCAATATGGAGTAACCAGCAACCCATGGTCCGGTTTGGAACTTCTCGAAGAATATCCTCAAAGTAATGGAAAATCCAAAATTATAGAACCCCAACATATGCAAGTAAATATATTTTTAATCTTTCATATTCAACTACACAAACTAGAAGGAAACTCAATCCTACTAAATGCATAGTTAAACATGTGGACAGTTGCTGAGAAAACATTATAACAAGATTTCAACAATAAAGATATAATATCTGGATAAATATACACATATATATATATTGTGAATTTACATTTCAGCCACACCATAGAACGAAAGACACGCAAGTAACTTGCAATAGAAAAAAAAAGTACTTTTAGCACGATTGAAAGAAAAGGGCATAACGTCTTGACATCATTTGAAGACATGAATTAGCTCAGAGAAACCTGAGAATAATTAACATAGGAGAAACCCTTCTAGTCCTATTCGGACTAGCAAACAAACTACCTTGAAAACTATTCATAACTATAAAATGTATCATTCCTAAAACAACTGCATAGACCCTTGAAGTTTATTTGGAACTAATCACCTACCAAAGTGATTAGTTTATTTGGAACTAATCACCTACCAAAGTTAATAGAGTATAACATTTGAATTTCACATGAACCTTGCAAGTAAACCATAGTGGAAACCCTGCGCTAAGGTGTTGATTATTAAGAGTTATGATGTGTTATTGTTATGCTGTAATAAATTTCTTAGCTTGTGTCAAAAAGGATATATTCTTCTTCTTCTTATTTTTTTGTACTTTTTTGAGCGAGTTGCAGGTTACAACATAAAAATTTACAAAATAAAGAATCTTCTATATAATAATTTTCTAGAAAATAAAATAATTATATATAATATTTGTATATAATAAATGAAAATGTTATACATGTTAAATAAATAAATTTGTTTCTTTTAAATCATTATTTTGTTTTAAAGAATGCTTTCCACATTAATCATATAATTATTCTTGTTGGTTGATCTTTCAAACCAATATAATGGTCCATCCTCATGGTAAAGTTGAAAAATACTATTTATAAAAAAAAAAGATATTCACATATTTAAATGACTAATATGGGATACATCCACATGTTTAAATGACTAATATGTAAATAAACGTCGGAGAGAGTCAAATAAATTAATAAATAAAGGTTATAAAAAAAACTAATATTTTTTTATTAAGAAATTAGAGATTATAAATAATATTAAATAATGAATGGTTAATTATAACAAACTAAAATTAATTTAAAGAAAACTAAACTTAAATATTTATAATAACAATTTATATTATAATATTTTATTATATTATATAAAAATAGTCCATTAAAACAAAATTTTAAAATTTATATATAATAATAAAAATAATAATAATCCAATTTTAAGGTCACGACCAAGCCAGACACCAAATTGGTGTATGAGACCTCTTTGTTTGTCTGCCGAGTGATTTGATTGTTAAATCTACAAAAGCATATGGTATATATATATATATATATATATATATATATATATATAATAACAAAATTATTATATATAATAATATTTATAATTTCTAATGCATTAAAATAAATAATGCTATGTCAAAGTATATAGTAATATAGTGAATAAATATTAATAAATGAATATATATATATGAAAATTTATCAAAAAACAGAAGAGAAGAAATATTAAGAAGGGAACCTAAGACATTCATGAAGAAAGAGTAGAAATCTAACTTTTACTTAATTTCCAACCATTGTCGTGTTAACCTTATTCACCTACTTCTCAATTTCGATGGCCTTGCTTAACTTCCTATGATGGAAGTGATCAATCGTTGCAATTACTTGGAAATCCTTAATGCACACATGGTGTTTATTTTTCTCATCATGCTTGCCTATAGTTAACAAGTAGGATCAATTGGGCTTAATGTTTGTAGCATGCTCTTGAATTATTTGACTAATGGAGCGACCAACCTCCCTAATGATCCCACAGGAGAAAGGGATTGAGTAAACACCTTTCATGTCTTTAGGGTTTACGGAGTCATTAACTAATCTAAGGGAGCTATGAATGGTATTAAGGGGCTTAAGGGTGGAAAATACTTTGTTCTATGTAAGAATACAAGCAACATTATTAGTTTTCTCATGGATGAAGGGGAGTTAAACATTGGTAACCTGATCATCGGTAATGTTTTTAATTCTAGGTCTTGTACTAGCTCTTTAGAAAGATCTAAGACCTTGATGTTTTCTATATCCATTCTTTTCAAAAAAAATTAGGACATGGGCTTTCTCATCTTCCATGTGGTCATCATTATACATCCTTAGAGAACGAGTAGACAGTGTGTTAAGAACTCTGAATTTTCGCGTTAGAAAATTACAAGAACTGGCATGAATATATTGCTTCGTGTGTGTTTTTATTCAAAAAAACTAGTGTGATAAAGAACCATAATCCATTATAGAGAGGAGAAAATCAAGGAAAGGAAGACTACCATCTATCTCGACTTCCATTGTGAATTTGATGGAGTTAGATTGAGAATTAATATGTTGAAGGAACAATTTTAACTTCTCATGAAAATGAGACCAAATGACACATGTATTATCTACAAAAATCTTCCAAAGCTTAGGACGAAATTGAGCAGAAGCTAAAGCCTTTGTCTTAAATTCTTCCATGAACAAGTTGGCAACTATAAGGGAAAGTAGGTAACCCATGGCCACTCCACAAGTTTTTTCATAGAATTCACCTTGGAAGCTAAAAATGTAGAGGTAAGGTATATACCAACCAAATTAGCCATGTGAGGATCGGTAATGTGATCGATAACATTTATTTTCACAATATAGATTTTAAAATTAAATCAATAAAAAAACAAAAACAAAATATTTATTACAATATTGATGTAAATATTTATGTCGATAGGCATGTTTTGTTTTTAATAGGATTTTTAGAATTTTAATTTAATTATTAATAATTATTAGCTAGATGGTAAGTATTTAATCATAATGAAATATTCTAGAATATTATTATTAGTAAAGAGAAATCAAAGGTTGAGATTTATCTCCAAAAAAAAAAAGTTAGGTTTCTCTTTTAATTAATTGATTAATTAAAAAATAAATGTCATATGAAATGAATTATTCTTTTTTGGGCATGTGGTATTGATAAGCCATAGTATTTATCCATGATATCATAACAAAGTATATTTACACATTAAGAATATCAATGGTAAAGTGGGGATAAATGTTTATGGGTAAGAATCTTCTTCCATACTTTTCAAATCTATATATGTTTAATTTATTTATTAATTATTTTTATAAATAATAACAATAGTAACAACAAGTACTGTACGGTAATTTGTCCCCACCACTCAAGTTAGAAACTATGCTTTAGGAAAAGTTTTATAAAAAATTATAACATACATTGACCAGTGCTATATTAATAGTGGTCAATAGCAAACCTAATGCTATGTGAAGTGGATAAATTAATTGTCTTCTTAGGTACAAGGAGTTACATAAATTTTGGTGGATAACAACTACTAGTAAGCCTACATATTTTTAGTTTACCCTTACATAAGAGCTAAGTAAAACATGAATAATGGTGGGAATAACTCTTGGTAAGTATAGTTATTTATATCTTATTCCTATCGATTCTTTTATGAAAATACTTTCTTAAGTTATTTACTTTAGTAGGAACTATTTTCAAAGATTTGATTTTGGGATGATTTTCCTACAAGGCTTAAGAATAAAAAACCACTACAAGATTATCTGACATCATGCATGAATATTATGACCATATCCTTTAATTATGGCATAAAGTATGTGAGATAGTTATCCACATGACATTATATTGTGCAAAGGATGCAATAATACCCTCAAGTTATGGTCCAATAAAAATAGTTTTTCAATAATATTGAAAAATAAATATTTTTACTAATAGTAGTTAACCACTTAGTAGTGATTAACTTGAAAGTTCTACATAGTATCAAAATAAATTGCTAGAGTAAGAAAGTGCTACATACTTAGCTTAAAAATAGCTAAATTAAAGTAAGAAAACTAAATTCAAGTTAGTGTTAAGGTTAATTTAGGTTTTACTATTTGGTAAATTAAGGTATTTTGTTAATTGTGATTCTGCATTGTGGAGGTGGAGAAATGATAATGTTTTTGTTGAGAAGGTTGTCTAGTCGGTTTTACACTTTTTGTGTAAATTATAGATAGATATTATTTAAAGGGTAGTTGTTCTTTCAAGGTATATCTCTGAAAGATAGGTTGAATATATTCCTTGAAAAAAATATAGATATTAAAAATGGAGTTCTTAGTTATTTGTTGTTTGAATTGATAACCATTTTAATTTTTTATTAATAATTTTTTAATGATTTCTTATTAATATTAATATTAATTACATAATTAACTTTGCACATTTACATTTTTGTTCCTACTTATTAAAGTGTTGAAGAAAACAATACATCAATAACGTTGGGGCAATAATAACTATGTATTTATTTACATTCCTATCCATTTTTTATGCCAACACCTATTTAAATTGTGGTGGGTAGTAATTGATGGTAAATTTATTATTTTAATGTTTCATGGTTTCCTGTGAAAGTTAACATTGAAAAAACTAAAAGTATCTAAAAATCATGACATATATATTGCCACTGCATCGAAACATTATGGTAGAAGCATGACATTGTGTGTTGTCAATAACAATTATTGCATAATAAGACATGAACCAATTATATTATAGAAAAATAATTTTAAATATTAATAAAAAATAATAAAATTCAATCCATAACGTTATATTATGGAAAAACTACAATTTGTTTAGTAAAAAATAAAGTAATACCGGGTTAAAGGAAAAATTGAATGCTTAGATGTATAATAATAATAGCAATAATAATAACTATAATTTGGTTAATTTTATGATTTTTTTTATAGTTATAATAACGTAAAATGTATTTTTTTCCAAAGAAAAAATCGAATTGTCTATTAAGTAAGTAGAAGGTTACATATTATATGCTTATAGCATTCAAAGAACTCCATTTTGTCCTTTCTTTTTAAAACAAAGGAAATAATGGAGTTGCAACTGATGAGGAGATATATACATCGATCCTCCCAACTTTGTCAAAAATCATAAAAATGACGTCTCCATTCAAACCCTGGGCTTCCCACTTTATGAAGGAAAGAACCTGAAACAGGGATGAAAACAGACTATGTCTATTTTGATATCATCAAAAAACGAAGACTGGGTGGTAGACACCATTCCAATTTTCTAATTTTTTTGTAGCATAAAGTTTAAACAGAGAAAAAAATTGTCTCCCAAATCTCCTCAGTGAGGAAAAAAATTTGAAACAGAGACAAAATAGTATAGACATGTTCATTGTTTTAAGAAAACTTATATAGGAAAAAATTTAAAGTTTATGCAAAAATCATGAGTAGTAAGAGTGTGCAACTGGAAATTAGCAAGCAAAAGGAGGTTGTTTGATCCCTCAGATCTGACCTCCTTCGATCGCTACATCTACCCATTACCCCATATATTGACGAGCGCCCTCCTTAGATAGGAGGTCTGCTTCACTGTTCTGTTCCCTGTAAATGTGATAAGCAGTTATCTGGTTAAAATAGGATTTTATAAGATTCACCTCATCAAGAAAAATAGATAGAATGGAATTTTGGCATCTATGAGTTCCATTAAATCATTTTATGATGTTCATAGAATCCCCAAAAAATTGAACTTCTCTCATCTTAAGAAACGAAAGCCATCATAGCAATAAGTGAAGAGATTTTAATTTTGCGAAGTTATTAGTCCCTTGACCGAGTTCGACTGACGCTTTAAGAATTTTCCTAGATGGTTCATGAATGGAGAGGCCTGCCCCGCATCTGTTTTGAGGGTCAGATGCCCCATCTAAGAATGCCCACGGAATATCCCCCCTAATGTTCTCCTATTGGATGACTCTGAGTTGGTGGGATTGTGTCGAAATATGAATATATTAAAAAATGGAAGCACCTTCAACTGCTAAAAGGTTTACAGGGAAAGTATTATCATGGAAGATGATTCGATTTCTAGCTATCCAAGTTCCCCATGCAACAAGCAAAGGTAAATTCCTGACCCTATCTTTTGAAGAGGCGTGCCACCATCTCATCCATGCCTCCCTCACTTCAAATCCTTCCCATTTTTGTGAGATTTTGAGGAGATTGAGAGTTTCTATCCAGAGCTATATATTAAAGGGGCAGGTAAGGAAGAGGTGTAATACTGACTCCGAACTAGCCTTACATAGAGAGCACCAACCAGGGCTGATCTTACCCCTGCACTGGACGAAATCCTAGGACAGGATCTTGTTTTGAAGAATACACCAAGAAAATAACTTGGTTTTTTTCAGACCCTTTAAATCCCATAGGGATTTAAACCACCACTCCGGGTCCCCCCAACCTTTCTGAGCCAATAACCATTTGTATCAAAATTTTTGGGAAAACAGACCCGATGGAGCATGGACCCATCTGAGTTCATCCGGTCTCTCCTGAATCTAGATATTGGATTTTTAGATATCATTGATTAACCCTTGCCACTCTTCAAGCCACTTGTCTTCGAGCTGGAGGGCTTCCCCTGACGACCATGCTTGCCTCCAAATTTTTGATTGGCCTTGGAGGGCTATGTGGCTTAATGTTCTGAAGCCTCTTTGTTCCAGGTGGTCTATGAGGTCTCTAAAAAGGGTGAACCTCCACGAGCAGCCCACCCATGGATCACGGCCCAGTCTTACCTGAGAACCATCCCCAATGTGCCATGTTAGGCCCTATTCAATGATCTTAACTAACGCTACTATGGCTTTCAGACAATTGAAGCATTTTTTGTTTTCTTATTAGGCATGCACATTCATTCCAGAATTTCCATAGGATAAATATATTTATGTTTAATGACAGTTGTCTAGAGATTTTCCAAAGTGATGAGACACCAACCTAGTTTGGCAGCTAGTGAAGCCATGAAGGAGGGAAGCTCCTTAGTTCCCCACCCTCCCTAAGATTTTGGACGCACTATCATCTCTCAAGCCACCCATGGCATTAATTGTTCCTCCTTTGATCCTACCCATAGGAACCGACTACGAATTTTATTAATTGTGGATAGATTACTTCTAGGAACCCATGAGAGAGCAGCCTAGTAGATTGGAATAGCCAGGGCTACAGATTTTATCAGCACTAGTCTCCTTGCTCTAGAGAGCCATTTGTAGTTCCAGTGTTTCATCCTTGCCTCAATCTTAGAAATTAGCCAGTTCCAGTCCTGAATACGACAAGAGTCTGGCTTTAGGTAGAATCCTAGGTATTTGAAGGAGTCCTGCAATGTATTTACTTCAAACTGTAGTACTTCAGAGATTCTTCCCACTTCTTCTCTTGACAGGCCAGCTATTATGATTGAGGATTTTTGTCTGTTTATGCATAACCCTGTAGCATTAAGGAAAAGGTAAAATACCTCCTTTAGATGATGACTATCTTCCAAGATACCATTGCTAAATAGAAGGATGTCATCGACGAAGAGTAAGTGGGTGACAATAAGGTTGACAACCACTTGAATTCCTTTAAGATCCCCCCTTCTTTTTGCATCATGTATCATCAAACTGAGTCCTTCCGCAACCAGGACAAAGAGTAGGGGAGAAAGAGGGCATCCCTGACGGAGTCCTCTTTGATTGTTGAAAAAATTTGAAGCAGTCTCATTGATCAGGACTGCAATGCTTTTAGAGGAGATGCACCCCATTACCCAGTTGATGAAATCAATCATGAATACAAGATGGGTTAGAAGGAGCCAGATATACATCCAACTGATTCTGTCATAAGCCTTGGAGAGGTCTATTTTAACTATATCTCCTTTTTTTTTTCTCCTTTTCAAACTGTGGACGGATTCTTGGGCCACCCCCACTGCCTCGTGAATTTTTCTTCCATCCAGAAAGTTGAACTACTCCAAAGAAATATTCCGAGAGAGGAAAGGCTTGAGATTATTTTCTATCACTTTAGCGATGATTTTATAGATGCAATAACAGAGTGATATCGGCCGAAAATCATTGAACGACTCCAGTTGTTCCTTTTTGGGGATGAGAGCCAGGAAAGTGGAGTTGAAATGTTGATAGATATTTCCTATTATTCTCGACTCTTCCATCACCTCCAACAAGTCACCCCCCAAGTACTTGAAAAAATATTTGAAGAATTCCACTGTCCATCCATCTGGGCCAGGGATCTTGTCTTTCTGCATTTCCTTAAGGATATCCTCCAATTCTTCCTTAGAGATAAGCTCCATAGTACTTTCATTCTTTTCGTCGTCAATATAGATGGGGAAAAACTAAGCTACCCTGATAGCTTCAGCAATGGAGGCCTTCGTAGGGGCTCTGAATAAATATTTGAAGTGTTTCACTCCAAGGGAAGAGAGGTCCTCGAATGAGCAAACCAACTCTCCTTCCTCCATCTCCATACCCCAAATTGTATTAATGTTTTTCCTTCCTTTTTCATAGTTCTGAAAAATTGAGTGTTCTCATCTCCAACTTGCAGTCAGATTGCCTTGCTCTTAAGGTGTCAACTTTCCTCTCTTCCCAATAAAATTTTCTTCCTTGATTCTTCAAGGTACTTTATTCGGTCCCTTGCTTTAGTGGAAACATATCCAGCCCCCTCTGGACTTTCCAGAAAGTCTGGCTCTTCATTTATCTTCTAAAGGTCTTTCGCCTCCTTTTTTCTTGGCCTTTGCCCATTCCAGAGTGGATTTTTTCATTTCCTTAAGGTTCTCCATAAAATTCCTGCTTATGTTGCCTGGTTCCCTTGGCCGATCCTTTCTCCACATGGCATGGAACATGGAGGTAAAGGATTCATATTTAATCCATGAGGAGTTAAACTTGAAGGGAGCCCCGGGCTTCTTAAAGGGGCATTTGATTTCAAGTAGGATGGGCAAATGATCTGACAGCCCACCTTACCCAACCCAGTGCCTGAAAACAGAGGATATAGCCACTAGATCTTCATTAAGGAGGAATCGATCCAGCTTCTTGGCCACCCTGTCATCCCCTGCTTGTCTTTTCTGCCATGTAGGTCAAGGCTTGATCAAGGTTGCATCCGCTAGGTGTGTGGAGGTCAACTGGTTGGTGAAAAAATCTATAAGAGGATCAGCACGAGCAGACGGAGGCCATGACTCTGACAGCCCCAGGGAGAAGTTAAGATCTCCTCCTAGAATGAGATTTGGATTGCGCATACAAGATTTTGGAAACAGTTTTTTCCAGTACTAAATCCTCTCTAGGAAAGGCCCATAAACATTTAGTAGGAGAATAGAATGATAGAGCTAATTTGAGTAGAATTCCATTTCCAGGGTATTTTCAAATCCCCAAGAAGAAATTTCCTTCAACCTCCTAGACTTGATGCCCAACGCTAATCCCCCTGATCTTCCATGGGAATCCATAGCCTGGAAACCCCAACCTGGGAACATCCTTGTAAGGGATCCTACCACTTCAATCCCTAGCCCTAAGGTTTCTTGAAGCATAAGAACATCAGGGTCATAGGACTTCATCATCTCCCTCAATGCTAGTTTTTTGGGTTGACTAGCTAAACCCTTGCAGTTGTAGGAGAGAATGATCATCTAGAACCCAAGGAGGGGGTCTCCACTGCTCTAAGCACCTCAGAGAGGGAAAGCTACTTCCCATCAACAATGTCAATTTTTTCCTTGACTTGAACCTTAGAAAGGTTAAATTTCCTATCTCTCATCTTTCTAGGACCGACCGAGATAGGGTTAGACTCCAAGCCACCAATTGCCTCCCCTTTCTAAGGTTTTTTCATCAAGGATATTAGGTTATAGGGAGCATTAGGGTAATTTTTAGGTCTAAAATGGGCCTCCTAAGGAAATTATAAAACAATAGTGGAAATAATAAAGTAAGATTTGATGACACATCAAATTTTAGAGGGAAAAAAGAAAAAAACTAATTTTTCAACTCATATTTTCAGCTTATTTCCTGAATTTTTTACTTAAATTTCTAGTGGGAGTACTCATTCGATGAAAAAGTTAATTCCTCATGTAAGGAGTACCCATGTTTCAGACTTTCGACGGGTCCTGCTACACCAAAAATGAGAAATACATGAAAAACGTGATTGTAATCACGCTTTTTTATGTATTTATCATTTTTCGTGTAACAGGGTCCATCGAAATTATGCAACATGGGTTCTCCTTAGACGAGGAATTAAATTTTGCATCCAACAAGTACTCCCGCTCGAAATTTGGGTAAAAAATTTGAGAGATAAGTTGAAAATACGAGTTGAAAAAGTAGTTTTATTATCTTATTATTTTTTAATATTTTTACCCTTTTACTTAAAAAATGATGAATGATCCCCCATGGTTGACATCATCATCTTGAATCTTATTGGTTCTTATAAAGTTTATTTTTGTTGTACAATTTTTTTAGGAGGCCCATTTTAGACCTCAAAATTACCCTAATGGGTTCTCAGGGATAGAGGGTAGGGGAGGGGGCGTACCTATATCAGCCTCGGGGAGGGAATCCATAGGAGGGGCAGGACTGATGTAATGATAATATCAAGGGCCTATATGACATCATGCATTTGAAAATATTCCATTTGAGGAGGCTTGGAAGGACCAAGCTTTGTATAAGAAAAAACAAAAGTGCATAAAGAGGAGAAAAGGGAAGGAGCAGAGACCAGAAACATACCCTCTAGTCAATTTGAGTGGTTCCAGCATCAGGTAGAGGATATGCTACTTGATGAGGTTCATGTTCATGGACCATAGCTTCAGGAGTAGATTGAGTTTCTTATTGAGTCTCGGGAGGGTTTACATTCACGTTGGCACCGGGACCTTTGACTCCTTCCATCATTTCTCCATCACAATGTCGGGTCTCTTCAGCCCCTGAGGATGTCAAAGGCCCTCAATTTAAAATTTTTTGTTTTCTTCTTCTTTGATGCCCCAATGGGCAGTCCTTTTCTAGATGGCCATACTTATGGCAGCGATGGCATTTGAACGACATGTGTTCATAATCCATAACTTATGAGTATTCATAGTCCTTGTATTTAAGACGTGTTTCCTCTACTAACCCTTCCTTAGGATTTAAGTTGACCAAGATTCTTGCCACGCTCAGATCTTTGGTCTATTGGAATGACATGTCTGCTTCAAGGTAATGGCCCAATGTGCTTCCAGTAGAATGGAAGGCAGAGTCCATCCAAAAATTTATTGGAAGGCCTGAAAGCTTTACCTAGACCGGAATGTCTTCAATTTTTCCCCTCTGTGTGTCGAATAGTGGTGTCCATTTTATAAACTGGACAGGTCTCTTCCTAAAATTCCAATTCTTTTTTAGCACCCATTCTAAGTGCTCTCTCTTCTCAAATTTAAGCATAAACCACCCCCAGTCTAGTGTTTGGATCTCGATGGTGTGTCCCAGGGCTTCAGTCCATTTCGAGGCTATCCACTCTAAGATGTATCTTGTAGAGAATTTCTTGCCTCTAACTCTACCGACAAGGATAGTTTCCATCGCTTCCATGAATTCATCGATGTGTATATCAAAACCAAATACATACCATGGGTACTCTTCCAATCTCCTAATAAACTTGGTTTATTTCCTTTTCATTCCTGCAACCCTACTTCTTCCACCTTCCTCACCTTGCAACGGCCTTTCAGTCGCATCTATAACTTCAAGAATCGGTGACCCAGGTCGCCCTTCCTCAGGGTGATTTGGACCCTCACATTCAGATCCTCTAGTTCCTCTAGGGCTTTATTGAGGCCTGATAGACCCTAGATCCTCCTTGTGGTTGTCTCCTTTTTCAAAACTTGAAACCTCTCCTTGTTTCCCCTCTGCATGCACAGAATGCAGGACTCCCAACTACCCCAGCATCGTTTGTCTCTGCCCACTACGTTTCTAACTAGACCCTTGACTACTTCTGGCCCCGAGCTTGGCGTTTCACTACCCTGCGAGAGAAGATAATTTTCAAGAGAAGCAATGCCCCGACACTGGGGAGGGTGTCTTTGCATAGCAGTAACTTCACGAGGTACCCCCCTTCCCCACTCTGACTATCTGTGGCTTTCTCCCAAAAAGGATTTGAGCCCAACAGAGCCCAAAAAACTACAGCTAGATACTATATCTTCCATCCCCCCTTAACGAAAAGGGATTGGTGAAATACCTGGAAGAGATGCGATTTGCTAGGGTGTATGGTGCAATTCGCCACCGATCTTCATAGGGATTGACGAAGGCTTGGTTGACCCTCGAGAAAATGTTATGAAACCGGCTCCAAAAATAGAAGAGAAGAGAGATAATCACCTTAGAAATCAACCACTTCAAGGGCAACCTCCAATACATTACATAAATGAACAATTCTTGGATGATATAAATGAAAAAACCTCCTTTCTATATATAGGAGTCCATGGGGCCACAACGTGATCCTAGCCGACCTAAAAATAATAATTTAAGGGCAAAATAATAACAATATGGGAGTTAGAGGGGTACAAAAATAACAATAAGGGGGTTACACTAACAACAATAAGGGACTATACTAGTAATATAGGGACCTAGCATGCTCCAATCCTTCAAAAAGGTGTTTTCATCAACGCTTGAGTAGCTCCAGGTGCTTCTGCATAAAATTCTCATCCTCCCATGATGAGTCTTCAGTGGGTAAGTTCTTCCATTTGATGAGATACTCTGGAATTGATCAATTTCGTAGCTGTCGAATTCTTGTTTCTGTGACTGCTTCAGGTTCCAATATGGTTTTTCCTTCTTCATAACATTCTGGAAATATTGTTTGAACTGGAAGTTTTTCCCCTATAACCTTCTTTAAGCATGAAACATGGAAAACTGATTCACTCGCAAAGAAGCAGAAAGCTCCAATTTGTATGCCATAATACCAATATTTTGCAACACCTTGTAAGGACCATAGTACTTTGGCGATAATTTATTATCCTTATTAGCTTGCTTGAGAGACATTTTTTTGTATGGTTGTATGTTGAGATTGCAACAAGATGATGAGCTTAGTGGAAAGAAGTCGCCTTCACTAAGTGGGCCCGCAGGCTATTTTTGGCACAAGTCTATTTTTAGACTATGTCTATTTTTCTACATGTAGATCATATTCTATGAGTTGCAGGATGCTATTTGTGGATGGTTGGTCAAGCTGGAAAAATATATGAAATTCTATTTTTAGACATATTGGGCGGAATATATTTTTAGATTTCCAGTCTAAAAATAGATATGTTGAATATTATTAGCTCTTAATAATATTTGGACTATAAACATTATCTTATTCTCTTAGAGCACTTCAGTTAAGTTATAGACTTCCAGAGCCGGGCTGTAGGAATTACGTTATTCCGAGGGTTGCTGAGCTATCGTATGAGACTCTGCCAACATGTGACGTAGTTTGGTGGAGTTATTGAGGTAGTTGCGGGAGTTGTGTCTTGGCTTAACTTAGTTAAACATAGTTGAGTTGTTATATCTAGTCTAACCGATCGTATACACTAGTGAGAGTGGTGTGAATTAATTAATAATTAATTCACTAATTATTAACTCATTAATCAACTGAAGAATACATCAGTTAACTACAATGCATGGACAGTTTCAGTGGAGACCAGTGGAGAGGTAGGTGAAAGATCAGGTTGACTATCGGGCCAGACTATACTGTGCATGAGTTTGCACCACACATTGATGGAGATGCCAATGAGGATTGTGTATTCTAAGCCAGGTGGATTCGAGTTCATTTAGAGCCCATATTTAGCATGGATTGTGCAGTAGAGGCAGGCTAGCAGGTGGCAGAGATCGGTGCATGGGATTTGCTAAATCAGACCTGAATAGTGTGTAGCTATTGGAGATTGTACTGAGAGCTTGTGAGGATCTTTGTATGATGATTGGTACATGATCTCTATGAAATATAATATACAGATAGTTGGGGGTTTTTAGCTTTAATATTTCCCATAAATCACTGTGTTCATATGTGTGAATTTTTATGGTTTTAGTGTGTGCATGCAATTGATTTAATTTTCTGCAAGTAATGATCAATAGTAGAAGAGATTCTGTATTATGAATGAAGTCAAATAGTGGGTGATCAGGAGAATATTGGATGTATAACGCATTAGTTATATAATTTATACACGGTATCAGAGAGATATTGATCATTGGAGCAATTGCAAAGCATTGAAGCGGTTGAGTTTTGTGCTGGTGGAATTCGAATTTGCAGCAGTGTTTTCTTGGTGTCGAAGTTGAGATATCTTTCAACGGATTGAAATTGGAGTATGCCCTTGAGTGAAGCTCAAATTATATTGCATGGAAGGACAGGATGGAGGTGGTGCTGGAGGAAAATGGGTTGAAGGAGTTCATAGATGTAGAAATTCCAAAACCTGCTTCTAGCGATGCTGCCGCACTCGACGCATGGCAAAAGAAGCCAGCAAAATGTCGAAGGATTTTGTTGGAAGGTGTGAAGGATCACATAGTGTCCAACCTTCATGGTAAAGATTCTCCATTCTTGATGTGGAAATATTTGATAGATTTGTTCCAATGAAAGAGCGACCAGAGTGGTTGCACTCAAGGATAAGCTCGTAGAAAATAAAAATGAGAAGGGGCTAAAGAGCACTGGTACCTCACGGGGTTCGGGGTTCAAAGGCAGGTGGATGAGTTGGTATGGAGTGGGGGCCATCAGATGAAAAGGACTTGGTGAGCTTGGCTCTCCCTGGGCTTTCGAAGAGTTGGCATAGCTACGGGGACTCTGTCAATGGTCGGGAGAAACTGTGCAGGAGGAGATAAGGCGGGGCACCAGGGATGGATCTTCATCGAAGAATGAAGATGAAGAAAATTGCGCTTTGGATGCCAAAGCAAGGAAGGGGAAGAGCAAGAAGAATGCTTCTCAAATCGGTGTGAAAGGAAAGAAGCAGGACATGTCCAAGGTGAAGTGCTTTCACTGTCACCAACATGGAAATTACGCCACTAATTGTGCACAGAAGAATAAAAATAAGCAGGCTGCTGGATCTGCAGCTGGAGAGGCCTTAGCCTCACAGTTTGAGCTGGATTTTTCGCTGATCGCATGCTTGGTATCAAGTGTGATGGGTTCAGTGTTGTTTCTTGACAGTGGTGCGTCTTTTCACATGACAGGAGATCGAGATTTGTTTACTAATCTGGATGAGAAGGATCTTCGAGTACACGATGTCGATGATGGTGGTATTACGCATGATCGGTATCTAGGACCATTCCCTTGAGAGGGAGTCTCAGAAAGCTTTCATATTGAAGGATGTCATGCATGTTCCAGGATTGAAGAAGAATCTGATCTCGGTGGCCATGTTGGAAGACAAGGGATATGATGTTGTCTTTAGCGAGGGAAAGGCTTTCCTGCGTAGTAAGGAAACTGGTGAAACCCAGAGGATAGGGGTTTGAGTTAAGAACCTTTATCAGTTGCAGGTAGATGGCTGCATATAAATGGGAGGCAAGGCAGAAGGAGTGGTGAGCTGGGATGAGGGCGAGCTATGGCACAGGAGATTGGGCCATCTTCACCATGGTTCTTTGAAAATTTTGCAGCAGATTTCTACTAGGCTTCCCAAGGGTACACTTGTGCAATCAGATCAGTGCAAGGGATGTACTTTGGGAAAATTTGTGAAAGCCACCTTTCATGAGAAGGATAGTCACGCCACGACGATCCTTGAGAGAATTCACATAGACGTGTGTTGACCTTTCTCAGTAGCTTCGACAGCAAATCACATGTATTATGTGATATTTGTTGATGATTTTTATCATAAGTGCTAGATCTTCTTCATGCAGAAGAAGAGCGAGACATACTCAAAGTTCTATGAGTTCAAGGCACTGGTGGAGAAAGAATCGGGGAAGCAGGTGAAGGCTCTTAGGAGCGAAAATGGTGGTGAATTCATCTATGGAAAATTCAAGGACTTTTGCAGCGCAAAAGGAATTTGAAGAGAGCTCATAGTGCCTCATAACCCACAGCAGAATGGGGTCGTTGAGCGAAAGAATAGAATGATCGTGGGTTCTACACAGGCGATGTTGCATGATCAGGGCCTTCCCATACACTTGTGGGTTGAGGCATGCAATAATGTGGTTTATGTGCAAAACTGTTGTCCTCACAGAGTGCTTGGCATGAGTACACCCGAGGAAGCGTTTTTTGGTAAGAAGCCTGTTATTTCTCATTTGAAGATTTTTGGCTCACCTGTTTACATTCATGTGACGAAGGATGCCAGGAAGAAGTTTGGAGTCAATTCAGGTTGGGACATTTAAAGGCTGTAATGATACACCCAACAATTATCGGTGTATTTGCCATAAATAAAGACTGGCAGAAAGATGGGATATCAAATTTCATGAGGTGAGAGTGCTACAAGGTTCACTATGGTTTTCAAGACTTGCACAAGTGATGAGAATGTTATTCTCAAGGATGAGCCTCAGGATGTGGATCAGCCACAAGAGGAGGTTCATGGAGTAGAAGAAACCACTCATGCAGCACCAACCATCAGAGGGCAGAAGCACACTATAGAAGCTGAGCGACTGAATCAGGATGCAGAGAATATTGTAGGAGCACCTACATCACAGCACAGACAAAGACAGTCACCTGACCGATATACTGGATACATGGCTTTGATGAGAAAGTGTATCCTGACAGAGCCATCCTCTTTCGAGGAAGCTGTGGAGGACCCTGCATGGGTAGATGCATGGTGGAAGAGTATGACTTGATTGTCAAAAACAGTGCATGGGAGATTGTCCCAAGGCTGGAAGGGAAATCAGTGGTAGGTTCGAGATGGATCTATAAAGTGAAGCAAGCAGCTGACGAGAGCGTCGAGTAGTACAAGGCAAGATTTGTTTCTTGGGGCTTCTCACAGATTGAGGGGATCGACTATGAGGAAACCTTTACACCTATCGCCAGGTATTCTTCCATACGGATCATCCTAGCTCTCTCAGCGCAGATGGGGTGGCACATTCATCAGATGGATGTGAAGACTGCGTTCCTCAACGGAGTCATTGAGGAGGAGGTGTACATAGAGCAACCCAAAGGTTTTGAGATATTCAACAGCGAGTCTCATGTGTGCAGGCTCAAAAGAGCGTTGTATGGGTTGAAACAAGCACCTCGTGCTTGGTACACATGGATAGACAGTTATTTCACCAGACTCGGTTTTACCAAGAGCGAGGCAGATCCAAAACTGTACCAGATAGTGGTTGAGGGTAGTTTGTTGATCATTTTACTTTATGTAGATGATTTGATACTGACCGGTGATGAACATTTGATACTCTCATGCAAGGCTGATCTTGCAAAAGAGTTTGAGATGAAGGACTTGGGCCTCCTTCATTATTTCCTGGGATTGGAAACTTGGCAGCGTAGTGATGGATTGTTTGTGTCTCAAGGCAAGTATGCCCGGGAGATACTGGAGAAGTTCAACATGCATGGCTGCAAGCTCATCGACACCTCTCTCTCTCTTCCCGTGCTGATGGAGGACACACATCTACAGGTAGTGGATGCCACTATTTACTCAACCCGCTGGTGGGGTCGCTATATTTGGGGTCAATACATGACCCGACATATGCTACACAGCTAACCAACTCTTCACAAGCTATGGTTACTAAGCCTCTACCAAGCTCTTCGAAGGGGAAGCACAATATTATCTCGAGGTGTTAACATCTAGATATGGATTATGGTACACACACACGATGAGGTGAATCTCGTGTGGTTTACCTGATGTGATTGGGGTAGGGAGCCCACCGCACAGAAGAGACATCTCTGGAGGGATTTTTAGTATCTGTCGACAACAGTCACAAACAGAAGCAAGAGATCCGTGGCAATTAATTTCGTGGAGGCCTAGCACATGGTAGTGAGTTTTAATGTATGCGAGGCTATATGGATGAGGAAGATCCTGGTCGGGTTGTTCGGTTCACACTTAGATCCTACTGTGATATATTGTGATAATCAGAGTTGCATCAAACTCTCGGTTAATCTAGTATTTCATGATAGATCTAAACACATTGACATCTAGTATCATCATATCAGAGATTGTGTGCAGCGGAATATCATGTTACTTTCATACATTCCCACGGAGGATCAGGATGCTGATATCTGATCAACGCTCACCAGGAGAAAGTTCGAATTCCACAGAGGCAGGATAGGGTTCACAGATAATCCATATCTTGCTGAGAGGGAGTGCTGAAAATGCAGCAAGATGATGGAGCTTAGTGAAATGAAGTCACCTTCACTAAGTGGGCCCGCAGGCTATTTTTGGCGCAAAGTCTATTTTTAGACTATGTCTATTTTTAGACATATGGATCATGTTCTATGAGTTGCAGGATGCTATTTGTGGATGGTTGGTCAAGTCGGGAAAAATATATGGACTTATATTTTTAGACATATTGGGCGGAATCTATTTTTAGATTGCCAGTCTAAAAATAGATATGTCGAATATTATTAGCTCTTAATAATATTTGGACTATAAACATTATCTTATTCTCTTGGAGCACTTCAGTTAAGTGCACAAATGTGGCACATGAGCTGACAGAAGGAATTACGCTATTATTGAGGGTTAAGTGGAGCTATTGCATGGAGACTTCAGTTAGAACTCATGTGACAGAGTTTGGTGGAGTTATTGAGGTAGTTGGTGGAGTTGTGTTCAGTTTAACTTAGTTAAACCCAATTGATCTAGTTGTATCTAGTCTAACTGATTGATTCACTAGTGAGAGTGGTGTGAATTAATTATTAATTAATTCACTATTTATTAACTCATTAATCAACTGAAGAACACATCAGTTAACTATAGTGCATGGATAGTTTCAGTGGAGACCAGTGAAGAGGTAGGTGAAATAGCAGTGTGACTATCAGTTGTGACTATACTGGTGCATGAGTTTGCACCAAAAATTGATGGAGATGCCAATGAGGATTGCACAGTGTAATACAGGTGGATTCGAGTTCATTCAGAGCCCATATTTAGCAGGGATTGCGCAGTAGAGGCAGGCTAGTAGGTGGCAGAGATCGGTGCATGGGATTTGCTAGATCGGACTTGATTAGTGTGTAGCTATTAAAGATTGTACTGAGAGCTTGTGAGGAGATTTGTATGATGATTGGTACATGATATCTATGACATATAATATACAGATAGTTTGGGGTTTTCAACTTTAAGCTTTCCCATAAATTACTGTGTTCATATGTGTGAATTTTTATGGTTTTAATGTGTGCATGCAATTGATTTAATTTCCGCAAGTAATGATCAATAGTAGAAGAGATTCTGTATTGTGCATGAAGTCAAATAGTGTGTGATCAGGAGAATCTTGGATTTATAACGCATTAGTTATATAATTTCTACATTGTAGCCATAAAAATACCCAGTATCCTACATCAAAACTTCTCTCGCTTCGATGTTGATCTGCCTGTTGTTTTATTCGATTTTGTGCCAAATTTAGGTTATCTTTTAAGAGTTGGAGAACTTACTTTTGATGCTCAATGTGATCTTCCAATGCTTGAACCCTAGAATTTTCCCTTAAAGAATATGTGATGGATGGTGGATGATCTCCATAAATTTCCATAAATGGGGTCATTTTTTCTACAGTATGGAAGGAAGTGTTATACCACCATTCAGCGAGAGGTAACCACTTGACCCATTGTGCTTGCTTATTAGATACAAAACAATGAAGATATCCTTCCAAACATTTATTCACTATCTCAGTTTGACCATCGGATTGAGGATGATAAGATGAGATGTGATTTAGTTGAGTACCCAAACAAGAAAATAATTCCGTCCAAAAATTTCCTGTAAAAATGGGATCTCTGTCACTTACAATAATCTTTGGGTTTCCATGAAGCTTTTGAATTGTTTCCATAAATGCACTAGCAATTTTAATTTCTTTAAATGGATGAGATAATGCACAAAAGTGTGCATACTTGGTAAGTCTATCAACTACCACCATGATGACACTCTTTCCTTCGGAATTAGTTAAACCTATGATAAAATCCATTGAAATCTCCTACCAACGTTGACTTGGAATAGATAAAGGTTGTAGAAGAACTAGGGCCTTAATTGTTTCAACTTTATTTTGCTGGCAAACCAAACATCCCCCACAAACTTTTGAATATCAGATTTTCGGCCATCCCAAAAAAATTCTTTCTTCACCCTGTGGTAATTTTTTAAAAATCCTGAGTGTCCCCCTAAAGGAGAAGTGTGCAATTCCAAAAGAATATTTTTTTAGTTGGGAATTCTTGCAAATATATGAGTAATATTTTTACCATAAGGAATCATTTTTCCAACTAAATGTATCAAATTTACTCGGATCTTGTCGCAACTTTTGAATGAGTTTAGACACTTCATTTTCCTTCTTCCATTCATCCCTTGCTTCAGTTATCCAATCTGGTTGGATAATATAAATGGCACAAAGCAATGCTTCCACCTCTTCATCCTTTCTTGAGAGTGCATCTGCAACAATATTTAGCTTCCATTTTTTGTAGATGATTTCAAAGTCATAACCCAACATCTTTGTGACCCATTTTTGATGCTCTTCTGAACATAGTCTTTGTTCCAAAAAGTGTTTAAGACTAGCATGATCAGTTTTTACCTTGAAGTGTCTTCCCATTAGGCAAGGTCGCCATTTCTTTAGTGCATGTAGTATTGCCAACATTTCCTTCTCATAAATAGCCTTTTGTAAATACTTTCCTTTGATTGGACGACTTTCAAAAGCAACGGGTATTCCTTCTTGCATTAAAATGACACCAATTCCATTTCCTGAGGCATCACATTCCACAATAAAGGTTTTTGTGAAGTTTGGCGTAGCTAAGACTGGTGCTAGGCACATTGCCTCTTTGAGATGTACAAAGGCCTTAGTTTATTCAGTACTCCATGAAAATTTATCTTTCTTCAATAATGTTGTTAGAGGTGCTTATATTTTCCCATAATTCTTAACAAACTTGTGATAATACCTTGTTAACCCGAGAAATCCATGCAACTTGTTTATGGTTGTGGGGAATTTCCATTCCTTAATGGCTTTAATTTTGTTAGGTTCTACTTTATCACCCTCGTGAGATACAATATGACCCAGATATTCCACCTCTCGTACTCCAAGGAAATATTTGGATGTTTTTGCATATAATTGTTTCTTCTCCAATAGTTTGAGCACCCTGTCAACATGTTGAACATGATCCTTCCAAGACCTGTTGTAGATTAGTATATCATCAAAAAATACTAGCACAAATTTTCTAAGGAATGGTTTGAAAATGGAATTCAACAACCCTTGAAATGTAGAAGGTGCATTGGTAAGGCCAAAATGCATGACCAAAAAATCATAATGACCCTCATGAGTTCGAAATGTTGTTTTCAGAATATCTTCAGTCTTCATTCTAATTTGATGATATCCTGAAGGAAGATCCAAATTAGTAAAATAAATTGTTCCATGTAATTCATCCAATAATTCATCAATCACATGAATGTGAAATTTATCTTTAATACTGAGCTTATTGAGCTCCCTATAATACGGACACATGCGCCATTATCCATCCTTCTTGTGCACCAATACTACTAGAGTAGAGAAAGAACTTTGACTAGGTTGAATTATACCAGCCTCTAACATTTCCACAATCATACGTTCAATTTTTCTCTTTTGGACATAAGGATATCTGTAAGGTCTGATGTTTGGAGGAACACTTTCTAGAATCAAATGGATAACATGATCATGATCACCAATAGGTGGAAGTACTTTGGGAGTTTCAAACACCTTGGAATGATTGTCCAAGAATTTTTAGAGATCTGGAGAAACAGATGATTCTGATGTTGGAACTTCTAGTGAGCATAATTGTGAAATTATGCCTCGTTTTTATTTCTTTAGAAGCTTTTTCATGACATTAGAGCTTATTATCTTTCCTGGCTTCCTTGTGATACCCCGTAATTTGATTTCGTTTCCTTCCGAAAAAAAATTCAAGAAAATTTCTTGAAAATTAAATGTCTCCAAAGATTATAACCATTGTACTCCTAGTAAAAAATCAACACCTCCCATTGGAATGGAAAGCATTGGACTATTCAATACATATTCTTCCATGGCTATCTTGATACTATGACATTTTCCAGAGCAATTTGTAGTTCCTCCATTTGCAACCATCACTTGAAATTCTGGTGCTGAGTATAGGAAACAATTCAATTCCTTGGCTACCTTACAATGAATAAAATTATGGGTACTATCCAAATCAATCAACATTATTTCCTTTTTCTTCTTGATATGTCCTTGTATCTTGAGAGTTTGAGGAGTGGTAATTACTACTAATGAATTACATGATATGGTCAGACTCATTTTTTCTTCTTCTAGGGTTGGTTCCTAGTGTGTATCCTATTATTTTTAAGTTTCTTGTTCATTTTCTTCCTCCTCTTCGCAATCTATGTAAAATAACTTCTTCTCAGCACACTTATGACCTTTAGTGTATTTTCTATCACAACTGTAGCAAAGCCCTTTTGCTTTTTTTTCTTCCAATTGTTGTGGTTTCAACCTTGCAGGTTGTGGAAATATAGGAGTAGCAACACTTCCATATTTATATATGTGAGTGGTAGGCTTCCTTGTCGCCATAATTTTACATTCACTTTTTCTTTCCAACCTGAATGCCTTCTCCAATGAATTGGGTTCCCAAACGTGAAATTCATGTTGGATGTTATCCTTTAAAGTACCTATGAAGACATCAATCATGTGTTCCTCTGGAATATCAGTTACCCTTATATTCAAATTTTGGAAGTCCTCAATGTGCTCCCCCACTGAACCCTTTTGTTTGAGATTTATCAATTCGCTAAAGAAGGTGCTGCTCTTTGTATCCTCATAATGTGCTATCATTTCCTCCGTAAAAATTGACCAAGTGACAATTTGTTTACAGGAGCAAAGACATCGATACCATACAAATGTATTTTGTTCTAAATTTAAAGTTTCATTGTGTACCTTTTGTGTGTTTTGCACATTATTGAGATCAAAATATTTCTCCATCTATAGTATCCATGTTACGGGATCCTTACCATCAAAATTCCTCATACCCATTTATGGAATATGGTGATTCTTCCCTCCAACATTAGAGTTTATGAAATCACGATTAACATTTATTTTGTTCTCATCATGAGTTTCCTCTACTATCTTTTCACCATTAGGAAACATTTCCTGTATAAAATTTGTCAAACCTTCCATGTCTTCTCTTAGATCATTCTTCATGTTTTCTATTTTTTCATCAATCTTAGCTTCCATGTCATCCATCTTAGATTCCATGCCAGCTTCCATGACATCCATCTTAGCATCCATGCCATTCTTCAAACCATCCATATTAGATTCCATGCCTTTCTTCAAACCATATATCTTAGTTTCCACGCCTTTCTTCAAAACTTCCATGTCATTTTTTTGTTGCTCTTTGCGAGAGCAAAATTTGTTGCACTTGCTCTTGTAATTTTGATATGTCATGTTTCCATTCTTCATCTTCATGATTCATAGTAGAGCCTTCTAAAGGCTTAATGGGTGTTGAATTATTTTTAGGGGAATTTTATAACCCAATACTAATATCCATTCTACAATATGCCCTTGGAATCAAATCAACTTGATTCTTCAAACACGACTTATGCAATTCGGAAAAAAAAAATACACACCTTTTTCTTGCTTTTGAGGAGATTGATATTGAAATTGAATTATCTCTATAATTATGAATCCTCAATATTTGAAATTAGGCCCTATAGTAGCCCTCTAAATCTTCTTTCAAATGCCACAAGTCTGACCTGATTTGGATTCTTCAAGACAAAGTTATGCCCAATCTCCCACAATTACATAATTATGGACTAGCTCAGTAGAATGAAATTGTACGGAATGCCACGTATCATTCGTTTCTCCTTGGGCTCTCAAATTGATACAAATGAAACTACAGTTTATGTACTTGCAGCCACATTTTACAAAATTCGAATCCGATGCTCCGAGAGAGAGTTATGATTATTTTCCCATGGTCACCTCTTTCAGATGAAATTCGGGAGCCTGAAACAACCCTAACTTCCATAGATCATAGCTCCGAAAATATTGCGAACCAAGGTCTAAAATTTTAAAAAAAATTTCCTCAGGATAGCGACTTCGCTCTGTAAAAATTTCAGCTTCTGAACCTTTGTATATAGAAAGTTATAGCACAAATTCCAAGATGACCTGTTTCAGGTGAAATTCAGGAGCCTGAAATATCCCTAACTTCCATACATACTATCTCCTAAAATGTTGTGAATCAAGATCTGAAAGTTTTACAAGAGGTTCCTCTGGACTTCGACTTCGCTCTGTGAAACTTTCTACTTCTGAACCTTCATCGAAAAAACGTTATAGTGAAAATTCCATGATGACCTGTTTGGAGCAGTGAAACACTAGAATCCAAAGCTCTGATACCAAATGTTATGAAACCAGCTCCAAAAATAGAAGAGAAGAGAGATCAACTCCTTAGAAATAATCCACTTCGAGGGGGAAACCTCCAATACATTACATAAATGAACAATTCTTGGATGATATAAATGACCAAACCTTTTTTCTATATATAGGAGTCCATGGGGCCACAATGTAATCCTAGCCAACTTAACAATAATAATATAAGGGCACATTAATAACAATACCGGGGTTACAAGGGTACAACAATAGCAATAATGGGGTTACACTAACAACAATAAGGAACTATACTAGTAATATAGGGACCTAACAACAAAACCTTCCCTCCACACACAATTTAATGTGCTCTATAGACTTTGCTCCAGTAAGGAAACTCCGTTTGACAGACCCCAGGTAGCTTCAAGAACCTTGTTCTTCTGGCCTATATCGCCCAAAGCTGGAAAAAAATGGTCCAAGTTTTTCGTCGACACCTCCTGTTGGGCCAGAATTGTAATCTAAGGATAAAATACGCTTTCCTAGACTGGTGTCTAGTCTAGAACAACAGGTGAAAGACTGCACTACCCTTTTTCCTAACTCAGAATAGATATACAGAGAGGATTGGATGCTTACTTGTTTCAGTCGCTTCCAAATGACTCCTTTCTGTCGCTTCCACTATAGCCTCAAATTTAAGTGGTTTCAAATGGCTGAATGATTCCTGAAAGAAAGAGCACTGAAATAGCAGAAGATACATTAATATAGATGTCTATTCAAGCTAATTAGCTAAATCAGTTAAGCATAAACTACATTCATCAACTAAGATCTTACAACATGGAAAATCAAAGTAAACATGGATGCATGTAGGGAAAAACAAGAATTACTCTTTATTGATGATAAAAGGAGAGGTTACAACTTAGTGATTGATTCATCGTGACTTTCCAGCAAAGTTCCCAAGTCTCATCACAACATAAGTCTCTCCACTAGCAGCTCCACAAATCAAACTCTCTATTGAAAATTCTCCAGCATTTCTCTACTCAAATTCTTCCTCCTTGAACACTTAGATCTGTATCCAATTTATAGATGGACTGTAGGTTATTTTGCAATAAATTTCATTCCAAAAATAGGAAATACATGTTTTCCAGTCACGTAGATGTCAAATGGACACTTGGATCCGAAGCATGACACATGTGAACCCTTCTAGAAGACACTAGCCAAGTGGAGATTCTGGAACAATGAGAATTTCACTCCCAATGTGACCAGTGCACCTTTGAATGTCGGGAAGTGCTTTGAAGAGCAACCCTGAATGGGGCTACGTGCATATGAAACGCACTTAGGCCCCTTAGAGCCTGCGTTGGTGAGCTCCCACATGTTTATTAATAAGCTTCAAACCATGGAAAAGCCTTGCTTTGATGAAAGTCATTTGTTTGATTCATGTTTTTTCCTGTCTTAGCGCATATAGCAACTGAGATGATAGGGAATGATAGACCCTTTGATTATCGGTCCTAGAGATGATGCCCAATTAACCAGGTCATTGGGAATGGTGCCCAAATTGACCTATAACAATTGGCCCCTAAAGCATGAGATCCAAATAATAAGAAATTTTGATTGAGATGCTTTACACTGTGATGAGCCTAGAAACAAAGTGGAATGGTCACCTGCATAAATCTTAAAATACATCACATCATGATAAATCCTCTATTGATCATAATTTCTGAGGGTAGGCATTCCCATAGTCAGCACATAAAACAATCTAATAACATGTACATAATTCAGAAAGTCGTCTACATTGGAATTTTTCCCAGATGCAGACATCGCCTACAGATATAGGCCCATGTTTGGATGAAAATCTGTATGTAAGGTCACCATACAGATGATGTGTACAAAAATCCTGAAATCGCATCCCGGATGGCTGAAACTAGATCTGGGGTCTTCTTATCTCATTCACTTGATCATTCAGGTACAAGTATATCCATGCGAATATATGATTTGTCGTTGAACATGGAAAGACATCATTTTATTACCAGCCAATAATGAAAGCTGTTAACAAATGCGAGAGAACCACCATTAATGAAAATGGCCCTCAAGGTACTACAATACATTTCGTAAGGCATGAATAGATGATTTGATGTCGAACGCCAAACAAAATATTTTGGTTAAAAGTCCGGAAGTGAGGATCTTGTCAATGCTGTAACAAGCCTCATGGTACTAGAATCTGATGTTTCTAAGTGAGCTTCCTGGATATTGATTTGTAGTTGACAGGAAGTCACCTTATTGCAAAACTGGAGTTACTGATTTTGGAGACAAGGGTATGACTTGATATAGAAATTGTCATGGATGACGGGCATGAAAATGAAGGTTTATTAGTATTGCAGATGGATGAGTTCTTAATCACTGGATGACTTCTATTGAACATATCGGCGACATTGTGATGAGTTGGCAGCATTGACCCAAAACCGAAGTGAAGGTATGATGAACCATAGGTGTGACTGAACCGTCAAGATGATTACCCAACCCAAGTAGTCACTAACATGGAGTGAAAGAAGTGTCATGTTCAAGAGCAACTTGCTACCAAAAAGAAACTTTGCTTTCTTTTCCCAAATTTTCCCCGGTCATTTGTCGACCAGTACCTCTTTATTTTTTAACAAGCTTGAGGAGGATAACATTTTCTTGATCTATAATTCAACCCAATGGGCGAATAAAGAATGAAGTATCGCTATTTAATAATTTAACAAGTTAGCGATGAATGAAACTCGATTCTTTCCATGATTAACAAGCCGTCTCTATTTTATGTTTTAACGAGCTTAACGACAGTGACAGCCCGATCCTTTTTCATGTTTAGAGAGTCTGAAAAAGAGGACGGAAGAGGACTCCAAAAGTACTTTTTCGTAAATTTGTCTCTCAAATCCGAAAAAGTGTAAAATAATATCTGCAAGAACCTCTTTGGTCATGTTTAACCAAGGTATTCCTTTTACGTAAATAATCCATCTCAGTCCAGAAAAGGGTTAAACTTATACTGAGTAGATACCAATTCATTTACTTTAACGAGCTCGAAATGATAAGTGCTCAACAATCTTTTCACATTATCGGAGTATGAAAAGAGCTGAAACAAGACTCCAAAGGTTCCTTTTTTGTTGTCATCGAAGCTCAAAAAAGAGATAAAAGTGTGCTTCAAATCCTTTTTTGTTTTTATCAAAGCTAGAAAAATAAGGAGAAAAAGTATGCTTTGTGGTCAAGTCTTTCTTTGAAATAAATCTGCATGACTAATCTGTTCGTCAGTTGTATTTCCTGTTCAGAGCAACATCAAATGGATTAAAAATACCTGTTTCATGATAAAAAAACATAATAAAACTATAGTCATAGCAATAAATTTAACTTTCAAGTAATTAAATGACTATATAAAGCAGTTTCACTATTCATTTTTACCATTCCATAGTTACCATTTGTATTTTGGAGCTCTGAACTTGATTTTGCCCTGAACATCAGTCGTTGATTGCGGTCATTTCCGTGGACAGATTTCGTTGCCGTCTGATCCAGGTCAGTAGTAAAAACCTCCTCTTTCTTTCAGTAGTCATTTCATTTCCATTATTTGCAAATTTTTAGGGTTATGAGGCCCCTAGGGTAATTTTTTCCAAAAATGAGGGCAACACACTCTTGTACATCGAAACCTGCATTGCATAGCAGGTATAATGAAGGGTACTTGCATATGCAATGCACTGTCTCAACCTAGGGAGTGTGTTGGGCGCAGTTCAAGTGTTTTATTTTCAAGATATGCTCAAATTTTTCCTAGTATTTTGCAATGAATGGTATCTAATGGATCTTGTGGTTGATTTTTCAGGTTTCCATTGGACAATAATGATGATTACATGGAGAGAAAGAGAACATGAAGAACAAGATATGATTGCCTTGAATGATCCAGGTACTGTAAGATCTTTAAGAGAGTGCGAGCTGCTTAAGTACTTCAAATTGTCGGGAATGAGGCAACAGATAGAACTCTTGGAGTTCCTTGTTCGAGCATGGGATCCAGCGATAGAGGAATTTTACATAAAAAATCAAGTGTTGTCCATAACAATTGAGTATGTGTATTTTCTCACAGGTTTTTCAAGGAGAGATTTTCCCATTTCACTCATAGGATCTACGGTTGGAGGAGAAACAATGAGGGATTATGCTATGCAGTATTCCCATCCAGGGTTAGAACCTAGCAAATATGGAAAAATAAACATCCATGATGTCAAGGATTTGCCTCTGAGAACCATCCTATTCACGATTGCTAAACTAGATGGCACCATTACACTCCATGTAGCGAACATATCATATATGTAGTATGCGCTCGAATGTTTAGAGCCAACAGTTTTCAACTGGTCTAAAGCTGTTCTATCTCAGATAAAGGAACAACTGAATAAAGCAAATGGAAGAAGGAAGAAAAATTTCAGTTATGGTTCAATCCTTATCTCCTTCACTTTGGAACTAATTCCATTGATGCAACCACAACATGTAACATTGGATATATCTAGTCCTAGAGATCCTTGAATGCAGAGATGGGTAGAACTCATGGGTCGGTATTCAGGCCAATTGACCATTGTGTTCTCGACTACATTCTTTGCCTGGTTCAGGAGACATATCATTGCCATCGATGAGTATGCATATGTAGCCGTCGACTTCCGAGGAGATCCAAATCTAGTTTTACTAGAAGGTGCTCAGTGGGGTGCAATAGGTAAGATTGTTTGACCATGGTTTTTTTATTTTTATAAGGTTTATACAATTTTTTTTTGTGTTTTTATTTCTTTCCAAGAATAAAAAAAATGTTTTAATGTAATGCAGATATCGGCCGCTTTCAACTAGTAGAGGAACCAGAGCGCAAAGCGAATGCGGCAGCAGAGATGGTTGTCGGGAGAGCAGTCCTTCAGGTCCTTGATATGGTTGAGATTCTTGTTGGGCTCCAGTAGCACATAGAGTGGTTTACCTTCGGGATTCTGGATTGCCGAATCGAAGAGCTTCCCATGCGATTGCAGCAACACACAATTGGGTTCCTAACCGTTGGATGCGGTTGCTTCGTAGGATTGCTAGATCTATAGCATGCTATCATGAGCACCACTAGTTTACTTATGAATTTTTGCATACATTTTGAGGTCAGATGACCAACGTGTCTTGGGCACAAATTTTGTAAAAAACTTATAACTATCTATCTATATTTTTTCAGAGTTTTTCCTATGTTTAATGCACAATCCTATTCAATCATGTGAATGTTTTCTTTATCTATGTCACAAATTTCTATCTGAAACTTGATTAGCTAATGAATCAGTTAAAGTGTTCAGATTTCTAGAAATGTGTTGATATTGAACAAAATCAAAATGTCTTTCCAAAAGTTAATATCTTAGGAACAATCTAAGAAGTGTTGGATTTCTAATAGTATAAACACTAGTAAGTTGTAATACCACAAGTTGTGAGTATAACCTGATGATTATGCGATTAATACCAAATTAAATGGCATCAGAGAGAAGTTCGATCAACGCGCTATACTCAATGATATTGTTCGTTGATCTACCAATACAAATCCCTTGAAAACTCACTAACTTGCTGTTCGGAGCGAAAATGGCCCACGCTGTAGAGGATAGATTCTGTGTACTATGACTAGCACCATCAGCATATCCAACAAATGGTTCTGAAGATTCAGACATCTACCATAAAATGTAAAGTGGATTACTAAAGTCAAGAAAAATCTAAAAAACAAATTAATATAGTGAATGCAAATCAACAGCATATAAACAATATAATACAAAAAATTACTATGCTCATGATTAAGCATAGTAAATTTTAAGATACAACCCATTTCTAGGTTGTGCCAATGGAATCCCATCATAATAAACTAACTTGTAGGTGCCTTTAGCAAGAACTCTTTTGACAATGTAGGGGCCATGCCATAACGGCTCGAATTTCCATGTACCAATTACATCAAATTCCTGGTCGTAAAGAAGGACCAATTCACCCTCTGAGTAGATGCGAGGCTGGACTTTTTTGTTGCATTACGCCTTTATACGTCTCTTATGTGCTTCATTGGCCAATTTTTCTTCATGACGCATTTCATCTAGATGGATGAGGTTAAAGAGACACGCTTCGTCTTCAGAGGTGTCAAGTAACAAGTCTATCACGAGTTTTAATGATGATATTTCGTATTGGATTGGTAAGATAGCTTCCATACCATACACCAATTGAAAAGGATTAAATCTGGTAGCGTTTCTCACCGAGGTTCGATACGCCCACAAGGTGGAGTACAGGATCAAGTGCCAGTTCCTTTTACAGACTCCAATCATTCGCTGAAGCATTCGTTTAAGAATTTTGTTAATAGCCTCAACTTGTCCATTCGATTGTGGATAATAAGGAGTAGAATTATCATGCGAAAATCCTAACTTGGCTGTCTATTCAAACATCATATGGTTGCGAAAATGCTTCCCATGATCCGTAACTATAGCCTTTGGGACCCCAAACCGTGCAATAACATGGTTGAAGAAAAACAATGCAGCAGTTTGTCCTGTGTTGTTGAATGTAGGCATCGCTTCGGCCCATTTGGTAAAATAGTTGACTGCGACAATAATATAACCATGCCACCCAGACGAAGGAGGGTTAGAGGTCATGAAATCGATACCCCATTTCGTAAATGGTCCAACAGAGACAACAGGATGCATTGGCGCTGGCAGTTTGCGGATTTTACGGTCATAAATCTGGCATGCATGACAACTTCTGATTGCGAGGATGCAATCTCAAAAAATAGTGGGCCAAAAGTAATCGGCGCAGAGTATCTTCTGCGCGGTAGAATAACCAGATAAATGTCCACCACAAGCCCCAGCATGAAAATCATTTAATACTTTTTCAGCCTCCTCATGGGTGAGGCACCTCCTTAAAATGGTATCGACACCACGACGATAAAGTTTATCGTTGACGATCAGATAATATTTTTCATGGTATCAAATACGTCGCTGATCAGAGCGAGAAGTATTAGGTCGAAAAGTTTGGGTTTGGAGATAAATGATGAAATCCCCATACCAAGGATCAGATGATCCGATCAGAAACAGAGATTCGTCTAGTTGCAGTACTATCACAAGGGAGGTCGCAGAGAAGCTTAGCAAAAACTAAAGACTTCTTTGACTTGGATTTGATGAATTCCAAATCAAATTCCTGCAAAATGACGATCCATTTTGAATATTTTCCCCCCAGCAATTGACGTGATAAAATGTAATTCATGGGGTTGCAATCTGAAACTATTGTTGTTTTTCGAAGCAAGATACAATGGCGAAAAATTTGGACAGCTTGAACAGCTGCTAAGGAAAGATTTTCCACATACGAGTACTTAACTTCCGTATCATTGAGATTAAAACTCAAATAATAGATCAGATTTTCAATTCCATCTTCTACTTGGACCAAAACCATAGCGATGGCCATCTCAATCGCGGCGATATATAGGAAATAATCTTGTTGATAATTTGGAGGATACATTAATGACGCTCGGACAAGGTGGTACTTGACAGCATCAAAAGAAGCTTGCGCAACTTGGTCCCAATGGAAAGGAACCCCCTTTTTCAATAATATAGTAAATCCTTTAGCCATTTTGGCATAGTTTGGAATGAACCTTCTCAGGAAGTTAGCCTTTCCTTGAAGTTTCTGTATCTGAAGTAAGTTTGAGGGCGCAGGAAAATCAGGAATGGCCTATACCTTCAGTGGTTCTATTCTAATTCCTTCTTTTGAGACTACGAATATGAGCAATCGACCAGAACCAACACAAAACACACATTTGGGCAGATTGAGGCATATCTTGTAGTGTTGCAAGTGTAAGAAAATGGCTCTCAAATGCATCGGGTGATCAGTCCGTTTTCTTGAATGCACTGGTAAATCATCTAGATATGGTTGAACAATGTGCTTGATGTCATTGAAAGCATAATCCATTGCTCTCTGAAAATTTTCCCTAGCGTTCTTTAAACCAAACAGAAGTTTCCGATATGCGAATGAGTCGCAGGGACAGATGAATGTTGTGTTATGTTGGTCATCTGGGCAGATATTGATTTGATTGTAGCTGGAAAATCCATCCATGAAAGAAAATATTTCGCATCCAGAACAATCATCAATAATCTGGTCGATAAAGGGTGTAGGATAGTTGTCTTTTGGACAAGCCTGATTAACATCTCGATAATCGATGCACACTTTAATGGTTCCTTGTTTTTTCATAACAGAAATGATATTGGAAACCCTCTCAGTTAGCGGAACAGGGTAAATGAAACGAGCACGCAAAAAATTTTCAACTTCTATTTTGATGGCAGTAGCTTTCTTCGGATGAACAGGATGAAGCCGTTGACGCACCAGTTTGAGATCAGTATACATATTAATAGCGTGTTCAACTATACTAGTATCTATGCCTGGCATTTCCTCAGAAGACCAAGTGAATACGTCATGAAATTCACGGAAAAGAGAGCGATATGAATCAAGTTCTGATGGAGAACAAGATACACCAACATGAATATTTTCTACAACGCCAGGTTTAGTCGAAATATCGATAGAAATCGTTTCTTCAATATTTGATAAATTTCGCTCAGATTCAATTGCATTAATCAAAAAAGGATTTGAAAATAAATTTTGAATGGATGGGTGATATAGTTCACTAAGATTATTTTCTTCGTAATCTGGAAGATGAGAATGATGATGATAATATTCCCATGGTTCTCCTTCTACCATCATAACTTCCAAAATATTTTCATTTGTCAAAAATTTTGAGGAAAATGGGTTAGATGGAGTAGCAAAATCTAATGAACGATCAACCCAAACACTCGATGACGCTTGTTACATAATAATTTGTCACCGTCCCTGGAATCCCCATCTTGCCCATTAGAGGGTCATTTCTGTGACCAATAAGCAGTGTCATGCCTTGAAAATACCATCATTGCATCCCTTTCCATGAGGAAAACATTCCTTCTGTTGATCATTTCCTGAGCAGACCCCTAAAAACACCTGTTTTTTCCTTGGCACTGGTAGCCCGTTATGTCCTCGCCCCAATGAGGAAAATTAAATTTGAGCCCGCGCCATTTGGCGCTCTGTCCTAGTTAAGCACCCACGCCAATCTTCTTATGGAAATTTTTTTTAAAAAAGAGCGAAGTTTCAATTACAACAACTTCATGGATGAGTCATGAGGAGTGGTTTCGACTGAATAACCACGGCCTTCCTCCTTTGGCCTCTTGTTTCCACCTTATTTGGAACCTACCAAGGGATAAGGCCTCCCTTCCACTATTGTAGGGAGCCCAACCTCTTCCTCTCCTCTATAAATATAGCCATCTTCCATTGATGAAGGGGCTGAATGGTTGAGCCTTCAAGAGCCTTCAAGAGACTTCATAGCCTAGAGAATGCTAAAAGAGCCTTGATAGTCCTCATAGAGCCAAATCAGTAGCAAGGAGATTATTTTCAAGACAACCGAAGAGAGAGGCTTGTCCCATTCTCGATGAGCTTTACCGAGACGTATTCCACTGTCGACCCACCGAAGGAAGATACAGCGTCAGAGCACAGGTTGTATCTTTCTTTGTATTGATTAATGATAAGTGAATTTGGTTATGGTTCCACTCGTATTGTTCATACATTGTGATCATGAGTTGTGTCTTCTCTGACTGATACATAATTGCATATATTGGGTTTTACGCTTGTGTGTCCATTGTGTTTCTTGTATGTGAAGGTATTTGATCGCGACAAGCGTAAGAATTGTGATCTGCCAGAGCAAGGAAACGGGAGTGCTATATTCTTTGCGAACAAAAGCGTTGGACTTAAGGTAGGCCTTCTTCGCAATTTTGTCTATTGCAATTAGGAACTTGCGCCTTAGCGTGATACGATTGTTGCTAGACCCGATTTGGGCTAATAGGGATCGCCTCTATCCGCAGAGGGGATTTACCTCTACAACAATGCTGATTTCGGATTTTATACCCATGCCAAATAGATTGATTACTATTGTAGCTCAATAGGTCTGAGCGGTAAAACATCATCCAACGTAGAAATATCAGAATCACTCGTACTCTTCCTTAAGCCAAATGGAGTGGAAGATATCATGTAGCAGGTCTCTATGCTTGCAATTTCTATCGACGTCGCAGGCGACGGTAATGTAAAGGTTTCCATAAGAGTGGAATCCTTTAAGAGTCCTACACCAATGTTCTGGATTTCTAGTTGGCGTAAGTGAACATACGGAACGCTTGCAGTTGCCTGCGAAGCAGAGGAAAAAAATGATAATTTATTAATGACTGTAATAGTACCTTTATGAGGAAAGAAAACCATTCTAAAATATGTAGAAACAATTGCAGTCATCGCATATACCCATGGTCTTCCGAGTAAAATATTATAGTCAAGGGGTCCGTCAACAACCTCAACATCAATACTTACTGTTTTGCCTCGTAATTCAACTTGCAGGTTATTAATAATACCACAAGGTTTATATGTTCTTCCATCAAAATCCTTCAATGTCTTTGATGATTGCGATAATCACAACGAGCCAAGTGACTTCCAACAGTTTAGAGATATAATGCACGTAGATTCTCCCTCATCAATAATAGTATGATGAACAAGGTGATTGAGAACATTTACTTGGATTGAGAATGCCAATTCTACTAGTAGTTGCAACACATAGCCCATATGATTAGATTAGAATCAGTTGGATCAATTCTACCAATCGCTGACAATAAAGCATGTTTCTGGGAGGGAAAATTTTGTAATACCTCAAGAGCAGACATAGCTAAAGGGGATTGAGCCAAATCTTAAACCATATTATAATTTTGTGCAGCTCTGCTCGAGGATTATATGTTGATTTATGAATTACTCCCTTGGGTGGCTTAATCGTCAATTCAGGAATAACTGGAGGTGGTACTGATTCAGTAGATGGATTCATTATTGAGGTAGTAGGTTGATCAGCCGGACTACCATAGTATTTATTTCGTGTCGACAATAAAATATCTTGTGAAGGTTTTATACTGGATAACATTAACACTTGGGAACTAGGAGCGGGATCCCTAGCAACCAAGTTTGTGTCTATATTTGGAAATGGGTTTGTCAACACAACTGATGCATTAGAAGTCTTGACGATTTTAGAGACTTCAGCACGGTGAGGACAATACCTAAAAAAGTGTTCCTTGTTACAAATTATGCATGGATAACGAGGTTTCCGTGGTCCTGACGGTTGATTAGATGATCGTTCCTGTGGGTTAGAAGTTTTCTTTTTCTTTGATTTCCCCTTTTTCTTACTTCCTAGTTACTTATCACTTTTGCCTTTGTCAAATGAGATGGCGTTGATTTCAGAAGTAGGAGCAATATCAGATGCACTAGTGTTGTGTGTATTTACAATTCCTATCAAGCCGTCTCCGGCATGAGAGACCTTTATTTGAGGAGGAACATTGAAATTAGATTGTGGCGCATTTGGTATTTTCTCATAGAGCGTGCCAAACTGAGTATAAATCAAGTCTAAATACTAGGCACGAGCAATGAATTGCTCTTTTGTGACGACGCCACCTTTAGCCACATCCTCTGTTATAGATGGTAACAAGGATTTGATGAACCATTCAGCAAGGAGCTGATCAGGAACAAATTTCTTAAACATTCATCGACGACAACGCCACTCATGAATATGATCTGAAATGTGAGTAGCATTACTTTGTTTGAAGTTGGTCAAGAGTTTCATTCCAGTTTCGTATCTGATCGGTAACTAGAAATGGGTCAAAAATACAGTAGCCAGGAAGTGAAATTGATGAATGAAGCTCTAGGTGATTCAATGTACCATTTAGCTGTCGGACCTGTGAGAATTCTCTTGAAAAGACGTAATCGAACTGAATCATCATTTAGGGAATTTGATGAAAACCATAAATGATAAGTCATAACATGATTTGAGGGTCTTCTCCAGGGTTTCCATTGAATTTAGGACTATCGGAGGGTAATTTATGTGGTATCACCGGCCACCAAGGAGAATAATTGATAGGATCATTAGTTAACTGGTTTAAATATGGTAATTACAAGGTTGCAACAAAAGGCAATTGTCTATTAAGGTCAGGTTGAGCATAACCAGGATAAGATGGAATTGCTTGGGAAATAGGTATTTGAGCACCGACATATGGGATTTGTTGCTGGTAACCCAGATAGGGGTTGTTTGCATGGCAAATGCTTGAGAGTGTTGTTGACCAAAACCTTGATATGTTACTTGTTGAAATGAAGTTTGTGGAATTTGCGCCTGTGGCTACTAAGGGGCCTGTCCACCAAGATTATAACCCAAATTTGTATAAGTTGGATTCGGTTTATATGTATAACCAGATTGTGTTTGTGACATCCCATAAAATGGTGGACCAACTTGTGAATAAATGATTCCTGATACAGGATTTTGTAAATTAACCAAAGGATTTTGAGTCTGTGGACCCAACATTTGATGATATTGAGTTGAAGAACTCGCCTGATAAGGTTGATGTACAAGATTTTGATGCTATAATAGGGGTATATATGTATTAACAAATGGTATTGAAGTGGGTGTAACAGGTTGAACTGGTTGATATGATTGGACAACCGTTTGTGATTGGATAGGTAGAGTGGGATGCCATTGACAAACATTCAAATCAATATTAGTGTGACCAAAACGTGACTGAGTAATGTCATACTGGGTAACCAAAGGTTGCCCCCCAGCATAAGGAGGATAATAAGATGGAAAATGTTGTTCACCAAAGGATGGGAGTCCAATTGATAAAGGAATTGACCCATAATGACCGACTTGATATTGCCCTGATGATGGATTTAATGAATCAAGTCATTCAGTACTAACTATAGGACTACCAGTTAAAACACCAGATGATGACATTGGCAAAGACCATGAACGTAAAGGTGCACCAGAGAAAGTGCCAAATAGTGATTTGTAACCTGTTGGGACCGAAGGGCCACCGTGAAAATATGACTCTGGTGATGTTGTGAACATCGACGGAGTAGCGAGGGTAGGCATTGATGTAATTGGAACAAGAGACCCAACCGAACATGTTGGTTCAGACATGGTTTTTTTACCAAGAGTATACCCTCGAAAATCAACGGGTGATTGAATGGAAATAGGATCAACAGAAGAAGATGGAAAATATTGAGGAAATGACTGGTACAGGTAAAGGTCTCCCCCAAAGTGGGTTTGACTTAAAGTTGTATCAGGTTGAGGGATTTCTTCAATCACGATTAAACTAGGAGGAAGAACTTCACTGTCAGGCCCACGATATATTTCAGACGGTTGACTGTGTGAGATAGGAGATTCAGTGGCTATAGAAATTTGTGGGATGACCAAGGTAGGAACAACTTCCGGCTATTCAAATTCAGGATTCAAATGTTCTAGCAAAGAAGAGACAGGATCTGGATCAATATGTGATTGAACAACGCCGGGTCCAGGAGGTATGGTCTCAGTGACTAAATGGATTGTGACCACATGTAATTGTGAAAACTTCGTTTCGACAATAGTAAATGAACTGGGATGTGTGGAAAAAAATTGAGTTAACTCTGTATTAAAAGATGATGTTTCGCCAGAGGTACGAATTGTACTTGATTTGGCAGATCGTGATCGCCTTCACCTACCAGAAATAAATTCCGATGGTAAAGGTGGTTTTAAAGCTAATCTACACAAATGACGAGGGGTAGGATTGTGTTCTTCCACGATTACTGATTTATTTTATCCAAAAAAAAAAAAAAAAAAGAGGGTAATGCTAGGCAAAAAGGTTTACCAGGAAACTGTGAATTGCAGAATACCTCTTGGTGAACCAACAAGTACGAGCAGGTAATCTCCCCTAATGTTGTGTTCAATGTATCACAATTTCAAGGTGGCTGACTTGGTTCACTATGGATGGATAGCACCTAAAATTTTTCCTCCCAAATATAGCCGAAGGTACGTGGAGGCCCAAGTCCGTATTAGCATTGTCTGATGCGAAACCACACAGCAAGAGCACCGCTTTATACTTATCGTACTGTAACACCGCCTGATATACTCGAGAGTACGTGGATGAGCTATGATATACTAACGTACGTGGAGTGAGGTATGACACTCGAAATGTATCGCAGACAAGTTAATGATAACTACTATGTTTTACGATGCCGCAACACGTCTCTAGCCTAGACCTCTAAATGTTATCGTTAATGTTCCAAAGCGTTGTTAAGTAAATTGAGATTTATTTTATGTTGATCTTGGTTAACAGTTTGCCTTTCAGGTTCACCACGATGATGTATATGAAATTCCTAAAATGCAAGCTAAGAGTGATAAACAAACTTTCACTTTCAGCTTTTTCAATGAAAGACCTAGCTACTAAGGGAAGGAAACAAGTAATTTGAGTGTAAACAAATCAATGAACAAAAACAAAATCAATGAATCTCAAACTAAATGCAGATTTCCTAATGTTACTTTTGAAAAAACACACAATCCTACATGCAAATGCAAGTTTTTCTTTTAAGTTTTCTTAATTTTATGAATGTAGAAAGAAAAGTAGGTGCACTAGATCAATAATCGAAATTCTCTTTACTTTCGAGAAATGAAGAATACAAACAACAATTTCTCTTTTGAAGGAAAAATGAGGATTTCAACAATAATTTCTCCTATCAAGGAAATGAAGACTTTACGACAATTTCCTATTTCGAAAGCAAACGATTCTTAATGTGACCATAAAAAGTACTTTGAAATCAACTTGTCAATGATAATGAAAAACTTTTTAAAACAACATTGAACAAATTTTCAGTCAATGGAGAAGAAATATATAGAGGTACTGGTCAATAGAGCATTAAAATTTTCAGAACAAGTCAGCGAACAGAACTGAAGCAAAGTACAAAGTCAGATTCAAGGAGATTTATTCCTTTCAGGAGCCAGTGCAATCTCCAAAGGGAGAAAGTGCTCTGCAACGTAGGCTAACAAGGGAGACAGTGTTGTGCAAAGCACTGTGCCTTGACCAAGGGTGCCTTGAGCACAGTAAACAAAGAAAAAGCTATTATTTGGCTCACTAACTTTGAAAATTAAGCTCTGAAAATTTCTAATCTTTATGTGAAATATCTACTGGGTGGATTTAGAAAGCAGATTAGAGACTAAAACACCAAGATTCAAGAGAAATTATCCCCAGCGGAGTCGCCAGTTTGTTGGGCCAAAATTGTAATCTACGGATAAACTATGCTTCCCTAGACCGGTGTCTAGTCTAGAGAAACGGGTGAAAGAATGCACTACCCTTTTTCCTAACTCAGAATAGATATACAGAGAGGATTGGATGCTTACTTGTTTCAATCGCTTCCAAATGATTCCTTTCTGACGCTTCCACTACTGCCTCAACTTCAAGCGGTTTGAAATAGCTGAATGCTTCCTGTAAGAAAGAGCACTGAAACATCAGAAGATACAATAATATAGATATCTATTCAAGTTAATTAGCCAAATTTGTTAAGCATAAACTACATTCATCAACCAAGATCTTACAACATGGAAAATCAAAGTAAACATGGATGCATGTAGGGAAAAACAAGAAGTACTCTTAATTGATGATAGAAGGAGAGGTTACAACCTAGTGACTGATTCATCATGACCTTCCAGCAAAGTTCCCAAGTCTCATCACAGCATAAGTCTCTCCACCAGCAGCTCCACAAATCAAACTCTCTATTGAAAATTCTCCAACATTTCTCTACTCAAATTCTTCCTCCTTGAACACTTAGATATGTATCCAATTTATAGATGAAATGTAGGTTGTTTTTCAATAAATTTCATTCCAAAAATATGCAAGACATGTTTTCCAGTCATGTAGATGTCAAATGGACACTTGGATCCGAAGCATGACACATGTGAACCCTTCTAGAAGACACTGGCCAAGTGGAGATTCCGGAACAATGAGAATTTTGCTCCCAATGTGACCAACACACCATTGAATGTCAGGAAGTACTTTGCAGAGCAGCCCTGAATGGGGCTACTTGCATATGCAATGCACTTAGGCCCCTTAGAGCCTGCGTTGGTGAGCTCCCACATGTTTAATAATAAGCTTCAAACCATGGAAAAGCCTTACTTTGATGAAAGTCATTTGTTTGATTCATGTTTTTTCCTGTCTTAGGGCATATCACAACTAAGATGGTAGGGAATGATAGACCCTTTGATCATCAGTCCTGGAGATGATGCTCAGTTAACCAGGTCATTGGGAATGGTGCCCAAATTGACCTATAACATCTCCGGACCCCAAACTGCAGGAAAATATTTTGGCGTCGATTCAATATCCACGGAATCTCGTTCAAAACCCATTTTTACCCTGCGGTTTAGTGCTAAAATCGCCTGTTCGACAGTGTAGAAACCCTAGCAACTCAAACCTCCCGTGCTTACACCGCCAACTAGCAAGGAGGTTAGGGATTGAAGATGTGGAAACTGCCATCCTAACCCCACTTAACCGAAACCAAAACAATCAAATCCCAGCTACTGCGTGGTCGACTGTAGATTTCCTGGGTGTCTGCAGGGCTCTGACAACTTAGGACATCTATCGCATCGTACGTCTCCTCGTTGTTGGTCTCTACAACCCACATCAAGGCCACCAGAAATTTTCCTTACCACCATGGTTAGGGTTTCGATCAACAAAAACCATCTCTCCCTTCTAACGTAATATGTATTATGAAATAAATATTTTGATATTTATTATGAAATAATGTTTATAAACATTTACAAACCCATTTAGTTTATATAACTATACTAATTCACAAATTTTTAATACAAAATAAACATTAATAAAATTATATTAATAACTTATACAACTTATTTCTATAACAACTTTATATACCAAATAAGATTCCAATAATAACATTATTTTTCATAAATAATATTGATGAGAACAAAATATCATTATTTTTTATAATATAATATTTTATCTGGTTTTACACTCTCTATATATAATTCATCAAATTAAATATAAATAAAATATATATCAAATTTTGTTTTTTTATAGTTTTTAAAACAATCATAAATTTTTAACCTAAATAAATAATACAACAACTAAAGAAAATACAATATATAATATTGTTATAGTGTTTATGATTAAATAAATAGTACAGTAACCAAAGAAAGATCAAAATTATGTATTGTTGTAGCGTTTATTATTACCGTAGACATGATTATAGACATGATTCTTTTCAGTGTTTAGAAATTTCTCTTTTAACTCTAAGTTAATATTTATTTCCAACAATTAAACTTCACATAATTATATTAAAAATCTCAAATTCTTTTAAAAATAAATTTTGGAATTTTTTTTTAATTGGTTAATTTTTTTGGCTTTTGTGATTCATAAAATATACATAAATTTTTTCCGTAATAATTATATTATGGTTTCATCATCAGAATAATATGAGAAATCTGATCAATGAACCACTTTAAATATATAAAAAGACTCCAACTAGAAGTTATAAATAACAACTAATTTGACTCAAATTAAAAATTTAATTAAATTTAAAATGAATTAATTATTAATAATAATAATAATAATTATTATTATTATTACTATTTTATTTTTTTATTTTTTTTGGTTTGACTAAAATAAGGAAATTAAGAAATTTAATTAATTTAAAATTGAATTAATTAATAGTTGTATATAATTAATATATATTGTGGAGGAATGTCTTAATGATAAATCCAATCTCTTTTGTTACTTTGTGGACTTTAGAAAGACTTTCGATACGGTACCTAGAAATAACCTATGGATTAGATTAGAAGAGCTAAAGGTTCCTTTTGAGTTGAAAGCTGTTGCTATAAGATTATACAATAATGTAATTGCCAAGTTTAAAAGCAATGAGGGGTGGTCGGAAGATATTATGTTTAATATTGGATTTAAACAAGGTTGCCCCTCTCCCCTACCCTATTTGGCATTTATATCGACAAGCTAGAAGGTTTTTTAGAGAAAGCAAGCTGTGTTGGCACGATCTTAGCTGGAATCTAGTCATCATCCTTCTTCTCTATGCTAACGATATCGTTCTTCTGACAAGGTGCCCATATGATATTGATAAGAAACTAAGACTACTTAAGGATTTATGCTCTACCATGGGTATGACTGTTAACACTGACAAAACACAAGTTATGATTATCAAATCCAAGAAGGACAGTTATGCTAATTTTGTGTATGATAATAGCAACTTGGAAGAAGTGTCTTCCTATAAGTATCTAGGAATTGATATTCAACACAAGCTCAATTGGAACTATAGCTTTGAGAAAAGCATTAATGGAGCATGGAAAATTTATTTTGGTCTTGAAAATAATTGTAAAACAGCAAACCTTGTGATGTGGGATAAAAAGAAGCTCCTATTTGAAACTTTAGTCACTCTTGTTATCTTGTATGGATGTGAGGTTTGGGCTGCAGCATCTCTAGAGAATCCTAGAGAAAGATTGAGCAAATCTAGAAGAGTTTTATAACGTATAACCTCAAAATTAAAAGAAATTCACCCTATCCTATTCTCCTTATTGAAGTCGGTTTTTTCCCTATCGAGCGCCTAGCAAGACTAGGCTCTTGTTGTACAAGCACAAATTCAATAACATGGGTAACCATAGACTTCCTAAGCTAGCTTTAAATTCCATCCAAAACCAACCAAGGCTCAGATGAGGTTGGTATAAAGATACCAGGGTCTGGTTAAACCATTGGGAGATCGACAACAAAGTTGCATTACAAAATATTAATAACATTAAAAATATTGTTACTTCTAAGTTTAAAGAGAAAATGTGGTGTGAGAAAGATTTAGAGACTAAAAGAAAATTAAGATATTATAAGGAGGTCATCAACCCTACTCTAGAAGATCAAAAGCATATCTCTATCTTAACTATCTCAAAGGAAAAAAATAATATAGCAAAGATAAGAGCGAACTCATATGAGATCCATAGTGAAACTAGTTGTTGGGCAGTTCCTAAAACACCATGGGTCAATAAGATCTGCCATCTTTGTGAGAATATGAACATTGAGGTTGAAAATCACTTCCTCTTAGAATGCCCTGCGTACACCTAGATTAGATGTCATTTTCATAATCTTTGTTGCAATACCGACCTTCCTAGCATTCTAACATGTCAAAATTATAGTAAGCTCGAGACGCTTCTCTCCAAGCTCTTTGAGAATAGGAATACAATTTTAAAATAAACTAAATAATTTGTTTCTTTAGGTCCGATAAACCAGAGCTAGGTCTCAGTGGACGTTAAATCATCATCATCATTATTATTATTATTATTATTTAATATTTAGAAATTAATGGTTATATGTTATATAATTTTAATATAATTTACTATACTTTTTTTCTTACTTATTAAGTAAATTTAATAATTTAAATCCTAATTTAATAGCTATTTCAATACATTGTATATCGAGAATAGATATTGATATTATAATTAGAAAAATGACATAATTTTTATTTTAATCTAATTTAAAATAAAAATGCAAAAAGGAGAGCGCTAGCAAGAAGACCCAAGGGAGGAAAAAATGGGGGTTAAGAGGAGGAGAACGGACAAGAGGAAGAACCCAATGGGAAGAAAAAACATCAAATAAGAGTGAAGGGCATGAATCAAACATCTAGTAACACTCCACCCATCATCCCTACTAAGGTTAACTGAGCTCTTTTCAATTTCTAAGGCTTCCCTTAACTTAATGTTTTTGCATTTATGATACATGAATATTTCAATGCTGTCATGAAATTTTAATTCATGGTTGTATTTTTTAGTTTTTATTTTGTGAGGAATTATATTATTTGTTTTCATGTAAACGTTTATGGATTTTTCATTGTTTTTTCAAGTTTTTGTAATTTTAATTTTATTTTTGGGTAAATTCAAAAGTAATTTTGTAATTTCTAAAAATTTAATTTCAAAAATATAATTCTTTTGGTGGCGGTCGATTTATTTTTGGTGAAAGGCTAGTTTTGTAAGGGTTATTGCATCACTTGCATGACACTGCTATACTACTACTTGTCTCAATAATTAATTTAACTGACTCGGTGACGGCTCTTAATTAATTTAACTGACTCGGTGACGGCTCTTATGCAAGCGAGGGTGAAATGGGGTGAACAAAATCTCCATAAGATTGATGCATTGTACAGAAATATAAAAAGAAAGACAAGAAAATGAAAGAAAAAAAAGGGAGTTGAACAAATCTCCATAATATTGATACATGCCAAGTGCGGTGAACAAAATCTCTATAAGGTTGATGTATTGTACAGAAATATAGAAAGAAAGACAAGAAAATGAAAAAAAAAGTGCGTTGAACAAATCTCCATAATATTGTTACATGCGAAGTGGAAGTGCGGAGAATTAAAAAATTAAATAAAATTAAAAAATTAAAAAAATTCTTCACACAATATTTTTTATTAGTTGAATTTAAAAAAATAAGTGTCCTCACACACTACTTTGATTTGTCGATTCCAAGTAAAATGCCCACAAAGCATATTACTTTCTCGTGGTGTTCTTCATCACCATTCTCTTTAAAACTTACCAATAGAAATTACTTGAAACCGTACAAAACTTGAAGCAAATTTCTCAAGAAGCTCTATTTTATTGTTTGAACGATCATATATTCGAATCCTAACGCTTATGAAATTCAACAACCGAACAAACTAAAACTCAAAAGTTAGATTTATAAATGCGGGATATATGGATGACTTGGGTTATTAATAAATTCTAGGTTAACAATAACAATAACTTCATTTGAAGTATAAATTATAGTCTAAATATTTATTCTTGGAAAGCAGAGTAAGATTTCATTATGTCTCTTCCACATCTCTACATTCCCCCACACACATTTAATACTTTAAATTTACTTGCTAATGGTGACTAAGTGGACATATAAAGTAATATTTTTTAATAAACCATTAAGTGGACAAATTTACTTGCTAATGGTTATGTTGTAGTCGCTACAACACCACCCAAAATTTTGGGTATATTCAAAATTTGGGATCCCTTTTGCTCACTCAGCCATTAGGGTTTTGACCCGGCCTATAGTCAGTGACACCCCTGTGACCTATTCCTAGCCCCTCGTAAACCTTCTCACCATCATGACGAGATACTTTTGCTGCAACCACGCCATGTGTGGGGAGATCATCATGCATACACTCGAATGGAAGCTTTTCTGTGTATTAAGTATGTCCATTAGAAGCACTTTCACCATAGATCATTCAGGCGTTTTATCTACCAAGCTCATGGTCCCATGTAAATTATTTTTGTGGGGACATCATTCACTAACAGGGTAACTGTAAACTAATTTATATTATAATACTTCATGCAAGTTTAACCCATGAAAGATATACCCGATAATATCACCACCGCATTGGAGATTCGAGAAGGTGGGATGACATCTCTGGATCAGGATCGTTGTTCAACCCCCAAATAGTTTTAACTTGAGCACATTGACAGAAGCAAAAAGTGGGGCTTCATGGATATAATAAAATCAGAGAGGGAGATTTTGTTAGGAATTTACCGCAGCAATAAAATAATTTACCGAGAGAATAATTAAACATGAAAAGCACCAGCGACAAATCATGAACATAAACACAAATATTTATCCGGGAAAACCCCAAATCTAGGGAAAAAACTAACCAATGAAATTTCATTAACCATTGGCCAAAACCCTGGCCAATCCGGCCAAGTGAGCCTTCACCACTCACCTCCAGGCCTACATTACAATGAAGTCTTCCAAGCCTTTTTATAGGCTCCATTACATGCAATACCATGGGTCAAAACCACGGGTGCACAAAACCATGTGCCCCAAAACCACTACTATTCCCTGGTCAACTTTGACTCTATCCCGAGTCAAGTTTACCTAACAATTCCCCCCTTAAACTTGACTTGGGGTTTCTTGACTAAATCCAGCCAAACCTGCTAAGTGAGACAACCCCGCTCACTCTAGCTCTTCCCCCCTCAAATTTTTACCCAGGTTAATTATTAACTTGACATCCCCCCTATCACCTAGGTCTAACCCAGACTTTACCAGTGATTTGCCCAAGGGTACGCATGCCATACCAGGTCTTACAACAGTATGCCCATTTACATGTAATAAATTAACTTCATCATAATATTTTTTTGTTTCATTGTTGTTGTCCTTTGTGTAACCATTATTTTACATTCATTCATGATGTCCTCTCCAAAGAGGACATCATTGTTGTACATCAATGTCCATATAAAAAGAACCCATCTACCGGATTACATGGGTCACCAGCCTCTGTAACCGCCAGTCCTCTAGGAATTCTCTTCAGATACATGGTTCATCAATTAATTAATCCACATGCAAATATCCTCTCTCATTTTGACGTTCTTCAAAGCATTTGATTGACACATTATGTCAAACACTTTTCTCTCGCAACTAATGGCTTGCTATTCTAGCACATATTCTCTCCTTATGCTTTCATCTACTCATATTCCTATCGCATATCTGTCCTGACATAGAACACATGGAGATGTGATATCACCATTCCTTTGCGCACCCTTCTGCAATCTAAGCAAGAGTAATCAAACCAACATGGCGCTTTCGCCAATACCCTGGAAGCAACTCCACTGCAACGGGAATAATAGCTTCCCCTCCTAAAGCCATAGCAAGTCGATCCAAGCACCCCTACTGCTATCTTTCACAGCAATGAATGCTCAAATAAATTCAATTCTTCGCCCAATCTAGACTCTTTCTCTTTTTGATCACGCCGTGAATAATTTCTGATCTTGATCCACATTTTTAGATCTGCGTCTGCTCACATCCATGCCCTCTCGATCTCACAGAAACTCGTCCATCGCAAATCGACAACCTTGATCCCTGCAATGTGCGTTTGCTTCAAGCAATTCATTACATGGGAGTGGTTTCTAAGATAACTCCACCTGCACATCTGGTCCTCGAATGCAGTTATTGACGTGTTCACCAACAACAAATTTTTAGCTTTATGCGCACCAACAATCACTGCTACATTCCAAAAAATTGACAAATCAGGAAATGTGCACATAGAAATCCACCACGGCGAAATATTTTTGATCCACCTCTCCGGAATGAAGCTTGATGTTAGTTTGTTTTATGTACAATTTTTGTCACCATTGAATTAATCACTGGCCGGTTCTGCACCATGACTGACATCAACCGTCAATAATTTATGGCTTTCCTTGATTCCCTCACAAATGAATTCACACCCTAAATTTCGTTAAGTTTAAGCAGCAATGACATTATCCCCACGCAGATCAAATCTGACAGTTCCAATCAATCTCATTCCATAATGATTGAACAATCTTTCTTAAAAAAGATCCACGATCCTGCAAGTACTAATAAACCTTCCTTCTCCCCAGCGTCCTCGATCTGCACCTCTAGTGTTGGCCAAGAGCTATGTCAACTCATGCTTCCCATCCTCGTTGCCACTGTGGTGTAACACAAGGAGCTCCGTCCTCAAAAGATAAAGGAAGATCCGCGGCACAGCGACAAGGAGGAACAAATGCAAACTGTGAAACGAGGCTAAAGACGAACACTATGTATAGCAGCAATAGGGAGTTGAAGTGGAAATACGTCCAGTTCTTGCAGATTCTTCAAGTGACTCTGACTTTGTCAAGGTGGTGGTTCGATCCACCATTTCTAGCCATGGCTTCAGTTACGACATGACATGGAACAAGATTTCGATTGTAGACACGTCCAATATATTCTTGGCCATTCACATGCAGCCTCGTTGCTCTAGATTTTAGATCCACACCAGGTCTATCTCCTGCAACAAATCATATCTCCCTTCACAGGCCAATAAAACCCTTGGCAGCAGAAAACGTCCATCTGAAGCCAAAACCTGAACCATGGCTCCGATACCAGTTGTTAGGAATTTACCTCAGCAATAAAATAATTTACCGAGAGAATAATTAAACATGAAAAGAACCAACAGCAAATCATGAACATAAACACAAATGTTTATCCGGGAAAACCCCAAATCCGGGGAAAAACCCAACCAATGAAATTTCATTAACCATTGGCCAAAACCCTGGCCAATCCAACCAAGTGAGCCTTCACCGCTCACCTCCAGGCTTGCATTACAATGAAGTCTTCCAAGCCTTTTTATAGGCTCCATTACATGCAATACCATGGGTCAAAACCATGGGTGCACAAAACCATGTGCCCCAAAACCACTACTATTCCCTGGTCAACTTTGACTCTATCCCGAGTCAAGTTTACCTAACAGATTTTGATGCTGTATACAAAGGTATAACTTCCAAGGGCATAGAAACAGTGGCAAGAAAGTTATGCTCCAAGTCTACCCAACGGACAAGGGTGTTTATGAATAAAATAAAACTTGTAGCCAAAGTGCAACATAGCTACTTGGCTATTGCATAAAAGGATCAGAAAGGTTGCTCGTTCAGGAGTACTTGCCCACTAGCTGTCGCCACACCATCTTCATCTTCGAAACCATCATGTTCTAATTTACCTAGAGGCCCTTCTTCGTCGATTATTAGTGCGGAAGGTGTGGGTAGTGGCTAAAGCTATCGGTTTGTCAAACACAGGAAGAAGAGAAGTGATGAGGGATGCAATGGGCTCATCAAACGCCAGAGGTAGACCAATAACAAAGGTAGCCAAATCGAAGCCAAAGCTGCCTATGTCCTTTACCAACAGAAGCTTGGGCTGGAGGGAAAGTGCATGGCAAGAAGAAACACAGTCAAGTTTGCAGTGCGACCTTTGGTTCATTGCGACCGGTCGCTGAGTCACAAATACCGCAGAGAAATGATCGATGCGACTCCCGAACTATCTGACTATGTGACCTCTTATCAAGTCGCAGACCTTCGCAGGTCGCAGGGTCGCAATCTTCAAGCATGAAAGCAATGTGCGACCCAGCCTCAAATGCGACTATGCGACCCTTTCAAGTCGTAGATATCCACAGGTAGCGGGGTCGCAATCTTCAAGCAGGAAAGCAATGTGCAACCCAGCCTCAAGTGCGACTATGCTACCCTTTCAAGTTGCAGATCTCCATAGATCGTAGGGTCGCAATCTTAGAACATGAAAGCAATGTGCGACGCAGCCTCAAATGAGACTATGCAACCCTTTTAAGTCGCATATTTCCACAGGTCGTAGGGTCACAATATTCAAGCATGAAAGAAATGTGTGACCCAACCTCAAATGCAACTATGCGACCCTTTCAAGTCGCAGATCTCCATAAGTCGCTTGGTTGTAATCTTCAAGCATGAAAGCAATGTGCGACCAAGCCTCAAATGCGACTGTGTGACCCAGCCTCAAATGCGACTATGCGACCTAGCCTCAAATGTGACTATGCGACACTTTAGTAGTTTCTATCTTCGCCAACGTTGCCAGGTCGCAAATGACCCAAGGTTACAGGTCGCGAGTAACCCCTGCGTCGCAGGTCGCAAATGGACCAAGTCACAAGCCAATTACCCAATAGTCAGGAAGACCAAGAATCAAGGGAAACTCAAAGGACATCTCAGCCTATATATACAACTTTGAGAAATCGAGTAAAGGACTTTTAACTCAACAATTAAAGCCAGAATGATAGAGGAATTGTTGCTTGAGAACTAAAGGCACTCAGCTCTTCGTACTAAGTAGAGAGAGAGGTAGCGAGGCTAGGGTTTTTGTATCATGCATTGAGATGAATATCCCATGTTCCACTATTGGGTTTTGATGAGTTATAAACATGTATTTTATGTTGCAACAACATTGATAATATATTCTCTCTTCTGGCACTGATTTACGTGCTTGTTTATGGTGATAGTACTATCTATCTAATATTTCACTATGTTTTACAGATGCTTTCATGCATGTAATTGATTATGAACTAATTCACAGTGGTTGCATGTACATTTTCTCTTGAATCATTGTTAATTTTTTCCTTGCCACGTCGTAGATCTATTGTGAACTACTTTGCAGTTAACTTCTGGTGTGTTTTCTGTCATGTATGTTTGACTGGTTTTCAACTCACTGATCCTAGTCACGGCATACCCCATTTTTATTTTGCTGCTTAGACTTGCTTGTATCTTTGTTTATGGTTCATCAATCTTGGGCTAATTTTGCTTCACTGATTGGTCATTTCACCTTTGCCTCTGCTCCATCATCTTCTCCTCTGACAACCAAGAGTGGAAAAACTTATGGCGGCAGCTGGGCCCACATACCGGATGGGGCTCCTATCCCAAACAGTGTGAGGTCTAATTGGGACCTTTCACCGGGGAGACCCCCTTGTTCTTGGCAGTACAATTTTTCTTGTCATAAAAAAATGGCGCTAGAAGGAGGGCCAGATGAGAAGCTGAGCACTTAGAGCCTGCAGTTAGTCTCATATCTGTAATGGCTCGTCCCCAAATCATTCTCCCGAGATGTTTATCGAATTTCTCTCGTTCTCGATGCTCAATCCCCGATGAACCTATGTATCACTTGTCCTAGTTAAAATTGGATGGTGAGAACTGAGTTTCCATAACCGAGCACCTTTCGGATTTCTATGAGCTTTGTGAGGGTTATGAAATTGACGATGAGGATTTGGCTTGTGTGCTTTCCTCCCTCACTCTCGAAGGTCGTGTTAAGAAATGGTGTTGCACATTTCTGACAACTTCCATCCATTTGTTCGAGCAGCTCGCCGGTGGATTACAACAAGATTTTCACAGGTACGATTTTGAAAATGTATTAATACAGTTAAATGAGATCAAAATGGAACCTCAATAATCTCTAGAGGATTTTTATATCAGATTTTTTCATATTTTTTTTTATTTCTCTGAAAGGGATGTCGATTGGGCATATTTAATTGAACATTTTCGATAGGTGTTTTTTGTTTCCTTAGGACAATTTCAATCAGAAACCAAGACTGATCCCAGTTTTTGTCATGATGATCCTCAAGTTGCCAGCTGTTCATACTTTGTCCCTAATGTTTCCTTGTATATCTCCCCGAGTCTAGAACACATTTAGGCCCCCCAGAAGAATATTACTATTCCTCCTCCTGAATTGTTGTGTAATGGAGTTGTGGTCGCAAAAGTTATGAGTGATGATAGATGTATGCAAGAAAATAAAAATTGTTGTAACACCTTTGAATCTTTCACGCACCTTATCAAATCAGAGCTTGAAAACTATATTGGCCCAACATCTCTCCCTGTTAATGAAACCTATCTCGAGTCCACTGAATGGTTACTTGGGCACAGTCCTAAATCTCATTCACATACTGATAATAAATTGAGACTTGGCCCAGATAAAGTTGATTTCCCTTCAAAATCATTGGACCGTGATGGGCATGAAGGATCATTGGCCTCTTTGGATGACACTGATGTGCAAGATGAAGGTCCTTGTATGGTGGATGCCCCCGCATCCGAATCATTTCATCCATTATTACCTGATTCATTTCTTGAGCCTACCACGCCAGTAATTTCTTCAAGTCTTTCAAAATCATCTTGTACTAGTGTTGGAAACAATCATGAGCATGCAGGTGGTGATTCTCAATCGCATTACAAAATTGATGAATCTCTTATGTCTGATCTTTTTCATCCGAAATATTTAAAAAACCAAAAGAGTGACTGGATGTCTCAACAACCTCAAGAGGTTTCTTTTATTGATTCATCCCAATTTTTAACCTAAGAGGAGTCTAATATATGGGATGCACAACCTAATCAAATGGATGGCTCCAATGATCGTTACTTATTTGAAAATATATTCACTCGCGCCTCTGAGGACTGTCATTCGTATCTAGCTGCTGACCATACGAAGCCACCAAAATTTGATGATTTTCTTCGTGATGATTCAAGGACCCATCAGGAAATTAAAGTGATTCAGATTTTGTTGGCTATTACCTCAAGTTCTTACGATCATGATGAAACCCCTGAAGCAAGCCAAACTAGGGTTTCTCGTATTAGGGTTTCTGAAATGACGGTTCCCACATATCACACACCTCTCGACATAACCATGTGGGATGTCAGCTCATCTTGGAAAACCTTATATTCGAGTGATCTTTCCCTGAGCACATATTTCTATTCCTTAACAGCTAGTATGAAACAACCGATATACCCTAATTTATTCACTAGAAGGAAAACACCCGCCATTTTCTCTAATATTTTGGGTTTTTGCCCAGCTAGTACCAGTTTCACTCAGGCACATGTGTGTGATGTTTGTAAAACCTCTCTACTGCCTGAAAATCTTTCGGTCAATTCACCCCATCCTCGGAAATCTAAAGAATCTGATACATTGGATTTTCAATCAGTTAGTCCACAAAAATTTGGCTAAATTGATAATAAGGCCACTGACATTTGTCCAATCACCATGATTAATGATCACATCCATTCGCCAGTTGATCTCACCAAACCATCAAAGTTTCGAAGCCCCCCACTCGAAGGTCTGGAGTTTGTCTAGGACGGTGAGGAATTTCAGCCTCCACTGAAGGTTTCTTTGGATCCTTGCATCCTCGACAAAACCCAAGGACAACTCCAAAATAGGGCTTTCAAAATTAGGGTTTTCACACTTGGGTCCACGAGCACCTCAAATTCACTTAGCGATGCTTATTTTTTTCATTCCATCAAATTGATCATCCTCAACATCATGGTCAGATTCCCGGCTAGTTTGATGATTCCTATCCGATGAATATACTTGCAAATAGGTGATGTCCTACCCCACTTCTATCAGACCTAGCATGGTTCGTGAATGGATGTGTGTCACTTATAAATGATTTTAGGTTTCAGGTACGTATTTCTATGTATTAGGACGAAAGTGAAATTCAAATCGAACCATCCATTCTGGCATGTTCTTTGGTAAGTAGCCATGACCTTCTGGTTGTCACACATGCTTTTTAGGAAAGTCTTGTTGTCGGTGCATAATTTTGTATGCTGTATCTGATTGCGAACATTGTTGTTCTTGCAGGGCGGGAACTGATGCGGTGGCTGCACTGGAAAGCTGATTTCACATAACCCAACCACCTCTTTGGTTAAACAAGGGTTTTAGGTTTAGGCTAGCTAGGATCTGTTAATCAAATTTTTTTAGTCAAGTTGTTAATTAGGTTTACTTCCTAAGGTTTTGCTTTATGGTTTAAAATTATGCTTGCTGTCTTTTCTTGCGGTCAATAGTTTATACATTATAATTGTCCACTTATGTTGCACTCATTTTTCTTCTAATTTTCTTATTGCTGCATAGTATTCAAATAATCACTGCATGTGCTTTGCCTTGTTTCTTCACCTGCATCTAGTTGATATTTCTCGCACAGGGCATTGCATTGCATCATAAGCCTCGTCTGTTGCATCGTGTTGTACATCTTCTTCCTCGCATCATTTGCATTGGTTTTTGAGATAGCTGCGAAATTTTCCGTACATTGCATACCATTGCATGATCCCTCATTGAACGTGGGGTCTTGAAACCCTTGGTGACCAGACTAGCTTTCTTACTCCCCCTTCCATGGATTTAAAGCCAGATGGATTGCTTTTACCTCTTTGCGTGCATTGAAATCTTGATGATATTTCTTACTTGTTTTTCCCTGATTTCTAAAACCCTAACTCCATTGTTTGTGTAAGGTTGCGGTGGTTATGTCAAGAGGCAGCTTCTCTCAGAACAGGTCATCAAAGTGACATTCTCACAATAATGCCTATGAGTCTAAATTCATTAGCCAGGGATATACGAGTCGGTGCTTGTGGGGGACCCTAATGAGTTTGAATGGCCTATATCCACAACCTGAGCCTTGTGCCCGCCTTAGTCTTGAATATCTTAATGATTTATTTTTCATAGTTCACATATGGGTGGGAGATGGGGTGAAGGCTTGGCATGAGGGAAAACCCAAATCATAATATATTTTAGTTTTTTTCAAACAATAAAAAACCTCTCTTACCGGTAAAATAAGTCGAGATCCCTCATATGCCCATGCAAATAAGTGCTACAAGCACATACAAATAAGTGCTACAAGCACATAAAAAAAAATAATAAGGGTAAAGGATTGAGAAAGACTTCTTGCGCAGAGAGGTAATGCAACGACTTCGTCAGGGTACTGACCAGGCTCGCTAGGCTTCTTGCACAGAGAGGTAATGCAACGACTTCGTTGGGGTACTGACCAGGCTCGCTGGCAGTGGAGCAACATTTGTGATTTCTTGAGGTGAATCCGCCGGGGTACTTTCTAGGCCTGCTGGCAGCGGAGGAACACCATAAAATTATTTTAAAATTCTGAATATAATAAGCCCACTGCCTTTCTCTCCACATCATCATAAAACTATTGGCGTCTGTGACCTTCCGCTTTGATGTTTTCTGATTAACAGCACATAGTTGAGGCACAAGGATTGGGCATATCTGTAAAGGTCAAAGTAATACAAAGAGTACCCACAGAACCTGTTCAATGTTCCTTTGCATCACTATCTGGACTCAGATTATTATTGGGACATTGAAAGAGATGTTGGATTCTACCAGTGGTTCACCATTTGTTGTAGCCGCTACAACACCACCCAAAATTTTGGGTATATTCAAAATTTTGGGTCCCCTTCTGCTCGCTCAGCCATCAGGGTTTTGACTCGGCTTGTAGTCAGTGACACCCCTGTGACCTATTCCCAGCCCCTCGTAAACCTTCTCACCATCATGAAAAAATAATTTTGTTGCAGCCATGCCATGTGTGGGGGGATCATCATGCATACACTCGAATTGAAGCTTTTCTGTGTATTAAGTATGTCCATTAGAAGCACTTTCACCGTAGATCATTATGGTGTTCTATCTACCAAGCTCATGGTCCCATGTAAATTATTTTTGTGGGGACGTCATTCTCTAAAAGGGTAACTGTGAAATAATTGATATTATAATACTTCATGTAGGTTTAACCCATGAAAGATATACCCAATAATATCACCACCACATTGGAGATTCGAGAAGGTGAGATGACATCTCTGGATCAAGATCGTTGTTCAAACCCCAAATAGTTTTAACTTGGGCACATTGATGAAAGCAACAAGCGGGGCTTCATGGATATAATAAATCAGAGAGGGAGGTTTTGATGTTGTATACAAAGGTATAACTTCCAAGGGCATAGAAACATCAGCAAGAAATATATCCTCCAATTCTTCCCAATAGACAAGGGTATTTATGAATAGAATAAAAATTGTAGCCAAAGTGCAGCACAACTACTTGGCTATTACATAGAAGGATCAGAAAGGTTGCTCGTTCAGGAGTAGTTTCCCATTAGTTGTCGCCACACCATCTTCATCTTCGCAAATACAACCATCATGTTCTAATTTACCTGGAGGCCCTTCTTCGTCGATTATTAGTGCGGGAGGTGCAGGTAGTGGCTAAAGCTACCAGTTCGTCAAATGCAGGAAGTAGAGCCGTGATAAAGGGTGAGGGACGCAACGAGGTCATCAAACACCAGAGGCAGAGCAGTAACGAAGGTGACCAAATCGAAGATAAAGCTACCTATCTCCTTTACCAGTAGAAGATTGGGCTGGAGGGAAAGTGCCTCACAAGAAGAAACATAGTCAAGTTTGTAGTGTGACCTTTGGCTTGTTGTGACCGGTCGCTGAGTGGAACATACCATAGAGAAATGATCGATGCGACTCCTTGACTATCAGACTATGCGACCTCTTATCAAGTCACAGATCTCTGCAGGTCACAAGGTCACAACCTTCAAGCATGAAAGCAATGTGTGACCCAGCCTCAAATGCAACTATGCGACCCTTTCAAGTCATAGATCTCCATAGGTCGCAGGTTCGAAATCTTCAAGTAGGAAAGAAATATGCAACCCAGCCGCAAGTGCGACTATGTGACCGTTTCAAGTGGCAGATCTCCATAGGTCGCAAGGTCACAATCTTCAAACATGAAAGCAATGTGCGACCCAACCTCAAATGTGACTATGCGACCAATTCAAGTCACAGATCTCCATAGGTCGTAAGGTCGCAGTCTTCAAGCATGAAAGCATTGTGCGACCCAACCTCGAATGCGACTATGCGACCCTTTCAAGTTGTAGATCTCCATAGGTCACAGGGTCACAATCTTCAAGAATGGCAATGTGCAACCCAGCCTCAAATGCGATTATGTGACCCTTTCAAGTCGCAGATCTCCATAGGTCGCAGGGTCACAATCTTCAAGTAGGAAAGAAATGTCTGAGCCAGCCTCAAATGGGACTATGCGACCCTTTAGTAGTTTCTATCTTCACCCAGGTCGCTAGGTCGCAAATGACCCAAGGTCGCAGCTCACGAGTAACCCCTGGATCCTAGGTCGCAAATGGACCTAGTCGCAAGCCAACCCAACAGTTAGGAAGACCAAGAGTCAAGGGAAACTCAAAGGACATCTCAACCTATATATACAACTTTGAGAAATGAAGTAAAGGACTTTTAGCTCAAAAATTGAAGCGAGTATGATAGAGGAATTGTTGCTTGAGAGCTAAAGGCACTCAGATCTTGGTACCAAGTAGAGAGAGAGGTAGTGAGGCTAGGGTTTCTGTATCATGCATTGAAATGAATAGCCCATGTTCCACTATTAGGTTTTGACGTGTTGTAAACATTTATTTGAGGTTGCAGTAGCATTAATAGTATATTTTCTCTTCCGACACTAATTTATGTGCCTGTTTGTGGTGATAGTGCTAGCTATCAAATATTTCACTATGTTGTACGGACGCTTTCATGCATGCAATTGATTATGAACTAATTCATAGTGGTTGCATGTAGGTTTTCTCTTGAATCAATGTTTATTTTTTCCTTGCCAAGTTCGTGATCTACTGTTAACTACTTTGCAGTTAAATTTTGGTGTGTTTTTCCCAGATGTGGGTGTACTCGAGGGCTAGCATTGTGATGGGACTGGGGTTCGGCAAGTGGAGGAGACACTTACCCACCCAAGTCGCTGCCAGAAGGGATCACTCGAATCGATATGCATTCATTTCAAGTTCATTTAATCTCTGTGAAGGTCGAGATCCGACCTTAATTCCCGATCGCGCCTCCATATGGACCTTATTGCATCAGCTTTCAACTCTCATTAATGTGATTTTAATGCAGGGTGAGCCTCCAGGTGTCTCTATTCTGGTTTTAAAGATGGAGAGTGGCTCTGGCTACTCGAGTGATCCTCCTCCGTTGAACAGTTAGTGCTCTCCGAATGCTGGGCTCCCTATTTATCGCACTTTTACAGGGAGGAGAAGCCATTTGAATTGTTGCATAGACTTTGGAGAAGGTCTGCACCTCTCTCACTCTGGCCTTTGTCTGTTAACCTCTATCACTCTGGAACTCTTCACTACCCCGCTCCCTTCCATCCATGTTCCTCTGTCACCTCTCTTTCCCTCCGCGGTTTCAGACACCATGCCTCGGCTGTGTCATCATATGCATTGCTACAGGGGAAGCACAAGAAGCCATCCCCTGCACCCCCCCTCAACCTCCACCTCTGAGTCATCTTCTCAATCCACTGATTATTTCTTTGGTCGTTATCCAAATACTAGAAATGGGAGGGGCAGAATCCAGGAAACCAGCCACCATTTGGGTTCTTCTGCACCTGACATCCCCTTCGCTCAAGCCACTAACGCGCCCCAAACTGCACAATTCTTCTTCAATTGCTCCTTGAATTGACCCCGAATAATTGCCTCCATTTCGGTTGTTTTCAAGGAAGAGGCCTAGGAGGGCGAGCCCAACATGCGTCAGGAAGGGCCAAGCTTTGAGATTGCTCAGGAATTGGAGAGACAGCCCAGGTCGTTTTACAAGGAACAGGGAAAGGCTCCAGGCGAGATTGTTCGGGTCAGTCGTGGTCTTGAGGAGGAGCTAGCTCAATGCGGTCCAAGGCCATCCACGCAAGGAGTTGCTTCCACTGCAGACCAGTCAAAGGAGGATGATGACATGGTGGCATACAGGTGCCACATAATTGAGGAACCTCCCCCTCTTGATGGTTAATCATTTTATATTTGTCTAATTTCTATGCTTTGGGTCCCATCCTACTGGGATTGTTTTTGACTCTTTAGATATGTCAATCTATAATTTTTGTTTCACAGTCCATAATAGATGTAACCTTAAGAGGAATCCCTGGCTGTTACCCCTGCGTGGGCAGCACAATATATTGAGGACTAATCGAGATTGGTTTCCCCTTGTGGGCGGTCTTTTTTCTGGTAATCTTGTCAATTATGCCACTCGTTGGGGCAAAGACTCATCTTCGGCCATGCTATAATATATTTTTTCTTGTTAATAGATTTAAACTAACTTAGAAAAAAAAATTCTGTTGTGTTTTCTTTCATGTATGTTTGAATGGTTTTCAACTCACTGATCCCAGTCACAGCATACCCCCTTTTTATTTTGCTTCTTAGACTTGCTTGTATCTTTTTTTATGGTTTGTCAATCTTGGGCTAATTTTGCTTCACTGATTGGTCATTTCACCTTTGCCTCTGCTCCATCATCTTCTCCTTTGACAACCAAGAGTGGAAAAAATTATGGCGGAAACCGCACCCACATATCGGATGGGGCTCCTATCCCAAACAGTGTGATGTCTAATTGAGAACTTTCACTGAGGAGACCCCCTTGTTGTCGGCAGTACAATTTTTCCCATCAACAAAACATGGCGCTAGAAGGAGGGTCAGATGACAAGCTGAGCCCATAGAGCCTGCAGTTAGTCTCATATCTGTAATGGCTCGTCCCCAAATCATTCTCCCAAGATGTTTATCGGATTTATCTGGTTCTTGATGCTCAATCTCTGATGAACCTATGTATCACTTGTCCCAGTTAAAATTCAATGGTGAGAACGGATTTTCCATAACCAAGCACCTTTCTAATTTCTATGAGTTTTGTGAGGGTTATGAAATTGACAATGAGGATTTGGCTTGTGTGCTTTTCTCCCTCACTCTTGAAGGTCGTTTTAAGCAATGGTGCTGCACATTGTCGACAACTTCCATCCGTTCGTTCGAGCAGCTCACTGGTGAATTACAACAAGCTTTTCACAGGTATGTTTTTCAAAATGTATTAATACGGTTAAATGAGATCAAAATGGAGACTCGAGAATCTCTAGAGGATTTTTCTATCAGATTTGTTCATCTTTGTTTTGATTTCCCTGAAAGGGATGTCGATTCAGCATATTTAATTGAACATTTTCAACAGGTGTTTTTCATTTCCCTAGAACAATTTCATTCAGAAACCAAGACTTATCCCAGTGTTTGTTATGATGATCCTCAAGTTTCTAGTTTTTTAGACTTTGTCCCTAATGTTTCCTTGTCTATCTCCTTGAGTCCATAACACATTCAGGCCCCCCAGAAGAATATTAATATTCCTCCTCCTGAATTTTCATGTAATGGAGTTGTGGTCGCAAAAGTTATGAGTGATGATAGATGTATGCAAGAAAATAAAAATTGTTGTACCACCTCTGAATCTTTCACGCAAGCTGTCAAATTAGAGCTTGAAAACCATATTGGCCCAACATATCTCCCTGTTAATGAAACCTATCTCGATTCCACTGAATGGTTACTTGGGCACAGTCCTAAATCTCATTCACATAATGATAATAAATTGAGTCTTTGCCCAGATAAAGTTGATTTCCGTTCAAAATCATTGGACCGTGATGGGCATGCAGGATCATTGGCCTCTCTATATGACACTGTTGTGCGACATGAAGGTCCTTATATGGTGGATGCCTCCGCATCCGAAACATTCATCCATTATTACCTGATTCATTTCTTGAGACTACCACGCCGGTAATTTCTTCAAGTATTTTGAAATCATCTTGTACTAGTGTTGGCAACAATCATGAGCACGCGGGTAGTGTTTCACCATTGCATTACAAAATTGATGAATCTCTTATGTCTGATCTTTTTCATCTGTAATCTTTAAAAAACCAAAAGAGTGACTGGATTTCTCAGTAACCTCAAGAGGTTTCTTTTATTGATTCATCCCAATTGTTAACCCAAGAGGAATCTAATATATGGGATGCCCAACCTAATCAAATTGATGGCTCCAATGATCATTACTTATTTGAAAATATATTCACTCATGGCTCAGAGGACTGTCATTTGTATCTAACTGTTGACCATACGAAGCAACCAAAATTTGATGATCTGCTTTGTGATGATTCAAGGACCCATCAGAAAATTGAAGCGATTCAGCTTTTGCTGGCTATTACCTCAAGTTCTTATGATCATGATGAAACCCCTGAAGCAAGCCAAACTAGGGTTTCTGGGATTAGGGTTTCTGAAATGATGGTTCCCACGTATCACACTCCTCTCGGCATAACTGCGTGGGATGTCATCTCATCTGGGCAAACCTTCCATTTGAGTTATCTTTCCTTGAGCATAGATTTCTATTCCCTAATAGCTGGTATGCAACAACCGATATACCTTAATTTATTCATTTGAAGGAAAACACCAACCATTGTCTCTAATATTTTCGGCTGTTGCACTCAGGCACAAGTGTGTGATGTTTGGAAAACCTCTTTACTCCCTGAAAATCATCTGGTCAATTCACCCCATCCTCGAAAATCTAAATAATCTGATACACTGGATTGTCAATCGGTCAGTGCGCAAAGATTTGGCTAAATTGATAATATGCATGCTGACATTTTTCCAATCACCACGATTAATGATCACATCCATTCACCAGTTGATCTCACCCAACCATTAAAGTTTCAAAGCCCCCGCTCGAAAATACGGAGATTTTCCAAGACGGTGAGGAATTTTAGCCTTCAATGAAGGTTTCTTCGGATCCTCGCATCCTTGAAAAAACCCAGGGACAACTCTAAACTAGGGCTTTAAAAATTAGGGTTTTCACACTTGGGTCCACGAGCACCTCAAATTCACCTGGCGGATTCTTATCTTTTCCATTCCATCAAATTGATTATCCTCAACATCATGATGAGATTCCCGGCTGGTTTGATGGATCCTATCCAATTAATCTACCTGCAAATAGGCGATGTCCTACCCCACTTCTGTCGGATCTAGCGGGGTGCATGAATGGATGTGTGTCACTTATAAATGATTTTAGGTTTCAGGTACGTATTTCTATGTATCAAGACAAAAGTTCAATTCAAATCGAACCATCCATTTTGGCACATTCTCTAGTAAGTAGCCATGACCTTTTGGTTTTCACACATGCTTTTCAGGCAAGTCTTGTTGTCGGTGCATAATTTTGTATGCTGGATCTGATTGCGAACATTGTTGTTCTTGCAGGGTGAGAACTAATGCGGTGGCTGCACTGGAAAGCTGATTCCATATAACCTGACCACCTCTTTGGTTAAAAAAGGGTTTTAGGTTTAGGCTAGCTAGGATCTGTTAGTAAAATTTTGTTAGTTAAGTTGTTAATTAGGTTTACTTGCTAAGGTTTTTCTTTATGGTTTAAAATTATGCTTGCTGTCTTTTCTTGCAGTCAGTAGTTTATACATTATAATTGTCCACTTATGTTGCAATCATTTTTCTTATGATTTTCTTATTGTTGCATACTATTCAAATAGTCACTACATGTGCTTTGCCTTGTTTCTTCACATACATCTAGTTGATCTTTCTCGTACATGGAATTTCATTGCATCATAAGCCTCGTCTGTTGCATTGCGTTGTACATCTTCTTCCGCGCATCATTTTCACTGGTTTTTGAGATAGATGTGAAAGTTTCCTTACATTTCATACCATTGCATGAGCCTTCATTGAACATGGGGTCTTGAAACCCTCGGTGCCTAAACTAGCTTTCTTACTCCCTGTTGCATGGGTTTAAAGCTGGATGGATTGCTTTTTACCTCTTTGCATGCATTGAAATCCCGATGATATTTATTACTTGTTTTTCCTTGATTGCTAAAACCCTAACTCCATTATTTGTGTGAGGTTGCGGTGGTTACCTCAAGAGGCAACTTCTCTTAGAACGGGTCATCAAAGTGATGTTCTCACAACAATGCCTATGAGTCTAAATTCATTAGCCAGGGAGATACAAGCTGGTGCTTGTGGGGAACCCTAACGTGTTTGAATGGCCTATATCCGCAACCTGAGTCTTGTGCCCGCCTTAGTATTGAATATCTTAATGATTTATTTTTCATAGTTCGCATATGGGTTGGTGATGGGGTGAAGGCTTGACATGAGGGGAAACCGAAATCAGAATTTTCTGTCAAACAAGAAACAACCTCTCTTACCCGTAAAATAATTCGGGATCCCTCATTGGCCCATGCAAATAAGTGCCACGAGAACACACAAATAAGTGCTACAAGCATATCAAAATAAATAATAAGGGTAAAGGATTGAGAAAGGCTTCTTGCATAGAGAGGTAACGCAACGACTCTGTCGGGGTACTCACCAGGTTTGCTGGCAGCGCAACAATGTTTGTGATTTCTCGAGGTGACTTCGTCGGGGTATTGTCCAGGCCTCCTGGCAGCGGAGAAACACCAGAACCATATTTTAAAGTTCTGAATATAATAATCCCACTGCCTTTCTCTCCACATCATCATCAAACTATTGGAATCGATGACCTTTTGCTTTGACGTTTTCTGATTAACAGGACCTAACTAAGGCACAAGGATTGGGCATATCTGTAAAGGTCAAAGTAATAAAAAGAGTGCCCATAGAACCTGTTCAATATTCCTTTGCATCACTATCTGGACTCAGAGTATTATTGGGACGTTGAAAGAGATGTTGGACTCTACCATTGGTTCACCATTTGTTGTAGCCTCTACAACACCACCCAAAATTTTGGGTATATCCAAAATTTCGGGTCCCCTTCTGCTCGCTCAGCCATTAGGGTTTTGACTCAGCTTGTAGTCAATGACACCCCCATGACCTATTCCTAGCCCCTCGTAAACCTTCTCACCATCATGATGAGATAATTTTGTTGCAGCCATGCCATGTGTGGGGGGATCATCATGCATACACTCGAATTGAAGCTTTTAGGTGTATTAAGTATGTCCATTAGAAACACTTTCACCATAGATCATTTAGGTGTTCTATCTACCAAGCTCATGGTCCCATGGAAATTATTTTTGTGGGGACATCATTCTCTAAAAGGGTAACTGTGAACTAATTGATATTATAATACTTCATTTAGGTTTAACCCATGAAAGATATACCCAATAATATCACCACCATATTAGATATTCGAGAAGGCAGGATGACATCTCTGGATAAGGATTGTTGTTCAAACCCCAAATAGTTTTAACTTGGGCACATTGACAGAAGAAACAAGGGGGGATTTATGGATATAATAAAATCAGAGAGGGAGGTTTTGATGTTGTATACAAAGGTATATATTCCAAGGGAAAAGAAACAACAGCAAGAAAGCTATCCTCCAAGTCTACCCAATGGACAAGGGTATTTATGAATAAAATAAAACTTGTAGCCAAAGTGTGGCACAACTACTTGGCTATTGCATAGAAGGATCAGAAAGGTTCTAATACAGCCATCTGCATCTTCGCAAATACAACCATCATGTTCTAATTTACCTAGAGTCCCTTCTTCTTCGCAAAGCTACCGGTTCGTCAAACGCGGGAAGTAGAGCAGTGATAAAGGTTGAGGGACGCAACGGGCTCATCAAAAACTAAGGATAGAGTAGTAACGAAGGTCGCCAAATCAAAGACGAAGCTACCACTCTTCTTCACCAGCATAAGCTTGGGTTGGAGGGAAAGTGTCTCACAGGAAGAAACATAGTCAAGTTTGCAGTGTGACCTTTGGTTCATTGCGACCAGTCGCTGAGTCGCAAATACCATAGAGAAACGACCAATGCGACTCCCCGATTATCCGACTATGCGACCTCTTATCAAGTTGCATATATCTGTAGGTCGTAGGGTCACAATATTCAAGCATGAAAGCAATGTGCGACCCAACCTCAAATGCGACTATGCGACCCTTTCAAGTCGCAGATCTCCATAGGTCGCGGGGTCGCAATCTTCAAGCAGGAAAGAAATGTGCGACCCTTTCAAGTGTCAGATCTCCATAGGTCGCAAGGTCGCAATCTTCAAGCATGAAAGCAATGTGTGACCCAGCCTCAAATGAGACTATGTGACACTTTCGAGTCGCAGATCTCCACAGGTCGTAGGGTCTCAGTCTTCAAGCACGAAAGCAATGTGCGACCCAAACTCAAATGCGACTATGCGACCCTTTCAAGTCGCAGATCCCCATAGGTTGCAGGGTCGCAATCTTCAAGCATGAAAGCAATGTGCAACCCAGCCTCAAATGCGACTATGTGACCCTTTCAAGTCGCAGATCTCCATAGGTCGCAGGGTCGCAATCTTCAAGTAGGAATGAAATGTCTGACCCAGCCTCAAATGCGACTATGAGACCCCTTTGTAGTTTCTATATTCGCCTAGGTCACTAGGTCACAAATTACCCAATGTCGCAGGTCATGAGTAACCCCTAGGTCGCAGGTCACAAATGGACCAGGTAGCAAACGAACCCAATAGTCAAGAAGACCAAGAGTCAAGGGAAACTCAAAGGACATCTCAACCTATATATACAAATTTGGTTAATCAAGTAAAGGACTTTTAGCTCGACAATTGAAGCAAGTATGATAGAGGAATTGTTGCTTGAGAGCTAAAGGCACTTAGATCTTGGTACCAAGTAGAGAGAGAGGTAGTGAGGCTAGGGTTTTTGTATCATGCATTGACATGAATAGCCCAAGTTCCACTATTCGGTTTTGACGAGTTGTAAACATGTATTTGAGGTTGCAGTAGCATTAATAGTATATTTTCTTTTCCGACACTGAATTACGTGCTTGTTTGTGGTGATAGTACTAGCTATCTAATATTTCACTATGTTGTATGGACGCTTTCATGCATGCAATTGATTATGAACTAATTCACAGTGGTTGCATGTAGGTTTTCTCTTGAATCAATGTTTATTTGTTCCTCTCCACATCGGTGATCTATTGTGAACTAATTTGCAGTTAACTTCCAGCGTGTTTTCTTTCATGTATGTTTGACTGGTTTTCAACTCACTCATCCCAGTCACGGCATACCCCTTTTTTATTTTTCTTCTTAGACTTGCTTGTATCTTTGTTTATGGTTCATCAATCTTGGGCTGATTTTGCTTCACTGATTTTTCATTTCACCTTTTCCTCTGCTTCATCATATTCTCCTCTGACAACCAAGAGTGGAAACACTTATGGTGGCAGCTGGACCCACATACCGGATGGGGCTCCTATCCCAAACGTTGTGAGGTCTAATTGGGATATTTCACCTGGGAGACCCCTTTTTGTTGGCATTACAATTTTTCCCATCAACAGGTTACTAAGTGGACTTATAAATTAATATTTTTTAATATATTTATTGAAAAAAAATCTCATCAAGTGTGGAGGTTGCTTTTATTGTCTAGAATGAATGGTCTCTTTTGCACACTGACATGTACACTGAAATACTTATATGTCAAATCAAATTCAAATTAAACATTATATGCTAAGGTAGAAAGGTTTAATCTCTTGGTTAGTTCTTTAAACCTAGCCAAACAACCTTGTTTTCCATGGAAATGATCTATCACAAGATTGGACTCCATCTTCCAGTGGGATTTCATTTGTGATCCAAATGAAAGAGGAGGTAGAGGGGCCTCTTTAAGACAATAATAGTGGAAGTTAATTCACATTTTGACTTGGGGAACTAAGAGAATTTTAAAATCACTTCAAATTTTACACACAACATAATAGAGTAAACTAAGATAGTTTTAAAAAGACTTTAGATTTTACACAGAAAAAAACATAGTAAAAACAAAGTGATTATGTTAAAAAGACTTCAAATTTTACACACAAAAGAACAGAGTAAAAACCGAGTCTTTTTGTACAAAACTAGAGTAAGAACAGAGTGGTTTAGCTGTAAAAACCAGAGTTGAAATTTCCAGAAATATATAGCAACAAAATATACTTTAACTTATGATTTAAAAAATACATGAATAATACATTCTCATAAAATATGGAGGATGCAGATATTTACACTTCACTATAAATTTCAGAGTAACTCTATGTCAAAGAGTGTAACCAATTTGTTGACAAATTGCTCCATGATTTTCTCTATTTTATTTTTAAACTTATCTTTTCCACTTAGAAAAAGACTTGTACACACATGTTCATTCAAAAGATATATTTTTTAATATATTAATTCATGAAAAGTCAAAGTATAACATAAATTTTTCAATTTGTAGATGTCGTCGAGTACATATATCAGGTGGGAATAAATGTCTGGATTGTTGGAACAGGGTCTCCTACAAAAGCTACGAATCTGGTCCATTTTTGTATATTTTTTATTAGATTTAGTCTAATGCAAGGGTTTTGGGGTGGGTCAAAGCCCCTAATGCATTGTAAGTGGGTCAAGGGTAGACCAAGAGTCCACAAATCACAATTTGCAGACCATTGGATGCGTAGGCTAAAGTAGTATAAGTAATTGAAACTTTTTTGATTTGTAAGGTAGACATTGAACTAAGATTGGTGTGAATCGCAAATTAGTAGATTTGTTTCGGGGTTTCTGGGGAAAGGACTCCTGCTAGCTTTGTGTGCAGAGATCCTCAGTCCTGCTGTGTGTGCAGGTTGGGTTTTGGGTATTGTAAAAGGATCTGAAGGATTAATGAAAGAGGAAGGTTCTTGGACTCTATGATATCTGTTATGTTATGCATGATTCTATATTGAGCTCTGCAAGTAGCTGTGTTAAGTACTTATGTTGCGTTGACAATTGATATGAATTTGCTCGTTAGACTTTATGCAAGAATAATTGCGATAGTTGGTTTATTGTCATGTATATGTTATTTATTAATATTATATATGGTATTGTGCATGTGGATGCGAAGGGACTGATATATCTGGGTTTTGTAATATGTGATCTGATATCTGTGACATCAAACACAACTCTGCCTAACTTACCTGCCCTCTCCCATGGTGCGGAAACCTAGTTCTAGCACCCTTCCATACCGCTTCGGGTGAGACTTTGGCCTACACAAGTAGGTCACTGCCGAAAGGGCCAGTATTATAGGGGTTTGTTGGCAAACCTTAACCTCTGAACCTAGGTCAGGACCCCTGGGTCATGGACGGGTTCTCAGGATACCATCAGATAAGAATCGCACATGAGGACCGCATCAAAACCACGTTCGACACTGAGTGGGGATATTTTCAGTATACTTTCATGTCGTTTGGACTAAGAAATGCCCCTTCTATATTCTCACGGGTCATTGTCGGAGTGTTCAAAGAATTTATTCACAAGTTCCTCGAGGTGTATTTCAATGAATGGACTGTCTTCGGCCTGGTCAAGGCACATGTCTCAAACCTGCGCATGATGTTGGATGCCTACTGGAAACACCAGATTTCCCTAAATATCAAGAAATGTATCTTTTGTGTACCCTTCAGAATCTTACTCGGCCACATAGTTTGTCGGAAAGGACTAATGGTAGATCCTACAAAAATCGTAGTTATCATAAATTTTCTAGTACCAACCATGGAGAAACAGCTGCGCTCGATCCTTGGACACATGGGCTACTATAGGAAATTCATTCAAGGCTATGCGCTAATTACTACCTTTATGGAAAAAATTCTGAGGAAGGATGTTTCATTCTTTTGGAATGACAAATGTCAAAAGAGCTTCGAGCTACTAAAAGAAAAGATGGTCTTGGCACCTATTCTCATCTTTTCAGATTGGGATAAGGTATTTAATGTTCACGTCGACGCGTCAGGCATTACTCTCGAGGCTATCCTTACACAACCAGGAGAAGGATATATTGACCATCCGGTTTCCTTTGCAGGTAGGAAGCTCTCTGGTGCGGAATGCAACTACTCCACCACAGAGCGGGAGGATTGGCCATGGTTTACACATTGCAGAAATATGAGAATGACTTGTTAGGAGGACACTTCAAAATGTTCACAGACCATTCAGCTTTAAAGTACCTAGTCAATAAGCCTGTGTTGGGGGGGGGGGGGGATATTCCGATGGCTACTGCTATTTCAGGAGTATGACTTTGAAATCATATTCGGTTGTGAAAGTTGAATTTTGACCGGCATCACTTGTCTCAAACAGAGAGTGTACAGGACAACCAACCTGTGGTTTACTGGCTCTACGCGCGCTATTTTCTATCGACAGTAGTATATGCACACTTAGTCGATATCATTCATCTCTCGATCATCGACACTTCGCACCTCCGCAGCACTGTGCAAAACAGAAGAAGGAGCAATACCTAGAAGCGTACTCTTTACCATCATTGTAGGACACTTATATAAGATGGGGGAAGATGAAGTATTGCAGTGATATGTTTTGGAGCACAAAAGGCAGACTATCTTGACCGATGCTCATGATGGAGTAGTAGGAGGTCACTACGTTGGTGTTAAACGTCGAAAGATTCGTAGGGTCGGGGGGGGGTACAACCCTACACATCAAGGCCATTTACCATGGTAAAGCTTGCGATACATGCCAATGAACCAGGAGGCCATCCCGCAGAGATGAAATTCCCCTTCAACCACAAATGGCCCTACAAGCATTTGATAAGTGGGCTATCAATTTCATCGGGCCTATCAACCCACCAAAAAATAAGACGGGTGCGCGCTAAATTATTACGGCCACCGATTATGTAACTAGGTGGGCAGAAGCACAAGAAGTAAAGGATTGTACTGAGGATACCATCGCTGCCCTATCTTTCTTTATATGGCCTCCCACCTCGGGAATATGCTTCAAAACCGTAATAGCAAGGCATCACTGGTACTAAGACGAAGGTAGGTACTCCCACCGTTATCACCAAGTTGTGACCGGAAGTTATTAGGAAAGTCTTGCACAACCCCGAAAAGGACATGCGTGTACCAAAGCACCACCATAGTGACATGTGGTGATGAGTCACAAGATTGTGTTGGGGGGACCACGAACAGGCATCCCACAAAAAGCTACAGAACCGTCCATTTTTTTATATTTTTTATTATATTCAGTCTAACGCAGGGGTTTTGGGGTGGGTCAATGCCCCTAATGCATTGTAAGTGGGTCAAGGGTAGACGAAGAGTCCGCAAACCACGGTTTGCAGACCATTGGATGTGTAGGCTAAAGTAGTATAAGTAATTGAACCTTTTTTGAGTTGTAAGATAGGCATTAAAATAAGATTGGTGTGAATCACAAATTATTAGATCTATTTTGAGGTTTATGGGGAAAGGAATCCTGTTGGTTGTGTGCGCAGAGATCCTCAGTCCTGTTATGTGTGGACCCTGCTGTTGTGTGCACAGGTTGGCTTTTGGGTATTGTAAAAGGATTTGAAGGATTAATGAAAGCGGAAGGTTGTTGGACTCTATGAAATCTGTTATGTTATGCATGATTCTATATTGAGCTCCGCAAGTAACTGTGTTAAGTAATTATGTTGCATTGACAATTGATCTGAATCTACTCGTTAGACTTTATGCAAGAATAGCTGCGATAGTTGATTTATTGTCCTGTCTCTGTTATTTATTGTGATTATATATGGTATTGCACACGTTGATGCGAAGGGATTGATAGATCTGGGTTCTTTAATATGCGATCTGATATTTGTGACGTCGAACGTAGCTCTGCCTGACTTACCTACCCTCTCCCAGGGTGCGGAAACCTGGTTCTAGCACCCTCCCATACTGTTTCAGGTGAGACTCTGGCCTGCGCAAGCAGGTCACTGCCGAAAGGGCCAGTAGTATAGGGGTTTCTTGGCAAGCCTTAACCTCTGAACCTGGGTCAGGACCCCTCGAGCCAACATGGACCATACATTTTACCAACCTTGCATTAAATTCACATTCATTCTTAACATTTTACCAACCTTGCATTAAATGCACATTCATTCTTAATTATATGATGTGTTGTTGAATGAGGAATTTGTACTCTAGCTAAAAAATTTATTTAATCCATGTCCTCACCCTGCAAACAAAATACGAAGCCTACAAACAAAAATGTACTTGGTTGATTTACTAGTGTACCACAAGTATGTTTTCTATAAATTTAATAACTATAGTGGTTACATGTCTAGTTGATATCAATTTAATAACTACAATGGTTGAGATTAAATTTTCCAACACTCCCCTATATTACTAGTATAGTCCCTTATAGTTGTTAGTGTAACTCTCTTATTGTTATTATTGTACCCCTATAACCCTCATATTATTATTATTGTGCCCTTATATTATTATTATTAGGTCAGATAGGATTACATTGTGGCCCCATGGACTCCTATATATAGAATGGAGGTTTGGTCATTTGTATCATCTAAAAATTGTTCATTTATGTAATGTGTTGGAGGTTTCCCCCTCGAAGTGGCTTATATCTAAGGCATTGATCCATCTTCTATTCTATTTTTTGAGCTGGTTTCATAACATTTGGTATCAGAGCTTTGGATTCTAGGGTTTCATTGCTCCAAATAGGTCATCGTGGAATTTTTTCTATAACGTTTTTTTATATAGAGGTTCAGAAGCTAAAATTATCATAGAGCGCAGCCAAAATCCCGAGGAACCTCCTGTAAAAATTTAAGATCTTTGTTCGCAACATTTTCGGAGATAGGATCTATGGAAGTTAGGGATTTTTCAGGCTCCTGAATTTCACTTGGAATAGGTAATCGTGGAATTTGCATTATAAATTTCTATTTATGAAGGTTCAGAAGCTGAAAATTTTAAAGAGCGAAGCTGAAATTCGGAGGAACCTTCAGTAAAAATTTCAGATCTTGGTTCGTAATACTTTCGGAGCTATGATCTGTGGAAGTTAGGATTGTTTCAGGCTCCCAAATTTCATCTCAAAGAGGTGACCGTGGGAAAATCATTATAACTCTCTCTATGAGCATCACATTCGAATTCTGTTAAATGTGGTTGCAAGTACACAGACTGTAGTTTCATTTATATCAATTTTAGAGCTAAAGGATAAAAAACTGACACGTGGCATGCCATACAAGTTCACTCTACTGAAATAGTCCATAATTAGGTCATTGTGGGAGATTGGGCATAAATTTGCCTTGAAGAATCCAAATCAGGTCAGAACTATGGCATTTGAAAGAAGCTTCAGATGGATACTACAGGGCCAAATTTTAGATCTTGAGTATTCACAATTATAGAGATAATTCAATTTCAATATCGAGCTCCTCAAAAGCAAGAAAAAGGTGTGTATTTATTTCTGAATTGCATCAGTCCTGTTTGAAAAATCAAGTTGAGTTGATTCCAAGGGCATATTGTAGAATAGATATTAGTATTGGGTTCTAAAATGCTCTCTAAAAAGAATTAAACACCCATTAAGCCTTTAGAAGGCTCTACTATGACTCATGAAGATGAAGAATGGCAACATGACATATCAAAATTACAAGAGCAAGTGCAACAAATTTCACTCTCACAAAGAGCAACAAAAAATGACATGGAAGTTTTGAAGAAAATTTTGGAAAATAAGATGGATGGTTTGAAGAAAGGCAAGGAATATAAGATGAATGGTTTGAAGAATGGCATGGAAGCTAAGATGGATGGCATGGATGCTAGCATGGAATCTAAGATGGATGACATGGAAGCTAAGATCGATGAAAAATTGGAAAACATGAAGAATGATCTAAAAGAAGACATGGAAGGTTTGTCAAAGTTGATACAAGAAATTATTCCTAATGGCGAAAATATAGTAGAGGAAATTCATGATGAGAACAAAATAAATGTTAATCATGATTTCATAAACTCTAATGTTGGATTGAAGAACCAACATATTCCAAAGATGGATATGAAGAAGTTTTATGGAAAGGATCTCGTAACATGGATACTACAGATGGAACAATATTTTGATCTCAATAATGTGCAAAACATACAAAAGGTACGCATTGCAACTTTACATTTAGCACAAAATACATTTGTATGGTATCGATGGATTTTCTCCCATAAATTTTTTTTCACTTGGTCAATTCTTACAGAGAAAATGATAGAAAATTATGAGGATACAAAGAGCAACACCTTCTTTAGCCAATTGATAAATCTCAAACAAAAGGGTTAAGTGGTGGAGCACATTGAGGACTTCCAAAAATTGAATATAAGAGTAACTGATATTCCAGAGGAACACAAGATTGATGTCTTCATAGGGACTTTAAAGGACAACATCCAACATGAAGTTCGTGTTTGGGAACTGTTGTCCTCTACAACAACCCCCCCATTTCATATAATTTTTATTCACAACACTATGATATGAAATGGGTCCCTTTTAGTTTTATTTGGTATCAACTTTGTATTATTCAAAGAGGTCAAAAAAATGAAATAAAAACATTACAAAGTTACCTTTTTGACAAACCAATAATGGCTTTATGATATAAACAATTAAATCTTTTATCATTGCGATAAAGCGATCGCAAGATCGCATATCGCAATGACAAAGGAGGCATAACTTAAAAACCATTGGTTTGCTCTGATGCGATAACACGCAATAGGCGATCGGCGATATACCATGCATGCTTTAAAAAGAGCCCCAGTTAATGCTCCCGATGCGATGCGATATCGCTATCGGCGAACGAGGATTCCAAGAGATGCCAATATAACAAAAGCGCCTTTTCGCCCTGATGCGATGCGATAAAGCCAAAAGCACGAACTTCAAAAAAGTTGTTAAAACGGGGATATTACGATTAATTCATATTAAAAGCCTTATCTTTCTAATAGAGATTCACCTGCGCTCAACCGCCAAAACGGCCAAGGCACGCTTAAACAAATCATTCCACCAATAAACGACGTGATGGACATTTAAAAGATTGACAGGTTTTTACGACCATTTAATGAAATAGTAAGTCTAAAATCTTTTCACGGATTGGATCCACGGCCACCTTAAGTTAATTCTTCATCATGCATTAATCAATATATTTCGCTCGTATTTGGTTTTCACTGCCAATTCTATGTGTTACGCTTATTTTCACTCCTGTGCAGAATTCTTCCAAGCTAATAGATGCAAGCAGAATGGGGAAGAAGTCCAAGAAAACTGCAAACGCTTCCGCTTCGCCAGCCATAAAACAAGCCATCACTGATCCAGGAAATAAAAAGAAAGGATTGATATCTGATACTACATGTTTAGGTCTCGGCAAAACTTCTTGGCAAAGTACCTATAATTTGATAAAAGCTGAAGAACCTGAAGTGACAACAGTAGAAGCCACAATAGATACGACTCAAAAATCTGAAGGTACTTTAAAGGACTTAGCCGACTCTTTCCTTCATCGGATAGTAGCTCGGGAACAAATTCTCCCATATACGGATGTAGTAAGGTGGGCAATTGAGGAACTCCCAATCACAGACAGAACCTTCTGCACCAGAGATGGGAGAATCTTCGGTTCATTTCAAACTAATGATTTGAGGCAAATGTATCATTTGCCTGAGCCAGAGAAGAAGTACAACAAGGCATTTCTGGAGAAATTCCGAAATGAGAACGAAACTGAATCCGAACCCATTCAGAATTGGAGGCAGAAGCACGGCAGAAGAGAGAGCAGGCAGAACTGCAATTGTTAACACAACAGCAAACCAATAATCAATTAACTCAACAATTGCAGGAGGAAAAGCAGAGGATTGATCAGAGTGCAGTCCAGAAGCAGAAAGAGTTATCAGAGGCATTAGCACAACTCAAGACAGCCAATGAACAAATGCTGAAGATAAAAGATGAGCAGATTGCTCAACTATCAGCCCAGCTTGAGAAAACAAAGAATCTTCCACAGGTAGCTGAATTCAGGGCAGAGGCAGTGCAAATAAACAAAGCATTATTAACACAGATAAAGCTGTTATGTCAACAAATCGCCCAAGCAGAACCTTTATGTGACTCAACAACATCTCTAAGTGATAAATCGGCTGATGCTAGAACAGACTTCGAGCAGGCCGATGAGACATTGACCAATTATCTTGAGTGGCAAAGTACTGAGGAAGGACAGTCAGCTAAATTGCCAAAGATCCTAGAATCGCATAAAGAGATATTATTTATGGAATGGAAATCCCAGTTAATGAAAGCAGAGAGGGCAGTTTCCAGATGCAAATTAACCACAAGTAATTTGGTTGAATTGATTAATGACACTCTCTACTTATCTAACATGATTTCTCAATGTACCCCAGGTAAATTGACATCGGCTAAAACATTGGAACAGTCATGTTACCCAGAGCTGGAGAAAACTGGCAGATTAATCGCAGGAATTAACAGTTTGACATGGGACACCTATTGGATGTTCTTAGTCAAACCTTACAGCCAGAGAGCCGCCCTCAAATGCCTCTCAGATGCAATCGGGTGCATCATTCCCGAAATACAGGATGCCACCTATGATGCCCAACTCAATTCTCGCCTTAACCGACCACCAGAAGTGGAGCCGATGCTTGCAATATGCCAGCTCAGGACTAAAGACGAACAACCTAAGTGATGAATCATGCTGCCGATTACCAGATGGCTATAGAAGGAGATATTCCAGATCAAGTTACACCAACTTAGTAGCATTTTAATTTTGTAGTTTGTTAGTTTAATTTAGTATTTATAGACCCTTTCATGTATTTAGAAAGGGTCGTAAGTTTTGTATATGACTTATAAACCTGAAGTTGCACTACTGTACTTCAGGCATATTCTTTTATGAAACTGGACCAATTATTCTAATTTTGACGAGGCTTTTATGCAAATGTGCACTACTGTCTTTGTGTGAAAGTATTTTTGCGTCGAAAGAAGAATTTCAAATAGCGATTGATATTGGGGAGTGACTTGCAGCTCATATGGTACTATTATCTATGTCTGAATCCATTCTTTTTATATGAATTGTTGTTTGATTACTTTTGCTATTATTGAATATTTAAATGTGTTTTAACAGCATTCTTTATACTTTCCACTACTGGATGTTTACAGTTTGCTATTCTTTCAATCATTTACGTATCAGTAATATAAATTAAGATAAGTGTAACAATTGTTTTATCAATTACTTCATTCAACTAATTGAATGAAGTAATTATTATTTAAATTAATATCTTTGTTTATTGAATAGTGTCATCTATATGCCTATTGACAAACATAGATCATCAAACGTTGCACTTAAGGATAGAAACTTCCCGGGATATAATAGTCATTTACATTTTCGCTTATAGATTAAATACTCCATTCATTATCACTTATTATTAAACCAATCACTCATTCACCCCCTTTCTATTCTTTATCGGGAAACTGGTCCCATTATATCCAGTCGGAGCCACCATCCCAAACGGAAAAGGAGCTGTATTAAGGTCCGGACTGGGTGGTTATCCCCCAATGTTGTTGCAGCGATTTTCGAGGCATCAACATTTTTGGCGCTAGAAGGAGGGCCATCAACTGTGAATGGCAAGCAAACCCAAATCTGCAAACCATTCTAAGAGTAATTCTCCCTCCACATCACCTCGTACTTCCCAATTACATGTTGGTTCTCCAGCATCCAAGCAAGAAGAAGAGGTATCCACTATCACTGCTCAAACCCACCATACTCCAGAACAATTAAGTCTTGAATCTCCTGAAGTTCAGTCTCTCATCCAAAAACTTCAGAGTTTCTCGATTTCACCACAGAAATCTGAGCTATCTCAAAGCAGAGAGACTTCGCAATTCAATCTACCTCACCCTCTCACTAGACTTCAGAGTGGGAAGCTCGGTATTGAACCTACTGAGTTCCCTTTACCTAAAAGGAAAAGGGCAAAGAAAAACACTGAAGATTCTGATAGTGAAGCACTTTCATCCACATCCTCCATCTCATCCTCCCCAGTGCGAAGTCAACCATCCACTCCCTCATTACATATTGTTGTTCACCAGGAATTTGGAACTTCAACATCTCAACTTGCTCACTCCTCAACATCAATTCCTTCCCAGACATCTGGAATCTCAACAACAGTATCATCCATCACTGGTATTACAATGGCAGATCCATGGACCAGACCTGGTGCAGTCAACATGCCCGCACCATTACATGCATTACCAGATGCTCCTGAAAAATGGCTACCCAAGTTTAATCCAGAAGATGGAACCCAAGCTGAGGAACATATCAATAACTTCATGTTAGCAGTTAATTTGAAGGGAGTAACATAGCAAGATGTCGTTGTTAGGCTTTTCCATTATACGTTGCAAGGATCAGCAGGATCCTGGTATTTTTCCCTGCCTTCTGGTTCTATTACCAGTTGGAACACTTGCCAAGAACAGTTTCTCACTAAGTATGGAGATGACAGATCTTTAGCTACACTAATAAATGATCTCTCCAATCTTAGGATAGAGCATAGGGAACCAATTAAAGAATTTAATGCTCGTTTCAATAAACTTTTGAATAAAATCCCAATGACCTCCAAACCAAGTGAACAAATCAGAAGTGAGTGGTATATTACTGCCCTACCTGCCAATATAGCTATTTTTGTAGACAGGGCCGCAAAACCAACACTCGCTAAAAACATGAAAGAAGCACTTGCTGTGGAGAAACGTATCAATGCTCTAGAAAAGAAAGCGGCTCTTGAGGAAAGAAAAACCAAAAAAGTTTCGTTCAAAGATGATTCAAAGAAGAAAACCTCGAAAGATCCATATGACATGGAGGGCCTCCAAAAGGTCCTCAAGACCATGTCAAATGAAATGGTTGAAATAAAGAAACAAGTCACTGAAACTTCAACCAAAAGGCCTTTTAAGAATTACAAGAAAACCGAATCAAAACCACCGAATGTCATATCTAATGCAGATTCAGATCAAGAAGAAGAGGAAGAGGAAACAATCTCACCAACTGATAATGAAGAGGAAGTTGTTGAATGTCATGGCATGTGGGATTTCATACTGCCCAACTCCGATACAGATAATGATGAAGAAGATTTTCCTGTCTCTACTAGGAGTAAAAGTACCTTCGAACCTGTTCAGGCAACTTCAAAGAAACGGAGTGCAGGTGCTGCTACAACAAAGGAAAAAGTACCTACAAAGAAGTCACCTGCAGTAGTTCCCCAAAACCAACCTTTAACTTCAAGTACTCCTTCAACATCTAAAACATTAGTAGTGTCCGATTCAATGGATTACAATATTGTTGATGATATGAAGAAAACTAAGGAAAACATTACTATGTTTGAACTTAGCAAATTAAAACATCAGCAGAAATTGCTTCTCAAATAATTGAATGTTGTTCCCTCTTCACCTCTTCCCAGTGCTAAAGCTGCAAATGATTCGGGTCAACCACCTTCTGGTATGATAGAAGCTACTGATTCAGTCCTGATTGGAGATAGATCGAATTCTCATACTCCACCCTTCCTTTTGACCTTTGAGATCTACAACAGAAACCTACACAACTGTTTGATTGACTCGGGGGCATCATCCAATATAATGCCAGCTTCAGTTTGTTCCAAACTGAACATAGAACCCCAAAAGTCTTCCATACACATTGTACAGTTAGACAGAACCAAGGTCCAGGTTTTAGGAGAGATTAACTCTGTAACTATCAGGTTATCAGCTGATCCACGGGTAGTTCAACGAATTCATATCCTAATAGCTGATATACCTGAATTTTATGGGTTGATCTTGAGTAGGGATTGGTCTGAAAATCTCCATGGGTATATTTCTACCGATTGGTCTCACATGTGGTTACCCTATAGGGGAAAGCCAAATCAAATAAAAATCAATCGAGAGAAACACATGACCCACACTGTAACAGATTTTGAACAGGAAAATCAACCAATTGCATTTAATAACAACATCTTGGGAAATTATTCATCAGAGTCATTTTTTGGAAATCTCACTGCCCAACCATCCCCTTTCTCAGTAAACAGTTTAACATCACAGATTGAAAACTATTCACAAACGGATAGGTCAAGATGTTTTAGTGATACTGGGGAAACTGTAAATAAGATTGTTAATACTTCTTTATTTTGGTCTTTATATTTTGATGGCTCCAAATCTAACGAAGGTTCAGGAGCAGGGTGTATCTTGGTTAGCCCGCAAGGAGAAAAAACAATGTTGTCCTGTAGGTTAGAATTTGAATGCACAAGCAACACAGCCGAGTATGAAGCCTTAGTCCAAGGTCTGTATAAAGCAATCGGCCTTAAAGTGAAATATTTGAAGGTATTCGGCGATTCTGAAATTATTGTCAAACAGGTGAGAAATACAATTCATTGTCTTTCAAATCACCTCAAACATTATCAGTTGCTGGTACAAGAACTCACCACGCACTTTTCGGCATTCAATATTTCTTCTATCCCTAGGTCTCAAAATTCAGCAGCAGACTTGCTAGCCAATGTTGCTTCCAGACTCATACCCTCCGAAGATTATAGCCCAGATAGATTTTCAATAGAATTACTTTTCAGGCCGACAATTCCTGACAATGTCACTAATTGGAGAGTATTTAATCACGATGAATACATTTTACAATTTTTGACTTCAGAAAAGTCCTATGATGACCAGACCATTGAGGAAAGCAAACATGACCTTCAAATGAGAGGTAAATCCGAGGAAAATTCAATTCCAAAGCCTGTGGTGAAGCTTGAGGATCTTTATGATATTAAAGACAGATTTAAACCTGTAACCAATCCAAAGCTCCAAAGCTCTACTTTAAGGTTTGAATTGATAAACCTTGGCACTGAACAAAATCCTCAAAACGTTAATCTAGGATTAGGACTTTCTGTAGAAGAAAAGGAAGCATTCATTAAACTCTTAAAGAAACATAAACATGTTTTTGCTTGGAAATATGACAATTTAAAAACATATGATACAACTATTATCCAGCATACCATTCCAATGCTTCCCGATTAGAAACCAGTTCAGCAGAAATTAAGGAAAATACATCCGAACTTAGAGAGTCAAATAAAATCAGAACTCAATAAACTCTTGAAAGCTAAGATTATTTTTCCCGTTCGGCACTCAAACTGGGTCTCTAATATGGTGCCTGTCAGAAAGAAAAATGGCGACATTAGGATTTGCATAGATTTCAGAAATCTGAATAAAGCAAGCCTTAAAGATAACTTCCCATTACCTACTATGGAGAAGATACTCCAATCAGTAGCAGGCTCTGAATTAATGTCCTTTTTAGACGGTTTTTCAGGATATAACCAAGTTTTGGTTCATCTTGATGACAGACTTAAAACCACATTCAGAACAAAATGGGGAACTTATGCTTATCAGAAAATGCCTTTCGGACTTATTAATGCAGGAGCCACATTCCAAAGAGCGATGGATATCACTTTCAAAGGATTGATTAATAAAACAGTAGTTGTCTACCTAGACGATATTACTGTATTTTCTAGAAAGAGATCCAATCATTTGTGTGACTTAAATAAAAAATTTCAACGCTGCAAAAGGTATGGTATCTCACTCAATCCTAAAAAATCCTTCTTCGCTCTTGATCAAGGAAAGCTCCTGGGTTTTATTGTTTCCAAAGATGGTATTTATATTGATCCTGACAGGATTAAAGAAAATTCTGAAATCCCATTTCCTCATAACAAAAAATCCATGCAGTCATTTTTAGGTCAGATCAACTTTGTCAAAATATTTGTTCCTGATTTTTCTCAGATCATTTTACCATTACAAAATATGATTAAGAAAAATTCAGTGTTTAAATGGGGATCTGTGGAAAAGGAAGCATTTGATTTAATCAAACAATCAATAATCAATGCCCCCTCTTTAAACACTCCCAATTTTTCTAATCATTTCACATTGTATACTATCGCATCTGATTCATCTTATGCAGCAGTACTCACTCAGATTAAAGATCATGACCTTGAAGCACCGATTTCATTTTTTAGTTCAAATTTCCAGGGTGCAGAACTAAATTACTCCGAAGTTGAAAAACAAGCCTTTGCTGTGTATAAAGCCATTAAACACTATAGGCCCTTCCTTTTAAAATCTCATACAAAGGTTATAGTTCCTTTTTCTGCAGTAAGACAATTACTGATCCAAAGGGAATTAGGTGAGAAAAGGGCCAATTGGGTTACAGCACTTCAAGAGTATGACTTGGAAATCAAGCCAGCAAAGATTGTGAGGGGCAAGGTTTTTGCAGGTTGTTAACAGGAGCATCCAACATTCCGGAATCAGGTGATACAGAACATATGGAAGAAATCAATCAGATAAGTATTACCAATTCTGAATCTCAATACGCAGATTTAATCTTTTATTTGAAAAATGGATATGCACCTCCTAATCTTTCTTATAAAAACAAACGGGCCATTAGATTAAAAGCAAAAAACTTCATAATCATTGATGATGTACTTTTTAGACAAAACTATGATTCAGTTTTATTAAGATGCCTAGAGAAACTTGAAGCACAAAAGGTTTTGCGGGAGCTACATGATGGGCCAGCCGGAGGACATTTTGGAGCTGACACAACAGCTCACAAAATCATTCATGCTGGGTATTATTGGCCCACTTTATTCAGAGATACTCACGAATATGTAAGGAAATGCCAAAGTTGTCAAACCTCCAGTGGAAGACAAAGAAAATCAGCTTTCCCTTTGCAACCAATCAACATTGAGCAACCTTTTGAACAATGGGGATTGGATATCGTTGGAGAAATTTCTCCACAGTCTTCCAAACAACATAAGTATATCCTTACTGCTACTGATTACTTTACCAAATGGGTTGAAGCAATTCCGTTAAAAACAACAAACTCTGAAGGAATTATAGAATTTATAGATCAATTCATTATTACCAGGTTTGGTGTCCCAAATGCTCTTGTTTTTTATAATGCATCTTATTTCTCTGGTAATGCCATGTTTGAGTTCGCTATTAAAAGAGGTTTTAAACTAAAATATTCTGCAAATTATTATCCCCAGGGTAATGGTCTAGCAGAATCTACCAATAAAAATCTCCTTAAAATAATTAAGCGAACTATTGAACATAATCATAAAAATTGGCATAAATCTTTAATATTCGCACTATGGGCAGATAGAATAACACAGAAGGCCTCCATAGGTACTTCTCCATTCAATCTTGTATATGGGAAAGAAACAATACTACCAACCAATCTAGCACTTCCTTCTCTAGCCCTAGTACAGTTTATTGAAGAAAGCCCCTCTTCTTCTATCCAACTTAGACATGATCAAATTTTAAAATTAGAAGAAGAAAGAGAAAAGGCCAAAATTACTCATGCAAAACATCAGCAGATAATCAAAAAATCATTTGATTCAGCTTCATATAGTTCTAAACAGTTGCAGGTTGGTGATCTAGTTCTGAAATGGGATAAAGCCCATGAGGATAAAGGTAAACACACCAAGTTCCAAAAGATGTGGCTTGGACCATTTCAGATCAGCGAGAAGATAGGCCATTCGACATTCATGTTACAAGATCTAACAGGAAAGAGGGATTCTCTTCCTGTTAATGGCCTCATCTTAAAGAAATTCTTCAATTGAGAAGGTAATCCCTTCTCCTTTAGTTCTAAGTAGGATTTTTTTTTTTTTAGGATCATTAGGAAATAAAGTTGTAAGGTATCTTCCATTGACCTTTGCTGTATTTAAAAGTTGCTCAAAAGAAAGGATTGTTGATATTCACTTTTAAATAAATAGAAGTCTTAAACAAGAGGAACAATTTCTAGGAAACTAAGTATAATTGCATTCTGAAGCCACCTTTCAATTTTTGCAAACTCTTCTCAAAGTTTAGAAGTATTAAAAAATCATTTTATGTTTTTAAATTGGTCAACAAAAAGGTTATCAATATCAAAACAGAAACTAATCCAATTTCAGCATCTTCAACTCTTACCCTGTCATCCATTTACTCTTAAGGAGAAAATTGTCCATCCCATTCACCAAAAGTTTATGATTACTCGGAGTGTAATTCTAAAATTTTGATATAAAAGATAAGAGGTCTTATTACAAGCCTGCTTACCATGATCATAGGGAAATAGTTTAACCGACATTACCAATACTGCATACCAAAACAGGGTAATGGCTTAGAATTATAAGACAAGGGGTCTCATCACGAGCCAGCTTGTTCGGTTAGATTACTACTAGTGAATGGCATTGTCAAACAGCTGGCCACCAAACCAGGACAATGGCTTTTTTATCTTAGAAATAACAGAAAAAGTAAAAGGAAATACAAAATATGAAAGTATATTTTGAATTCATTCTGTTAATCATACTCTAAGATGGATGGGATAATGGACAATAACATGGTTAAAAGGTATCCCTGTCGGAACTATGAACGTTTGCTGGCAGCAGAGGCTCTACCTATGACAGACGAGTTAACTATAAAAGCTGCTTTGGAAAGGTTTTTTGTTTTATCATTATAAACCAATAGAGGCCTATTTAAAACTTAGAATGTATCTAATTTTAAACAAAGAGAGGAAATTAGCAAGAAATAGTTTCATTTTATTTGGAATGCATATATACTTAGTTATATTAGAATTTTTCCTTTTGATTGAAACTCTATTTTGAAAAAGTTTAAGTATTTCCATACTTTTCAGAGATAACTGTTTCTTCCAGCGAATCGCCAATTGTTGTCCTCTACAACAACCCCCCCATTTCATATAATTTTTATTCACAACACTATAATATGAAATGGGTCCCTTTTAGTTTTAATTGGTATCAATTTTGTATTATTCAAAAAGGTCCGAAAATGAAATAAAAAACATTACAAAGTTACCTTTTTGACAAACCAATAATGGCTTTATGATATAAATAATTAAATCTTTTATCATTGCGATAAAGCGATCGCAAGATCGCATATCGCAATGACAAAGGAGGCATAACTTAAAAACCATTGGTTTGCTCCGACGCGATAACACGCAATAGGCGATCGGCGATATACCATGCACGCTTTTAAAAGAGCCCCAGTTAATGCTCCCGATGCGATGCGATATCGCTATCGGCGATCGAGGATTCCAAGAGATGCCAATATAACAAAAGCGCCTTTCGCCCTGATGCGATGCGATAAAGCCAAAAACACGAACTTCAAAAAGTTGTTAAAACGGGGATATTACGATTAATTCGTATTAAAGGCCTTATCTTTCTAATAGAGATTCACTTGCGCTCAACCGCCAAAATGGCCAAGGCATGCTTAAACAAATCATTCCACCAATAAACGACATGATGGACATTTAAAAGATTGACAGGTTTTTACGGCCATTTAATGAAATAGTAAGTCTAAAATCTTTTCACGGATTGGATCCACGGCCACCTTAAGTTAATTCTTCATCATGCATTAATCAATATATTTCGCTCGTATTTGGTTTTCACTGCCAATTCTCTGTGTTACGCTTATTTTTACTCCTGTGCAGAATTCTTCCAAGCTAATAGATGCAAGCAAAATGGGGAAGAAATCCAAGAAAACTGCAAACGCTTCCGCTTCGCCAGCCATAGAACAAGCCATCACTGATCCAGGAAATAAAAAGAAAGGATTGATATCTGATACTACATGTTCAGGTCTTGGCAAAACTTCTTGGCAGAGTACCTATAATTTGATAGAAGCTGAAGAACCTGAAGTGACAACGGTGGAAGCCACAGTCGATATGACTCAAAAATCTGAAGGTACTTTAAAGGACTTAGCTGACTCTTTCCTTCATCGGATAGCAGCTCGGGAACAAATTCTCCCATATACGGATGTAGTAAGGTGGGCAATTGAGGAACTCCCAATCACAGACAGAACCTTCTGCACCAGAGATGGGAGAATATTCGGTTCATTTCAAGCTAATGATTTGAGGCAAATGTATCATTTGCCTGAGCCAGAGAAGAAGTACAACAAGGCATTTCTGGAGAAATTCCGAAATGAGAACGAAACCGAATCCGAACCCATTCGGGATTGGAGGCGAAGAACGGCGGAAGACGGAAGCGAGGCAGAGCTGCCGTTGTTAACACCAACGACAAAACCAATAATCAGTGTCAACAATTGCGGGAGGAAAAGCGAGGAGGATTGATCGAGTGCGGTCCAGAAGCAAAAAGAGTTATCAGAGGCATTGGCACAACTCAAGACAGCAAATGAACAAATGCTGAAGATAAAAGATGAGCAGATTGCTCAACTATCAGCCCAGCTTGAGAAAACAAAGAATCTTCCACGGGTAGCTGAATTCAGGGCAGAGGCAGTACAAATAAACAAAGCATTATTAACACAGATAAAGTTGTTATGTCAACAAATCGCCCAGGCAGAACCTTTATGTGACTTAACAACATCTCTAAGTGATAAATCAGCTGATGCTAGAACAGACTTCGAGCAGGCCGATGAGACATTGACCAATTATCTTGAGTGGCAAGGTACTGAGGAAGGACAGTCAGCTAAATTGCCAAAGATCCTAGAATCGCATAAAGAGATATTATTTATGGAATGGCAATCCCGGTTAATGAAAGCAGAGAGGGCAGTTTCCAGATGCAAATTAACCACAAGTAATTTGGTTGAATTGATTAATGACACTCTCTACTTATCTAACATGATTTCTCAATGTACCCCAGGTAAATTGACATCAGCTAAAACATTGGAACAATCATGTTACCCAGAGCTGGAGAAAACTGGCAGATTAATCGCAGGAATTAACAGTTTGACATGGGACACTTATTGGATTTTCTTAGTCAAACCTTACAGCCAGAGAGCCGCCCTCAAATGCCTCTCAGATGCAATCGGATGCATCATTCCTGAAATACAGGATGCCACCTATGATGCCCAACTCAATTCTCGCCTTAACCGACCACCAGAAGTGGAGCCGATGCTTGCAATATGCCAGCTCAGGACTAAAGACGAACAGCCTAAGTGATGAATCATGCTGCCGGTTACCAGATTGCCATAGAAGGAGATATTCCATATCAAGTTACACCAACTTAGTAGCATTTTAATTTTGTAGTTTGTTAGTTTAATTTAGTATTTATAGACCCTTTCATGTATTTAGAAAGGGTCGTAAGTTTTCTATATGACTTATAAACCTGAAATTGCACTACTGTACTTCAGGCATATTCTTTTATGAAACTGGACCAATTATTCTAATTTTGACAAGGAGGCTTTTATGCAAATGTGCACTACTATCTTTGTGTGAAAGTATTTTTGCGTTGAAAGAAGAATTTCAAATAGCGATTGATATTGGGGAGTGACTCGCAGCTCATATGGTACTATTATCTATGTCTGAATCCATTCTTTTTATATGAAAATTGTTGTTTGATTACTTTTGCTATTATTGAATATTTAAATGTGTTTTAACAGCAATCTTTATACTTTCCATTACTGGATGTTTACAGTTTGCTATTCTTTCAATCATTTACGTATCAGTAATATAAATTAAGATAAGTGTAACAATGTTTTATCAATTACTTCATTCAACTAATTGAATGACGTAATTATTATTTAAAGGAATATCTTTGTTTATTGAATAGTGTCATCTATATGCCTATTGACAAACATAGAGCATCAAACGTTGCACTTAAGAATAGAAGCTTCCCGGGATATAATAGTCATTTACGTTTTCTCTTATAGATTAAATACACCATTCATTATCACTTATTATTAAACCAATCACTCATTCACCCCTTTCTATTCTTTATCGGGAAACTGGTCCCATTATATCCAGTCGGAGCCACCATCCCAAACGGAAAAGGAGCTGTTTAAGGTCCGGACCGGGTGGTTATCCCCCAATGTTGTTGCAGCGATTTTCGAGGCATCAACAGGAACCTGATTCATTGGATAAGGCATTCAGGTTGGAAAGAAAAATTGAATTTAAAATTATGGTGACAAGGAAGCCTACCACTCACATCTATAAATATGGAAGTGTTGCTACTCCTATAATTCCGCAACCTACAAGGCTGACACCACAAAAATTGGAATAAAAAAGTGAAAAAGGGATTTTCTACAGTTGTGATAGAAAATACACTAAAGGTCATAAGTGTGCTAAGAAGAAATTATTTTACATAGATTGTGAAGAGGAGGAAGAAAATGAACAAGAAACTTCAAAAGAAGAGGATATGCACTAGGAACCAATCCTAGAAGAAGAAGAAATGAGTCCGACCATATCATGTAATGCATTGGAAGGAATTACCACTCAAACTCTCAAGATAGGAGGACATATCAAGAAGAAAAAGGTAATAGTGTTGATTGATTCGAGTAGTACCCATAGTTTTATTCATTGTAAGGTAGCCAAGGAATTGAATTTTTTCCTATACCCAACACCAGAATGTCATGTGATGGTTGCAAATGGAGGCACTATAAAATTCTCTGGAAAATGCCATAATATCAAGCTAGCCATGGGGGAATATGTATTGACTTGTCCAATGCTTTCCATCACAATGGGAGGTGATGATGTTGTACTAGGAGTACAATGGTTACAATCTTTGGGGACGATAGCTTTTAATTTTCAAGAACTTTTCTTAAATTTTTTTTCGGAAGGAAAGGAAATATAACTACGGGGTATCGCAAGGAAGCCAGGAAAGATAATAAGCTCTAATGTCATGACAAGGTTTCTGAATAAATAACAACGAGGCGTAATTTCACAATTATGCTCACTATAAGTTCCAAAATCGAAATCATCTATTTCTATAGATCTCCAAAAAGTCTTGGACAATCATTCCAAGGTGTTTGAAACTCCCAAGCACTCCCACCTATTCATGATCATGATCATGCTATTCATTTGATTCCAGGAAGTGTTCCTCCAAACATCAGGCCTTACAAATATCCTTATGTCCAAAAGAGAGAAATTGAACGTATGATTGCATAAATGTTAGAGGCTGGTATAATTCAACCTTGTCAAAGTTCTTTCTCTGCTCCAATAGTATTGGTGCATAAGAAGGATGGATCATGGCACTTGTGTCCGAATTATAGGGAGCTCAATAAGCTCACTATTAAAGATAAATTCCCCATTTTTGTGATTGATTAATTATTGGATGAATTACATGGAACAATTTATTTTACCAAGTTGGATCTTCATTCATGATATCATCAAATTAGAATGAATACTGAAGATATTCCGAAAACAAAATTTTGAACTCATGAGGATCATTATGAATTTTGGTCATGCCTTTTGGCCATACCAATGCACCTTCTACATTTCAAGGGTTGATGAATTCCATTTTCAAACCCTTCCTAAGAAAATTTGCGCTAGTATTTTTTGATGATATACTAATCTACAATAGGTCTTGGAAGGATCATGTTCAACATGTTGATATGGTGCTCAAAATATTGGAGGAGAAACAATTATATGCAAAAACATCCAAATGTTTCTTTGGAGTACAAGAGGTGGAATATATGGTTCATATTGTATCTCACGAGGGTGTTAAGGTAGACCCTAACAAAATTAAAGCCATTAAGGAATGAAAATTCCCCACAGCCATAAAGCAGTTGCATAGATTTCTCGGGTTAACAGGGTATTATAGCAAGTTTGTTAAGAATTATGGGAGAATAACAACACCTATAACAACATTATTGAAGAAAGATGCATTTTCATGGACTCCTGAAGAAACTAAGGGCTTTGAACATCTTAAAGAGGCAATGTTCCTAGCACCAGTCTTAGCTATGCCAGACTTCACAAAAACCTTTATTGTGGAATGCGATGCCTTAGGAAATGGAATTGGTGTTTTTTTAATGCAAGAAGGACGACCCATTGATTTTTAAAGTTGTCCAATCAAAGGAAAGTATTTACAAAACGCTGTTTATGAGAATGAAATGTTGGAAATACTACATGCACTAAAGAAATGGAGACCTTAGCTAATGGGAAGACACTTCAAAGTAAAATTGATCATGATAGTCTTAAACACTTTTTGGAACAAAGACTATCTTCAGAAGAGCAGCAAAAATGGGTCACAAAGAAGGTACAACTCACATAGTAAGTGCTGATCACTGGTGGAGGCTTCTGCAAATGTTTTCACAAACTGTTCGGATGTAAGCACCTCATGGGGTCTTCCATCTCTGATTTCTTTGAACTAAAAGTAAACAAGGCATTCTGAGAGAAATAAATAGTAATTTAGAGATGGTTTCCTAGTAGCCAATAATTTTTGTACCATTTCAAACATTAGGAGCAGTTTTCCTTTTAGCTTTTTATTCTCCTTCTTGTAAACTCTAGATTGCTGGAGTGTTTGCTCCAAGATCTCCCAGTTAATATATGATTCTGCCAAACTAATTTTTGCTGCTGCAGGGTTTTATCTTGCGAAATGGCATACTCTTTCCTCCACTTGCTCATTATTTCCAGCTCATTCCATGGTTCAGTTTGTGTTCCAACATTGCAAGTGGTAGGCTGAGGTATAGTCTGAGTAACAGAATCAGTTACAGTAGGGCAAGATACCTGTACATCAACTTCTTTTTTTGAAATTTTTGAAGGCCCTACTGGTTCTTGTGTAACAGTAGGGAATTCCTCTTTGACTGTAGAAGATGTAGATGCTCCTGGCATTGGAACTTGAACTATATTATATCCTGCTTGCTGATAGATGTTTCCACATTGGCTGCACATATATTCTTTATATGGATCATTTTCTGTATGTTTGTCTGCCATGGATGTTGTATGGGCCAGGGTATACAAATTGAGCTCCTTGTCATAGGATTCCGTTGCCATTACCAATTATCATTTATAAGCTTCTAATTCTAATTTTAAAAAATCATTTTCTTGTAAGAGGGAAGCCATGGTGACTCGGCCTTGTGTATCAGTTGCATTCTCCGGAATTGATTGCTCTGTTTCAGCATAGCTAGCTCTTGTGTGACAGCTAGAGTTGGTTCCTTTATGGCAGCTACTGAATAAGTAGCATCTTGGGTGTCTAGTTCTTGTACATCGGTAGCTGGTTCTTGTCTTTTAGCTGCTGACTGAGTAGCTAGTTCTTGTGAGATAGCTACTGACTGAGTAGCCGGTTCTTGTGGGACAACTACTTGTTCTATAGAAAATGATGTCAAATTGCCCTGGGCATCTTGTTCTTGTGTTTTAGTGCCACAGGGTGAGACATGTAATAATTCTGGGGTTTGGAATGGTGGTGATGTGTAGAGTTTTAACAAAATGGTTGCGGGATCAAGGGTAGTAGGAACGGTTGCTGCTTCAATAGACGTCCTCATTCGTCTCCTACGTAAGAAGGTAGAAAAAACAGTAGTTTGATTTTTCCTTTTATGAAAGAATTTTTCCCGAGGAGAAGGGCTATCAGAGGAGGTAGCTTCTTTAGTTGCGGCCCTTGTTTGTCTTTTTGGTAGGGAGGCGGTTGTGATTCCCCTTTTCTTTTTACGAATAAGGGAAGATAGTGGTGTATCGGATTGAGAATCATCACTGGGAATATGGACAGTAGAATCAGATGATTCTGCTAAGTGGTGAGATGGACTTGAAGAAAGGTTAATTGGATTAGTTGGTTCTATGGATGGAATTGGTGGAGAGTTAGGGATATTCTCTGGTTGTTGCTCGTGGGAACTTTCAGGAATTTCTTGAGGATTTTCAGCAGCTTCTTGAGGAATTTCAGCAGCTTGCTCAGGGTCTAGGGGTGGGCTGTTTATAGGAGGGTTTTGGTTGAGAAAAAACCCTCTGAATCAATAGCTGAAGAAGGTGGTGATGGGTGAGCGAAAGGAGTGGGAATTTTACCCGTCTACAATAATATGACATATTTCTAATGCATCCAAGTAAATAGTAAGGAATGTTCACTAGTCTACCGTGTCGTAAATGGTATAATAAGACAAAATCATGTTGATAGACTACCTGGTAGCGGCCTTCACATGTGAGGTAATGTTTAAAAAACTCTGCAACTTTAGACCAAGGAGGCGGCAATGAGTGAAGTCCAACACCCCAGCCTTTAAGCTCGATGTGTTTTCTTGGTAGAATAAAATCCTATTGTGCATTCAGAATGATATTATTTTGACTATACCATCGAGTACCAGTGACCGAAAGACCTGAAACCTGTGCTGTTTCACCCTCTGAAATTCGAATTCAGACTCCCTAGACAGTAGAATGATCTTCCATAAGATTTTGTGCAAATTCAAGGACCTGTTGTGGATCAAACTCTTGAAGTCTCTGAAAATATCCTACCCAACTTGCCTGCTAAAAAATATGATATGCCTCTGGGAATAATTCAAGTAGAGCTATTGAGTCGGGCTCATGTCAAATAGCAGGTCCTCCCATAGTTAACCAGCTTTGGTAAAATTTAGAGTCAAAGAGCGAAGTTATCAGACTTTGAATTGAGTAAACTTTGCGAATGAGAACATGGAGTAACGGTGAAGAGGCGAAGTAATGGGTAGGAAGAATGACGGTAATTGGCATGTTGTGAAATGATGGCATATAATTTCGATATTCCCCCCCAAATATGTCTAAAATGATGTCTTTAAGTGTGCGGAGATTGTGGTCATAATAAACGAAATCTTCTCTTTAAACCATATTTTAATTATACTTACATATAAAATTTACATACCTCATGTTTACCTTTGATTTGTAGTTCGAAAAATATATTGCTTGTTTATAATGGCTCAATAGTCATGGAAGAACATTAGAAGCTTTTTGAAACATGAGGGAGATTATGTTAGAGATTTTTTTTATCATAGGAGAAGACAGTTAAAGGACAGGAGTAGCATAAGAAAAAGGAGAAGTGGAAATGAACAAACTGAAGAAGATGATTTCATGACATAAAATGTTGCATAGTCATGTCTTTGGAGAAAGAAATGGTGTTTCAGCAACAGGAAAAATGGATGAAATGTTTCTGAGAAGTGGTGTTCAGCAATGGAAAAATAGGGACAGTGTTGCTGAGGGGTGATGTTTTAGTAGTGGGAAAATGGGGAAAATATTTGCTGAGGAATGGTATTTCAGCAATATGAAAAACAGGGAAAATATTTGCTGAAGAATGGTGTTTTGGAAATATGGAAAATAGGGAAAATGATATGAAAAGGGAAAAAAGAATGAAGGGAATGAATGATGAAATGTTATTGGAAGATGGGGAAGTGAACTATGAATGAGTTGAAGTAAGGGGAGCAATGATTCTCAGAATCAAGCTTGGATCTGCTTGTGGTGAAATTTTTCTTCCTTGGTAAGCCTTTCCTTAATCAAGAATCTGCAAAATAATCAATTGTAACATGCTAGCCCTTGACAGGGATTATTGGTTTAAGAAATATAATCTAATACTAAAAATATAGTGTAGAAAATAATCAAATACATTGAGGAGCAGAAGGCTCCCCTAAACAGAGATAATGTGCATCTGCCATGTAAGTGGCCTTAAAATCTTCTTTGGAAATAGGGAGCTGGTATAGACGAAGCTGATGACCATTTACTAATAGTGGTGTTTTAGAGTCATTAACTGTTAAGAGCCTTACTATTCCATTGGGAAAAACAATATCTATTTCGTAGGGTCCCAGCCATCTTGTACGTAGCTTCCCTGGAAAATTTTCAAATCGAGAATCATATAATAAAGCCCAATTACCTTTTTGGAACTGCTTATGCTTGATGATTTTATCATGCCACTTTGTTTTTTGTTGTTGGATCATAGTTGTCTGATGTATGTCATCTAATATTTTTTCATCCAATTCATGAAGCTGCTGCAACCTCGCTATCTATGCATCAGTCAAATCAAGGTTATAGCTAAAATAGTCCTTAAGGTTTTAATTTCAAATTCCACAGGAAAAACAACACTTTTAGCATAAACCAATTCATAGGGAGAAAATCCTGTAGTATTTCGCCAAGTAGTTCTATAAACCCATAGTGCTTCAGGGAGCCTTTGAGACCAATCCTTCCGGTTATCTTTCACCGTTTTGGTTAGAATGGATTCTATCACTTTGCTTGTACTCTCCACCTGCCCATTGGCTTGGGGGTGGTATGGTGTAGTTATTCTATGATGAATGTGATATTTCTGAAGGGTGGATTTGAAACCATAAGAAGTGAAAGGAGGTCCTCCATCTGTAACTAGATCTCTAGGGACTCCAAATCTAAAAAATATTTCTTCAAATAGGAAATTTACGACAACTTCTTCATTAGCTCTAATGAGTGCTTTGGCCGCCACCCATTTAGTCATATAATCTATGCAGACTAATATATAAACTCTTTGATTGGATGGAGGATTAATGGGTCCTATAAAATCTAAGGCCCATCTTTCAAAAGGTTCAAGTATTACCTGGGGGTTTAATGGCATTTCATCTCTATGATTAGGTTGACCCATTCTCTGACATCTATCACAAGCCCGAACATATTTCTTTGCATCCTTAAAGAGTGAGGGCCAATAATAACCCACCCTAAGAATTTTATGTGTTGTTCTCTTATCAGAAAAATGCCCTCTGCAAGGGCCATCATGACAATATTTTAGTATATCATACACCTCATCCTCTCTAATGCATCTCCGGATTTCATGATCAAGTTCTGTATAGAAAAGACACCCACTTAGCCAGCTATACCGAGCACTTTATTGAATGAATTTTCTTTTCTCTCGATGTGTGTTGGGTGTGGAGCCTGATTATCTTGTTTACTTTGTATCACAGCATTGGACCCCTATACCTTAAATGGGGCGACAATGCTGCCTGTAAATTAATCGCTGCCGTGGGGGGTCCAAGTGGTGTGGCAGCGACTTTATGGAGCCCCCCCCCTGGCGGGGGGTTTCGCGGGCAGCGCCCCCGAAGCTAAAAAAATATGTAAAATTTCCTTGTAAAAGTATAGTAATTTCTAGTCAATCTAGGCCATTCATTAGGAAAATGATCTGACGGTAGATGTTATGTTTAGTTTAGGTTTTTTTGCCCTAGAAGGCAACCACTCGATTTTATGAGGGGATTGTATTGCAGCTGTGTATTATATGTGTATTCTCAGAAGTGAGAAACAGAGAGGGAGACTGTGAGAGAGAATAGAGGATATTACAACCGATCTGCTGTAGGTTGTGTCTCTTCATTTTGTTGGATAATAGAAAGGAAGGACTGGGTGTTCAGGGTGGACGTAGCCCAAACTGGGTGAACCACGTATATCTGTGTCTCTCTGGTTTTATGTGTTTTGTGAGCTTGTATTTTCCGCATATTTTATGTGTTGCATTAATCTGTAATATATAATTTCTAACAACTGGTATCAGAGCCGAAGGTATATTTGGCTCATAAACTCACAGGAAAGAAGGGTTCCTGGTTCGAGTGGAAGCAATGGTGGAAGATGGTAAGTTTAGGGTCGAGAAATTTAACGACCAAAACTTCCCGCTATGGAAGATGCAGATGGAAGATTATCTGTATCAGAAATATCTGTACCTACCATTGAGCGGAAAAACAAAGAAGCCAGTGGCCATGACAGACGCGGAATGGAACATTCTCGATAGAAAGGCACTCGGAACAATACGGTTGTGCCTTGCGGTGTCAGTCGCCTTCAATATTTTGAAGGAAACAACAACAGAGGGTTTGATGCAGACGTTGGCGAAACTATATGAGAAACCCTCGACCTCAAAAAAGGTATTTCTTATGAAACGATTATTTAATATGAAGATGTCGGAAGATGGATCTATTGCAGACCATTTAAATGATTTTAATACAGTTACCAGTAAGTTAAGTTCTATAGGGGTAAACTTTGATGATGAAGTTAGAGCTTTGTTATTCTTGTTCTCATTACCAGAGAGTTGGAATGGTTTAGTAATGGCCATTAGTAACTCTGTCTCTGGATCTAGTACTTTAAAGTTTGATGATGTTGTCGCTGCTATCCTTAGCGAGGAAATGCGATGGAAAAGCTCCGATGAAACATTGGGTAATGCTTTGAGTGTAGAGTCTAGGGGAAGGAGAATGGAAAGAGGAAAGAGCTCGGGATATTGCAGTAAATAAGGAAAGGTAGATCCAAGTCCAGATTGGGGATAGTGTGCTGGAAATGCGGAAAGAAAGGACACCTAAAGAAATATTGTAGATCTCGGAAGGGAAAAGAAGGAGATGCACAACAAGAAAACAATCATGAAGCAAATGTGACAGGTGATGTGTTACAAGATGCTTTGATTCTTTCTTTTGAAAATGTTACTGATTCTTGGGTTGTAGATTCAGGGGCTTCATTCCATGCCACACCTGATAAGAAATATTTTCATAACTATTTTCAAGGATATTTTGGACAAGTTCGTTTGGATGATGATAAACCCTGTAAAATTGTTGGAATGGGTAAAGTTCTTGTAAAATAGCAGAATGGAAACCAATGGCTATTAAAGGAGGTAAGGCATGTTCCAGATGTAAAGAAAAATCTGATTTCAATAGGGTAGTTAGGCGGTGAAGGTTGTGTAACAACTTTCACAGATAAAGCTTGGAAGGTCACCAAAGGAGCCCTGGTAATAGCAAAAGGTGAAAAGGTTGGTACATTGTATTTATGTATTTCTAACTCTGTTAATGCTTTAACTTCCAAAGGAGCAGATGTGGCATTATGGCATCATAGGCTCAGACACATGAGTGAGAAGGGGATGAAGATTCTTCACTCAAGAAATTTGTTTCCAGGTTTGAATAATGTTGATTTGGATTTCTGTGAAAATTTCATTTATGGAAAACAAAAGAGAGTCATATTTATCAGAGTTAAGAAAGAAAAGAAGAGCGAAAAATTGGAGCTTGTGCATACAGATGTACAGGGACCTTCTCAGGTATCATCTCTCGGTGGCTCTCGCTATTATGTTACATTTATTGATGATGCAACTAGAAAAAATTTGATTTATTGTATTCAAAATAAATCTGATGTATTTGATACTTTCAAGAAATGGAAAGTTTTGGTTGAGATTGAGACAGGAATGAAGTTGAAGTGTCTCAGATCAGAAAATGGAGGTGAATATTGCAGCAAAGAGTTTGATATGTATTGTTCAGAGCATGGAATTCGTAGAGAGAAGACAGATCCAAGAACACCAAAAGAAAATGGTGTGTCAGAAAGGATGAAAAAAACAATCATGGAGCGTACAAGGTCCATGAGATTGCATGCGGGATTGCCTTTACAATTTTGGGAAGATGTTGTAGATACTGCTGTTTATCTAATAAATATAGGGCCTTCAAGTTCCTTGGATGGTGGTATTCCAGAGGAAGCATGGACAGGTAAAAAGGTAAACTAATCTTTTTTAAAGTCTTTTGGTTGTGAGGCCTTTGTCCATATTAATAAATAAAATAGAACAAAGCTTGAGGCAAAATCAAAGAAATGTACCTTTATTGGATATGATGTTAATGATTTTGGTTATCGCTTATATGATTATGAAAATCACAAAATCATTAGGAGAAGAGATGTAATATTCAATGAAAAGGTCTTGTATAAGAATCAGTTGCAGGAAAAGAAATAGGAAAAATAAAGCAAAGAATACACAGTTCTTGATGAGATAACTGAAAAAGTAAAGGTGCCTAAAAATAATAATAATCAACAACCACAGTAGCAGCAACCACCACAACAGTAACATGCACCTCAAACCCCTGAAAGTGGTGTTAGAATATCTACTAGGATAAGTAGACCCCCTGAACGATACTCTCCTTCATTATATTATTTATTGTTGACTGATTCTGGTGAACCCGAATGTTATGAAGAAGCAGTGCAGGTTGAAAGTAGGAAGAAGTGGGAGCTAGCCATGGAAGAAGAGATAGACTCCTTAATGCATAACTAGACTTGGGACTTATTCAAGTTTCCTGCAGGTAAAACTACATTGCAGAATAAATGGGTTTACAGGCTGAAGGAAGAAGATGGAGGAAAACAAAGGTACAAAGCTAGACTTGTGGTGAAGGGGTTTTCACAGAAGAAAGGTATTATTTTGATGAAATATTTTCTCTTGTTGTTAAGATGACTTCAATCATAACTATCTTAAGTCTTGTAGCAGCGAAAGATTTACATCTTGAACAATTAGATGTAAAAAAAGCATTTCTCCATGGAGATTTGGAGGAAGAGATATACATGCAGCAACCAGAAGGATATGAGGTAAAAGGGAAAGAAAAATTGGTGTGCAGGTTAAAGAAGAGCTTGTATGCCTTAAAACAGGCTCTAAGGCAGTGGTATATAAAATTTGACAAGTTTATGTCTGAACAAGGTTATACTAGATGTCACTCTGATCATTGTGTTTATCTAAAAAGGCAAAATGATGGCAGCTATATTATATTGTTATTGTATGTATATGACATGCTTGTTGCAGGGTCTAACATGCAGGAAATAAATTTTCTCAAAAAAAAATTGGCATATTAATTTGCAATGAAGGATTTGGGAGCTGCAAAAAAAATCCTTTGTATGAGGATAACTAGAGATAAGAAAAATCGCAAATTAACATTGTCTTAGAATGATTACATAGAAAATGTGTTGAAAAGATTTAATATGCAGAATGCAAAACCAATTAGTACACCTTTTGCTATCCATTTCAAACTTAGTAAGGAGATGTGCCCCAAGACCCACAAAGAAATGGAATATATGTCTAAAGTTCCATATGCATCAGCAGTTGGAAGCTTAATGTATGCAATGGTTTGCACAAGGCGTGATATTGCACATGCAGTGGGAGTTGTAAGCAGGTACATGAATAATCCAGGAAAAGAACATTGGATGGCAGTAAAATGGATTCTCAGATATTTGAGAGGTACCACAAATCAAGCATTATTTTTTGGTGGTCCAAACGTTGCTCTAGAAGGATAGGTTGATGCAGATATGGAAGGTGACAGAGATAATAGGAGGAGCACTACAGGCTATGTATTTACTGTAGGTGGAACAGTTGTCAGTTGGGTTTCAAAAATCCAAATTGTTGTTGCACTTTCAAGAACAGAAGCAGAGTATGTTGCTGCTACAGACGCTAGTAAAGAAATGATTTGGTTACAAAGGTTTATGGATGAATTGGGTAAGAAGCATGATATGGGCACGTTATACATTGATAGTCAAAGTGCCATTTATCTTGCAAAGAACTTAGCATTTAATTCTAGGACTAAACACATACATCTCAAGTACCATTTCATATGGTCAGTATTGGAAGATGGAGAGTTGATGCTGGAAAAGATACACACTAGCCAGAATCCTGCAGATATGCTAATAAAAGTTGTAACCAGGGAGAAACTGAGAATGTGCTCAGTTTCAATGGGTCTTCAAGGATGACGATGAATATGAGAAACAGCCAGGTCCAAAGAGGAGTCATTGTCCAGCAAATGAAGCAGTGGTGGAGTTGCTAGAATCAGTCTCCAAGTGGGAGATTGTTGGGTGTGGAGCCTGATTATCTTGTTTACTTTGTATCACAGCATTGGAACCCTATACCTTAAATGGGGCAGAAACGCCACCCGTAAATTAATCGTTGTCGTGGGGGGTGGTAGCGACTTTATGGAGCCCCCCCTGGTAGGGGGTTTCGGGGGCAGTGCCCTTGAAGCTAAAAACAGATGTAAAATTGCCTTGTAAAAGTATAGTAATTTCTAGTCAATCTGGGCCATTCATTAGGCAAATGATCTAACAGTAGAAGTTATGTTTAGTTTAGGGTTTTTTGCCCTAGAAGGAAACCCCTCGCTTTTATGAGGGTATTGTATTGCGGCTATGTATTGTATGTGTATTCTCAGAGTGAGAAACAGAGAGGGATACTGTGAGAGAGAACAAAGGATATTATAGCAAATCTGCTGTAGGTTGTGTCTCTTCATTTTGTTGGATAATAGAAAGGAAGGACTGGCTGTTCAGGGTGGGCGTAGCGTAAAATAGGTGAACCACGTATATATATGTCTCTCTGGTTTTATGTGTTTTGTGTGCTTGTATTCTCTGCATATTTTATGTGTTGCATTGCTCTGTAATATATAATTTTCTAACAACGTGATATGTGTGATGGTAACTTCCCTGCAACCAAATAATTGGCAATGTCTGCATACCATGGTGAGTGAGAAGATATTGCAAATAAATACTCATCAAGAAAGGAATCATCTACTGGAGTATTATCATCAGCTTTTAACTGAGAAAGGAAATAAACAACTACATTTTCTTTACCTGGTCGATCTACAATTGTAATATCAAACTCTTGTAATAGCAATAACCATCTGGTGACTCGAGCATTTGTAACAGATTTGTTCATTAAATACTTAATAGTCGAGTGATCAGTATCGAAAAAAGTAGAGTAACCAGTAATGTAATGTCGAAACTTATTAATAGCATAAATTACTTTAAAAATTCCTTTTCGGTAACTGTATAATAGAGCTCAGCAGGAGTCATATTCTTACTGATAAAGTAGATAGCATAAGGAAGATGGTTTTCCTCTTGTTCCGAGAGAACTCCAATTGCAGTATCTGAAGCATCAAAAGATATATGAAAGGGGAGTGCCCAATCAAGTCCTCTCAGAATAGGAGCTGTGGATAACTTATGCTTGAGTTATACAAAGGCCTCCTGGCAAATATTAGTCCACTTGAATTCAACATTTTTCATAAGTAACATAAACAAAGGAGAGGATATTTTGGAAAAGTTTTTAATAAATCTCCTGTAATATCCTGCATGTCCTAGGAAACTTCTCACATCTGTTTGTGTTTTAGGAATAGGAAGACTCTGAATGACTTGTATTTTGGATGGATCTACCTGAATTCCTTGAGATGAAATAAAATTTCCAAGAACTACTCCTTCACTCATCATCATATGACATTTTTTGGTACTTAAGGAGAGGTGAGCTTGTATACCACGTTTAAGTACTTTCTCAAGATTCTATAATGCATCTTCAAAAGACACACCATAAGGGGCAAAGTCATGCATAAATATTTCCATAGAGTCATTCATCATATTAGAAAAGATTCCTATAACTTCCCTTTGAAAGGTTACTGGTGCATTACATAGTCCAAATGGAAGAAATCTATAGGAAAAAGTTCCCCAAGGGCTAGTAAAAGTGGTCTTATCTTGGTCTTGGGGTGCAATTCTGATTTGGTTATACCCACTAAACCCATGTAAAAAGGAGAATAATTTCTTCCCTAACAAACTATCCAACACCTGATCAATGAACAGTAAAGGAAAGTGATCCTTTTGAGTGGCTTTAGTTAAGGCTATATAATCTACACACACTCTCCATTTCCTGTTTTTCATAGGAACTATTACCAATGGGGAAACCCATTCACTATCAGAGATAGGATATATAAACCCTGCATTAAGAAATTTTTGAATTTCCTCTTTGAAAATTTCTCTTAAATTAGGGTTCATTTGTCGTTGGGGTTGACAGACTGGTCAACAACCTTCCTTGATATAGATCTAGTGAGTACATAATTCAGAAGAGATTCCCTCCATATCTGTATAGTCCCATGTGAATGCTTCCTTATTTTCAAGAAGTAACTTCATTAATTGCTGTGTTTTAGCAACTGTCAAATTGGGATTTATATTCAGTGTTTTTCCAGGTTCAATTTCTACTGTTATGCTTTTAGAAGAGATGGTGGTTGATGTTTGAGGGAGATCTTCAGGTTTAAGCTTTTGCTGAGTATCTGATTTCAAAAGTGCAACTAGTTGATTATGTGTTTCTGGAATCACCGAGGAGGGTTCACAAATAAAATTATTAATTACCTCATCCTCAGTGGTATCTTTAAGGCTTAAAGCTTGTCCGATAGTCAAAATAGGTTGAGTAGCATGACCATCATAGTCCATCCATACAGAATTATCATTATTAATCATAGGTGTAGCGTGAGGGTAAAGAGTAAGCTCCTTTGTTTCATATCCATTGGAAATTGTCATTGAACCAGATTTGCAGCTGATAAAGGCATCGGTTGTAGCTAACCAGGGCCTTCCCAGAATTAAAGGATGTCCCCCCAACTTTGTTTTATTCTGTAACACCACAAAGTCAGCTGGGTAATTCCAGGACTCAACTGAGATGACTAGGTCTTCAATAACTCCTTCTAGTTTCATTGTAGAGTGGTCAGCTAACACTAGAATGGGGTGTGTATCTCTGATTACGTTCTTTAGCTGTAGAAATTGTGAAGTTTCAAGAGTCATAATCTTTATAGCAGCACCTAAATCTACCAAAACTTGAGGGATTATTTTTTTACCAATTTGGACTGTCACAGTAGGATGGCCGGGGTCACCATATTTAACTGGAGGGGCTTTACCGGACATTAATGCAGATAGGTCTCCCATAACATGGACTGTAAGGGAATCTTTAGCTTTCCTACTGGGTTTCTTAACACAAATATCTCTCATGGTTCTGGCATAAATTGGTACATATATTAGTTCCTGTAAAAGTGAAATTTTAACATACAAATTCTGCAATTCCCCTAAGATATTAAAAGCAGGTGGCTCAGACATTCTAGTTAAAACTAAACGCTCAGGGAATGGTGGTTCTGCTATTTCAGCACCCTTATTAGAGGGTGGTTGTACCTCTTTATGTGAATCATGTTTTTCAGTTTCTTCTTTATAAGAATCGGAAGAGGTAACATCATCAATAATGGGTTCAACTATTTTCCCAGATGGTAAATCAATGTCATTACATTGTGCAGGGAAAACAAGAAATATAGGTTGGTTCTGAATATCAAAAACTTGCACAGCTTTATTATTGGGGTTAGGATTTGGTTGTACAGGTAGCTGGGGTCTCATCATTTGGTTATTTGGTGGAGCACCTGATGGTAGAGTAAGTGGTTTCTGGAATTGAGGAAATTGATTTGGAAATGAGAGTTGTTGACCCCTCCAATTCGAAATCCACTATTTAAAGTAAGATTGTTGTTGTGGAGGCCAAGGAGTCCACATTGCAGGATCTACAAAGGGAGGGTTTTCTTGTTGCATGGGTGGGTAATTCATTTGATAGAAGGGTGGGTACTTCATTTGATTAAAGTGAGGGTAATTTTCTTGACTAAAAGAAGGATAATTGTTCCAACAATTAGAAGATGTAAATGGCATATTAGAGTTCATACCTTGTCCTCGTGGTTGCCATTTCCTTCTCTGTGTCAGTAGATAGACTGCTTCAACTTATTCTTCAATTGGTTGCAATGCTACTTTTATTCCTGGTTAAGAAGGGAATTGTTGTGTTTCATGATCTTTCTCACAAAGGGTGAAAATTGGCACCTTTTCCAATGGGCATTCCCTTAGTGGGTGTTTATCTATGCATTTGGGGCAAAAGACAGCCAAAGCTGCTTCTGCTTCGGTTTGTTTCTTCTTAACCTGTAGGGTGTCAATCTGTGAAGAAAATGAACTTAACATTTCAGTTTTAAATTCCTCAAGTAAATTACCTATTTCGGCTCTTGTTGCTCCTCCACTACTTGATTTCTGAATTCTTGAATATGTGGTATCCCTGCTATTTGATCTATTCCTTGTAGCTCCTCTTGAACATCTTTTACAGAGGTTAATAATTTCATCATATGATTATTTGGATATATCCCCTTTACCAAACATATTTAGCATATCTAGATAGTCATCCCTCACCCCTTTTAGTAATATTGTTTTAGGAATATCCTTACTTACATTGAGATGAATGGATCTCTATAGGTTGTATTGTAGTCTTTCCACAAAGTTCTCCAAATTCTCGTCCTCCTTTTGTACCATCTTAAATAGTTCTCCTCTTTTCTCTCTTGTCCGGAAGTAGTCTTGATATTTAAGCAGAAAATCCTGTTTCATCTATTCCCATGTTGTGATTACATGGCCTCCAAGACTCATGAACCACCTTAATGCATTTACTTTTAATGTTGCTGGAAATAGCTTCAGTTTTTTAGCATTAGTAACATAATCATAACTTTTGCATAATATGTCAAACTCGAAAAGAAACTCATCAGGATCTTCAGAAGATAAACCATGAAAGTTAGGTAAAGCTGAAAGTGGGATATTCTTCATGGGGGTTGCTCCTCTAGGGAGATCACCAATAGGAAACCCCAAGGTAGAGAGAGAGTTCTCATCTTTTCCTCCTTCAGGATCTATTGGTCCTAATTCGAAGAATTCATCATTGTTTCCTTCCATTTCTTGATCTCCTACTGCACTTTCTCGATCCTCAATTTTTTCTACTGGCTCCTCAATATTTTCTACTGGTTCCTCAATGTTTTTTTTTGGTTCTTCAACGCTTTCTACTGGCTCTTCAACTCTTTCTACTGGTACTTCAATGTTTTCTGCTGGCTCTTCAACGTTTTCAAGGCTTACAATTTCTTCTGTTTCGTAGTTTGATTAGGGAGAATGTTGAGGCTTGGGCCTTCGAGAGCTTAGCCTCTGAGAAGATTTAGCTTTTGATATGATCTTGTCAATAAAGGTCTTTCTTCCTCCCCTTCCTTTTCCCTTGCCACCTGCAGGGTTAGTTTTCTTGGGGACTCTACGTCCTCTCATGCAATCTACACATCTGAAAGAAAAACATCAATGCTTTTGAAATCTATAATTTCCTTCCCTGGCAATGGTGCCAAAATGTTGGTCACTTTAATTGCTTATTGATCTAAACAATCAAGTGCTACATAAATTTTCAACCCAGGGAAGTCTGTTTATTTCAAAGACAATCACACACTGTATATGCTCAATCTCAAAAGAAATGAAATGTTGTAGTAGAAATTACACTAATCACACCTTGCTTCAACAAAATGAAGTCTTCTTGAGTTACAGCAAAGAAAATCTTTCTATTGCAGACAATCATCAAAAGAATCTTGGATTACATTAAAAAGACAACAATCTAGGAAAGGAAACCAAACTGCAAAAGGAAAGACCAATTATACGATAACAGAGAACATGACCCTATTCCCCAAGTAGGAATCTTCATCACCTGTTTCTGATTACCAAGCTTTCACAAATTCATTCTGTAAACAATATTACCAATTAAAATAATCCACAATTACCTAGGAATGAATTGTATGAAAACAATGCAACAAGTAATGGAAACAGAGTTTCAGGAATAAATAACAGAGTTCCAATATTGCATAAGTGCTTTCAGCAAACAAAGTTTAACAAGGAATAAACTAAAAAGAACAGTTAACAAACTACAGAAATAAATGGGTCAATCTTGTGAAGAATGCAGGCCCTTTCCTTCTCACAAGATTCCCCAGAAGAGGGAATTAAAATTAAATGCTCAAAACAAGCTTTTATTCATCTGTCGAAAGTAACATATTACACAGGATTCACGTTCCTTCTCTGTTCAAAATAAACCTCCTGTAGTCTCTAATTGTCTCTAATATTGATGTCTCCTCTTTTTTAAAGAGGATACATCTATTACAATTGATTACATTATAGAAATCCTATTTTTAACTCGATCTGATCTTCTATACTGAAATAGGACCTTTTTGTTCTTCCATGGAAAAATGTTGTTACAATAATTACGATGGTACTAGCTTCAAAGTGCAGTGGTTATGGCCCGTGTAACAGCTTCCTTACTTGTCTTTTCTTGTTACCGTCATGCCTGAAATACTGCTTCAAAATCGCAAGTCACGGGTTGTTTCAGCAATGGTATTTGCGTACCATGATGACTGTTTCAGCAACACGGTCTTCAGACAACCATGATAGATTATCTGCAGTCTTCAAACTGTCTCAGCAACTATATATCTTTGATTAATGATTAAATATGAAAGTAATGTAATATTATATGTAAAACAAGTTAAACATATAGTAAAGAGAAGAATGTTATATATCTTTGGAAGAATGGATGAAAGTGATAGTATAAGTTTTAAATATGGACTAGAAAAGAGTGGAATGATAGCAAAATGTATAGTCAAAATGGTAAACTATGGGGTCCTAACATCCCCCCCAACTAAAAGGGTTGCATGTCCTCAGGCAACTTTAGTCTGAGTTAGAGTCTTGATACTGGCTTTTGGCATGCAAATTACTTAGGAAGTAGCTATGGAAGGTGTTGTCTGTTAAAGCTCTGAATCCTTGCACATTTTGCAATCTTTGCCATGCTGCTGCTTCATCCTTGTTAGCCAACCTATGATGAGCATGATATTCCTCTGCTGGCATCCATAAAATAGGAAAATGAAAGTGGTACCCTATCCACTTTTTAGCACATTGCTGAACACATCTGATGTAATTGGGTACTCTAGAGAATGCAGTTTCAAGATTAGTGGGACTGAAAGGATTGTACTCCTGCTTCTCCTTACAGGATTTTTGCCAAAACATATTGTTTGCTCTTAAAGCAACAATTTCTTTGGCCCTGATAAAATGGTGGCAATCCTGGAGTACTGAAGCCTCTATTGTTGTATATGTTCAGTGATCCCTGGTTTATTTAAAATTTGATGATATTCTGCCAAAAATATGGTAGGGTTCTGAGGTTCTGCCCTTATCTAGAGAAGACGGTTGTCTTCATTATGCCTGGTTGTAAGAAAAGTAGTCTGCCATGTAATCTGATTAGCAAGGAAAGAGGCAAATGCCCTAATCTGAATGTCGCCAACAAGAGGTTTAAGATTAATCTTTCTGTTTTCAGGGATGGCTTCATTGTGAAGGTACAACTCACATAGTAAGTGTTTATCCCTGGTGGAGGCTTCTGCAAATTTTTTCACAAACTGTTCGGATGTAAGCACCTCATGGGGCCTTCCATCTTTGACTACTTTCAACTGAAAGTAAACAAGGCGTTCTGAGAGAAATAAAGAGTAATTTAAAGATAGTTTCCTTGTAGCCAATAAGTTTTGTACCAGTTCAAACATTAGGAGCAGTTTTCCTTTTAGCTCTTTATTCTCCTTCTTTTGAACTCTATATTTTTTGAGTGTTTGCTCCAAGATCTCCCAGTTAGAATATATATGATTCTGCCAAACTAATTTCTGTTGCTGTAGGGTTTTATCTTGCGAAATGGCATAATCTTTCCTCCACTTGTTCATTATTTCCAGAGAATTCCATGGTTCAGTTTGTGTTCTAACATTGCAAGTGGTAGGCTGAGGTATATTCTGAGTAGCAGAATTAGTTACAGTAGGGCAGGATTGTACATCAACTTATTTTTCTGAAATTTTTGAAGGCCCTACTAGTTCTTGTGTAACAGTAGGGCATTCCTTTTTGAGTGAAAAATATGTATATGCTCCTAGCATTGGAAATTGAACTATATTATATCCTGCTTGTTGATAGATGTTTCCACATTGGCTGCACATATATTCTTTATATGGATCATTTTCTGTATGTTTTTCTGCCATGGATGCTGTATGGGCCAGGGTATAAAAATTGAGCTCCTTGTCATAGGATTCTTCCCTTGCCATTACCAATCTCTCTTATAAGATTGTAATTATAATTTTAAAAATTCGTTTTATTGTAAGAGGGAAGCCATGGTGACTGGGCCTTGTGTATCAGTTGCATTCTCCAGAATTGATTGCTGTGTTTAAGCTATAGATGGTTCTTGTGTGACAGTTAGAGCTAGTTCCTTTGTGGTAGCTACTGAATAAGTAGCATCTTGGGTGTCTAGTTCTTGTACGTTGACAGTTGGTTCTTGTGTTTCAGCTGATGACTAAGTAGCTGGTTCTTGTGGGACAGCAAGTGACTGAGTAGCTGGTTCTTGTGGGACAGCTATTTGTTCTGTGGAAAATGATGTCACATTGCCCTGGGCATCTGTTTCTTGTGTTTCAGTGCCACAGGGTGAGACAGGTAATAATTACGGGGTTTGGAAGGGTGGTGATGTGTGGAGTTTTAACAAAATGGTTGTGAGATCAGGGGTAGTAGGAATGGTTTCTACTTCAATATACGTCCTCATTCGTCTACTAGGTAAGAAGGCAGAAAAAAAAGTAGTTTGATTTTTCCTTTTATGAGAGGGTTTTTCTTGAGGAGAATGGCTATCAGAGGAGGTAGTTGCTTTAGTTGCGGCCCTTGTTTGTGTTTTTGGCAGGGAGGCGATTGTGATTCGCCTTTTCCTTTTACTAATAGGGGAATATGGTGGCGTATTGGCTTGAGAGTCATCACTGGGAATATGGATAGTAGGATCAGATGATTTTTCTAAGTGGTGAGATGCAATTGAAGAAAGGTTAATTGGATTAGTTTTTTATGTGGATGGAATTGGCGGAGAGTCGGGGATATTCTCTGGTTGCTGCTCGTGGGAACTTTCAGGAATTTCTTGAGGATTTTCAGCAACTTCTTGAGGAATTTCAGCAGCTTGCTCAGGGTCTAGGGGTGGGTTGTTTATAGGAGGGTTTTGTTGAGCAAAACCCCTCTGAATCAATAGCTGAACAAGGTGGTGATGGGTGAGGGAAAGGAGTGTGAATTTTACCCGTCTACAATAATATGACATATTTCTAATGCATCCAAGTAAATAGTAAGGAATGTTCACTAGTCTACCGTGTTGTCAATGGTTTAATAAGACAAAATCATGCTGATAGACTACCTGGTAGTGGCCTTCACATGTGAGGTAATGTTTAACAAACTCTGCAACTTTCGACTAAGGAGGCAGAAATGAGTGAAGTTCGACACCCCGACCTAAGCTTGACGTGTTCTCCTGGCAGAAGAAAATCCTGTTATGCATTCAAAATGATATGCTTTCGACTAAACCATTGAGTACCAGTGACCAGTAGACCTGAAACCTATGTTATGTCGCCCTCTGAAACTGGAATTCTGACTCCCTAGACAGTAGAATGATCTTCTTGAATATTTTGTGCAAATTCAAGGACCTGTTGTGGACCAAACTCTTGATGTCTCTGAAAATATCCTACCCAGCCTGCCCACTGAAAAATCTGATACGCCTCTGGGAATAATTCAAGTAGAGCTATCGAGCCAGGCTAATGTCAAATAGCAGGTCCTCCCATAATTAACCAGCATTGGTAAAATGCAGAGTCAAAGAGCGAAGTTACTAGACTTCGAACAGAGTAAAATTTGCGAATGATAACATGGAGTAATGGTGAAGAGGCGATGTAATGGGTAGGAAAAATGATGGTAATTGGCATGTTGTGAAATGATGACATATAATTTAGATATTCACCCCCAAACTACGACTAAAATGATGTCTTTAAGTGTGCGGAGATTGTGGTCATAATAAACGAAATCTTCTCTTTAAACCATAGTTTAATTGTACTTACATATAAAATTTACATACCTCATGTTTACCTTTGATTTGTAGCTCGAAAAATATAGTGCTTGTTTATAATGGCTCAATAGTCATGGAAGAAGTTTAGAAGCTTTTTGAAACATGAGGTATAATATATTAGAGATCTATTTTATCATAGGAGAAGACAGTGAAAGGACAGGAGTAGCATAAGAAAAAAGAGAAGTGGAAATGAACGAACTGAAGAAGATGATTTCATGACATAAAATGTTGCATAGTCATGTCTTTGGAGAAAGAAATGGTGTTTCAGCAATGGGAAAAATGGATGAAATGCTGCTGAGAAGTGGTGTTTCATCAATGGAAAAATAGGGAAAGTGTTGCTGAGGAGTGATGTCTTAGTAGTGGCAAAATGGGGAAAATATTTACTGAGGAATGGTATTTCAAGAATATGAAAAATAGGGAAAATATTTGCTGAAGAATGGTGTTTTAGCAATGGGGAAAATAGGGAAAATGATATGAAAAGGGAAAAAGGAATGAAGGGAATGAATGATGAAATGTTACTGGAAGATAGGGAATTGAACTATGAATGAGTTGAAGTGAGGGGAGCAATGCTTCTTAGAATGAAGCTTGGATCTGCTTGTGGTGAAATTGTCCTTCCTTGGTAAGCCTTTCCTTAATCAAAAATCTGAAAAATAATCAATTGTAACATGCTAACCCTTGATAGATATTATTAGTTTAAGAAATATAATATAATACTAAAAATATAGAGTAGAAAAGAATCAAATGCAGTGAGGAGAAAAAGGCTCCCCTAAAAAGAGATAATGTGCATCTACCATGCAAGTGGCCTTAAAATATTCTTTGGAAATAGGGTGCTGGTACAGACGAAGCCGATGACCATTTACTAATAGTGGTATTTTAGAGTCATCAATTGTTAAGAGCCTTACTGCTCCATTAGGAAAAACAATATCTATTTCGTAGGGTCCCAGCCATCTTGTACGTAGCTTCCCTTGAAAATTTTCAAACCGAGAATCATACAATAAAGCCCAATTACCTTTTTGGAACTGCTTATTCTTGATGATTTTATCATGCCACTTTGTTCTTTGTTGTTGGATCATATTTGTATGATGAATGGCATCTAATCTTTTTTCATCCAATTCATGAAGCTGCTGCAACCTAGTTGTTCGTGCATCAGTCAAATCAAGGTTAACAGCTAAAACAGTCCTTAAGGTTTTAATTTCAAATTCCACAGGAAAAATAGAACTTTTATCATAAACCAATTCAGAGGGAGAAAATCCTGTAGTATTTCTCCAGGTAGTTCTATAAGCCCATAGCGCTTCAGGGAGCCTTTAAGACCAATACTTCTAGTTATCTTTCACTGTTTTGGTCAGAATGGCTTCTATTACTTTGTTTGTACTCTCCACCTGCCCATTGGCTTGGGGGTGGTATAGTATAGTCATTCTATGATGAATGTGATATTTTTTAAGGGTGGCTTTGAAACCATGAGAAGTGAAAGGAGTTCCTCCATCTGTAACTAGCTCCCTAGGGACTACAAATCTAACAAATATTTCTTCAAATAGGAAAGCTAGGACAACTTCTTCATTAGCTCTAATGAGTGCTTTGGCCGCCACCCATTTAGTCATATAATCTATGTAGACTAATATATAAACTCTTTGATTGGATGGAGGATTAATGGGTCTTGTAAAATCGAAGGCCCATCTTTTAAATGGTTCAAGTATTACCTGGGGATTTAATGGTATTTCATCTCTATGATTAGGTTGACCCATTCTCTGACAGCTATCACAAGCCCAAACATATTTCTTTGCATCCTTAAAGAGTGAGGGCCAATAATAACCCATCCTAAGAATTTTATGTGTTTTTCTCTTATTAGAAAAATTCCCTCCACAAGGGCTATCATGACAAGCTTTTAGTATATCATACACCTCATCCTCTCTAACGCATCTCCGGATTTCATCATTAAGTCCTGTATAGAAAATACACCCACTTGTCCAGCTATACCAAGAACTTTTTTGAATGATTTTTCTTTTCTCTCGATCTGATAGGTGTGATGATAACTTCCCCGCAACCAAATAATTGGCAATGTCTGCATACCATGGTGAGTGACCAGATACTGCAAATAAATACTCATCAGGAAAGGAATCATCTACTGGAGTATTATCATTAGCTTTTAACCGAGAAAGGAATTCAGCAACTACATTTTCTTAACCTGGTCGATCTACAATTGTAATATCAAACTCTTGTAATAACAATAGCCATTTGGTGACTCGATCATTTGTAAAAAATTTGTTCATTTAATACTTAATAGCCGAGTGATCAGTATGGGAAAAAGTAGAGTAACCAGTAATGTAATGTCGAAAATTATTAATAGCATAAATTACTGCTAAAAATTCGTTTCCGGTAACTGTATAATTGATCTCAGTAGGAGTCACATTCTTACTGATAAAGTAGATAGCATAAGGAATATGGTTTTCATCTTGTCCCAAGACAGCTCCAATTATAGTATCCAAAGCATCAGAAGATATATGAAAGGGGAGTGCCCAATCAGGTCCTCTCAGAATAGGAGCTGTGGATAACTGATGCTTGAGTTCTACAAAGGCCTCATGGCAAATATTAGTCCACTTGAATTCAACATTTTTAATAAGTAACACAAAGAAAGGAGAGGCTATTTTGGAAAAGTTTTTAATAAATTTCCTGTAATATCCTGCATGTCCTAGGAAACTTCTCACATCTTTTTGTGTTTTAGGAATACGAAGACTCTGAATGACTTGTATTTTGGATGGATCTACTTGAATTCCTTGAGATGAAATAAAATGTCCAAGCACTTCTCCTTCACTCATCATCATATGAAATTTTTCGGTACTTAAGGAGAGGTGAGCTTGTATACAACGTTTAAGTACTTTCTCAAGATTCTGTAATGCATCTTCAAAAGACACACCATAAGGCATAAATTCATCCATAAATATTTCCATAGAGTCATTCAACATATCATAAAAGATTCCTATAACTGCCCTTTGAAAGGTTGCTGGTGCATTACATAGTCCAAATGGAAGAACTCTATAGGAAAAAGTTCCCCAAGGGCTAGTAAAAATGGTCTTATCTTGGGTCTTGGGGTGCAATTCTGATTTGGTTATACCCACTAAACCCATCTAAAAAGGATAAGAATTTCTTCCCTGACAAACTATCCAACACCTGATCAATGAATGGTAAAGGAAAGTGATCCTTTTGAGTGGCTTTTTTTAAGGCTGTATAATCTACACACACTCCCATTTCCCATTTTTCTTAGGAACTATTACCAATGGGAAAACCCATTCACTGTCAGAGATAAGATATATAAACCCTGCATTAAGCAATTTTTGAAGTTCCTCTTTGACAATTTCTCTTAAATTAGGGTTCATTCGTCGTTGGGGTTGACAGATTGGTCGACAACCTTCCTTGATATAGATCTGGTGAGTACATAATTTAGGAGAGATTCCCTTCATATCTGTATAGTCCCATGCGAATGATTCCTTATTTTCAAGAATTAACTTCATTAATTTTTGTGTTTTAGCAACTGTCAAATTGGGGTTTATATCCAGTGTTTTTCCAGGTTCAATTTCTACCTTTATGGTTGGTGGTTGATGTCTGAGGGAGATCTTCAGGTTTAAGATTTTCATGGGTATCTGATTTCAAAAGTGCAGCCAGTTGATTATGTGTTTCCGGAATCACTAAGGAGGGTTCAAAAATAAAATTATTAATTACCTCATCCTCAGTGGTATCTTTAAGGCTTAAAGCTTGTCCGATAGTCAAAATAGGTTGAGTAGCATGACCATCATAGTCCATCCATACAGAATTATCATTATTAATCATAAGTGTAGTGTGAGGGTAAAGAGTAAGCTTCTTTTTTTCATATCCATTGGAAATTGTCATTGAACCAGATCTGCAGCTGATAAAGGCATCGACTGTAGCTAACGAGGGCCTTCCCAGAATTAAAGGATGTCCCCCCAACTTTGTTTTAGTCTATAACACCACAAAGTCCGCTAGGTAATTCCAGGACTCAACTGAGATGACTAGGTCTTCAATAACTCCTTCTGGTTTGATTGTAGAGCAGTCAACTAACTCTAGAATGGTTGGTGTATCTCTGATTACGTTCTTTAGCTGTAACAATTGTGAAGTTTCAAGAGTCATAATGTTTATATCAGCACCTAAATCTACCAGAACTTGAGGGATTATTTTTTTACCGATTTGGACTATCACAGTAGGGTGGCCAAGGTCACCATATTTAACTGGAGGGGCTTTACTGGACATTAATGCAGATAGGTCTCCCATAACATGGAATGTAAGGGGATATTTAGCTTTCCTACTGGGTTTCTTCACACAAATATCTCTCATGGTTCTGGCATAAATTGGTACATCTCTTAGTGCGTGTAAAAGAGGAATTTTAACATACAGATTCTGCAATTCCGCTAAAATATTAAAAGTTGGTGGCTCAGGCGTTCTAGTTAAAAATAAACGCTCAGGGAATGGTGGTTCTGCTATTTCAACACCCTTATTAGAGGGTGGTTGTACCTCTTTATGTGAATCAAGTTTTTCATTTTCTTCTTTATCAGAATCGGAAGAGGCAACATCATCGATAATGGGTTCAACTATTTTCCCAGATCGTAAATGAATGTCATTACATTTTGCATGGAAAACATGAAATATAGGCTGGTTCTGAATATCAATAACTTGCAAAGTTTTATTATTAGAGTTAGGATTTGGTTGTACAGGTAGTTGGGGTCTCATCATTTGGTTATTTGGTGGAGCACCTGATGGTAAATGAAGTGGTTGCTGAAATTGAGGAAATTGATTTGGAAATGGGAGTTTTTGACCCCTCTAATTCGAATTCCACTGGTTAAAGTAAGATTGTTGCTGTGGAGGCCAAGGAGTCCACATTGCACGATCTACAAAGAGAGGATTTGTTTGTTGCATGGGTGGGTAATTCATTTGATTGAAGGGTGGGTATTGCATTTGATTAAAGGGAGGGTGATTTTCTTGACTAAAAGAAGGATAATTTTTCTAACGATTAGAAGATGTAAATGGCATATTAGATTTCATACCTTGTCCTCGTGGTTTCCATTGCCTTCTCTGTGTCAGAAGATAGACTTCTTTAGCTTCTTCTTCAATTGGTTGCAATGCTTCTTTTATTTGTGGTAGAGAAGGGCATTGTTGTGTTTCATGATCGTTCTCACAAAAGGTGCAAATTGGAACCTTGTTCAATGGGCATTACCTTAGTGGGTGTTTATCTATGCATTTGGGGAAAAAGACAACCAAATCTGCTTCTGCTTCAACTTGTTTCTTCTTAACCTGCAGGGTGTCAATCTGTGAAGAAAAGGAACTTAACATTTCAGTTTTAAATTCCTCAATTAAATTACCTATTTCGACTTTTGTTGCTCCTCCACTGGCTGATTTCTGAACTCTTGAATATGTGGTATCCCTGTTGTTTGATCTATTCCTTGCAGCTCCTCTTGAACATCTTTTACAGAGGTTAAAAATTTCATCATATGATTATTTGGATATATCCCCTTTACCAAGAATATTTAGCATATCTAGACAGTCATCCCTCACCCCTTTCAGTAATATTGTTTTAATAATATCCTTACTTACATTGAGATGATTGGATCTCTGTAGGTTGTATTTTAGTCTTTCCACAAATTTCTCCAAATTCTCGTCCTCCTTTTGTACCATCTTAAATAGTTCCTCTCTTTTCTCTCTTGTCCGACAGTAGTCTTGATATTTAAGTAGAAACTTCTATTTCATCTGTTCCCATGTTGTGATTACATGGCCTCCAAGTCTCATGAACCACGTTAACGCATTTCCTTTTAATGTTGCTGGAAATAGCTTCAGTTTTTGAGCATTAGTAACATAATCATAACTTCTGCATAATATATCTCAAAAAGAAACTCATCAGGATCTTCAGAAGATAAACCATGAAAGTTAGGTAAAGCTGAAAGTGGGATATTATTCATGTGGGTTGCTCCTCTAGGGAGATCACCAATAGGAAACCCCAAGGTAGAGAGAGAGTTCTCATCTTTTCCTCCTTCAGGATCTATTGGTCCTCCTCCGAAGAATTCATCATTGTTTCCTTCCATTGCTTGATCTCCTACTGCACTTGCTCGAACCTCAATGTTTTCTATTGGCTCCTCAATATTTTCTGCTGGTTCCTCAACGTTTTCTGCTGGTTCTTCAATGATTTCTACTGGTTCTTCAACGTTTTCTGCTGGCTCTTCAACGTCTTCAGGGCTCACAATTTCTTTTGTTTCTTAGTTCGATTGGGGAGAATTTTGAGGCTTGGGCCTTCAAGAGCTTAGCCTTTGAGAAGATTCAGCTTTTGATACGATCTCGTCAAGAAAGGTCTTTCTTCCTCCCTTTCCTTTGCCCTTGCCACCTGTAGGGTTAGTTTTCTTGGGGGCTCTGCGTCCTCTCATGCAATCTGCATATCTGAAAGAAAAACATCAATGCTTTTGAAACCTATAATTGCCTTCCTTGGAAATGGTGCCAAAATGTTGGTCACTTTAATTGATTATTGATCTAAACAATCAAGTGCTACATAAATTGTCAACTCAGGGAAGTCTGTTTATTTCAAAGGCAATCACACACTGTATATGCTCAGTCTCAAAAGTAATGAAATTTTGTAGTGTAAATTACACTAATCACACCTTGCTTCAAAAAACTGAAGTTTTATTGAGTTACAGCAAAGACAATCTTTCTATTGCAGACAATCATCAAAATAATCCTGGATTACATTAAAAAGACAACAATCTAGGAAAGGAAATCAATCTGCAAAAGGAAAGACCAATTATGCTATAACAGAGAACAGGACCCTATTCCCCAAGTATGAATCTTCAACACTTGTCTCTGATTACTAAGCTTTCACAAATTCATTTTGTAAACAAGATTACCAATTAAAATAATCCACAAGTACCTAGGAATGAATTGTATGAAAACAATGCAACAAGTAACGGAAACAGAGTTTCAACAATAAATAACAGAGTTCCAATACTACATAAGTGATTTCAGCAAATAGAGTTTAACAAGGCATAAATGAAAAAGAACAGTTAACAAACTACGGAAATAAATGGGTGAATCTTGTGAAGAAGGCGAGCCCTTTCCTTCTCACAAGATTCCCCAAAAGAAGGAATTAAAATGAAATGCTCAGAACAAGATTTTATTCATCTGTCGAAAGTAACATAGTACAAAGGATTCACGTTCCTTCTCTATTCAAAATAAACCTCTCGTAGTCTCTAATTGCCTCTAATTCTGATGTATCCTCTTTTTTAAAGAGGAGACATCTATTACAATTGATTACATTATAGAAATCCTATTTTTAACCCAATCTGATCTTTTATACTGAAATAGGACCTTTCTGTTCTTCCATAGCAAAATGTTGTTACAATAGTTACGATGGTACTGGCTTCAAAGTGCAGTTTTTACGGCCCTTGTAACATCTTCCTTACTTGTCTTTTCTTGTTGTCGTTATGCCTGAAATACTGCTTCAGAATCACAAATCACGGGTTGTTTCAGCAACGATATTTGTGTACCATGTTGACTGTTTCAGCAACACGATCTTCAGACAGCCATGATAGATTATCTGCAGTCTTCAAACTATCTCAGTAACTATATATCTTCTATTAATGTTTAAATATGAAAGTAATGTAAAATTATATGTAAAACAAGTTAAACATATAGTAAAGAGAAGAATGTTATACCTTTGGAAGAATGGATGAAGTGATAGTATAACCTTTAAATATGGACTGGAAAAGAGTGGAATGATACCAAAATGTATGGTCAAAATGGTACATTATGGGGTCCTAACATCCCCCCCAACTAAAAGGGTTGCATGTTCTCAGGCAACTTTAGTCTAAGTCAGATTCTGGATACTGTCTTTTGGCATGCAAATTACTTAGGCAGTAGCTATGGAAGGTGTTTTCTGTTAAAGCTCTGAATCCTTGCACATTTTGAAATCTTTGCCAATCTATTGCTTCATCTTTTTTAGCCAAACTATGATGAGCATGATATTCCTTAGCTAGCATCCATAAAATAGGAAAATGAAATTGGTACCCTATCCACTTTTCAGCACATTGCTTAACATATCTGATGTAATTGGGTACTCTAGAGAATGCAGTTTTGAGATTAGTGGGATTGAAAGGATTGTACTTCTACTTCTCCTTCGAGGATTGTTGCCAAAACATATTGTTTGCTCTTAAAGAAGCAGTTTCTTTGGCCCTGATAAAATGGTGACAATCATGGAGTACTAAAGCTTGTAATTGCTGTATATGTTCAATCATCCCTGGTTTCTTCAAAAATTGATGATATTCTGCCACAAAGATGGCAGGGTTTTGAGGTTCTGGCCTTATCCAGAGAAGATGGGTGTCTTCACTATGCCTGGTTTCAAGAAAATCAGTCTGCCATGTTATCTGATTAGCAAGGAAAGAGGCAAATGCCCTGATCTAAATGTCACCAACAAGAGGGTTACGATTAATCTTTCTATTTTTAGGGATGGCTTCATTGTGAAGGTACAACTCACATAGTAAGTGCTGATCACTGGTGGAGGCTTCTGCAAATGTTTTCACAAACTATTTGGATGTAAGCACCTCATGGGGTCTTCCATCTTTGACTGCTTTCAACTGAAAGTAAACAAGGCGTTCTGAGAGAAATAAAGAGTAATTTAGAGATGGTTTCCTAGTAGCCAATAATTTTTGTACCAGTTCAAACATTAGGAGTAGTTTCCATTTTAGCTCTTTATTCTCCTTCTTGTAAACTCTAGACTGCTAGAGTGTTTGCTCCAAGATCTCCCAGTTAGAATATATATGATTCTGCCAAAATAATTTGTGCTGCTGCAGGGTTTTGTCTTGCGAAATGGCATACTCTTTCCTCCACTTGTTCATTATTTCCAGCTCATTCCATGGTTCAATTTGTGTTCTAGCATTGCAAGTGGTAGGCTGAGGTATAGTCTCAGTAGCAGAATCAGTTACAGTAGGGCAGGATACTTGTACATCAACTTATTTTTTCTGAAATTTTTGAAGGCCCTACTGGTTCTTGTGTAACAGTAGGGCATTCCTCTTTAGTTGCAGAAGATGTAGATGCTCCCGGCATTTGAACTTGAACTATCTTAGATCTTGCTTGCTGATAGATGTTTCCACATTGGCTGCACATATATTCTTTATATGGATCATTTTTTGTATGTTTGTCTACCATGGATGTTGTATCGGCCAGGTTATAAAAATTGAGCTCCTTGTCATAGGATTCCCTTGCCATTACCAATTCTCACTTATAAGCTTCTAATTCTGATTTTAAAAACTCATTTTCTTGTAAGAGGGAAGCCATGGTGACTAGGCCTTGAGTATCAGTTGCATTCTTCGGAATTGATTGCTGTGTTTCAGCTATAGCTAGTTCTTGTGTGACAGCTAGAGATGGTTCCTTTGTGGCAGCTACTGAATAAGTAGCATCTTTGGTGTCTAGTTCTTATACATCGGCACCTGTTTCTTGTGTTTTAGCTGCTGACTAAGTAGTTGGTTCTTGTGGGACAACTACTTGTTCTGTAGAAAATGATTTCACATTTCCCTGGGCATTTGGTTCTTGTGTTTCAATGCCACAGGGTGAGACAAGTAATAATTACGGGGTTTGAAAGGGTGGTGATGTGTGGATTTTTAACAAAATGGTTGCGGGATCAGGGGTAGTAGGAATGGTTGCTGCTTCAATAGACGTCCTCATTCGTCTCCTAGGTAAGAAGGCAAAAAAAGAAGTAGTTTGATTTTTCCTTTTATGAGAGGGTTTTTCCCGAGGATAAGGGCTATCAGAGGAGGTAGCTACTTTATTTGTGGCCCTTGTTTGTCTTTTTGGTAGGGAGGCGGTTGTGATTCGAATTTTCCTTTTACGAATAGGGGAATATGGTGGTGTATCGACTTGAGAGTCATCACTGGGAATATGGACAGTAGGATCAGATGATTCTGCTAAGTGGTGAGATGGACTTGAAGAAAGGTTAATTTGATTAGTTGGTTCTGTGGATGGAATTGGTGGAGATTCAGGGATATTCTATGGTTGCTGCTCATGGGAAATTTCAGGAATTTTTTGAGGATTTTTAGCATCTTCTTGAGGAATTTCAGCAGCTTTCTCAGGGTCTAGGGGTGGGTTGTTTAGAGGAGGTTTTTGTTTAGAAAAACCCCTCTGAATCAATAGCCGAACAAGGTGGTGATGGGTGAGGGAAAGGGGTGGGAATTTTACCCGTCTACAATAATATGACATATTTCTAATGCATCCAAGTAAACAGTAAGGAATGTTCACTAGTCTACAGTGTCGTAAATGGTTTAATAAGACAAAATCATGTTGGTAGACTACCTGGAAGTGGCCTTCACATGTGAGGTAATGTTTATAAAAATATGCAACTTTCTGCCAAGGAGGCGGCAATGAGAGAAGTCCGACACCCTGACCTTTAAGCTTGACGTGTTCTCCTGGCAGAAGAAAATCCTATTGTGCATTCAGAATGATATGATTTCGACTAAACCATCAAGTAACAGTGACCGGCAGACCTGAAACCTGTGCTATGTTACCCTCTGAAACTGGAATTCGGACTCCCTAGATAGTAGAATGATCTTCTTGAAGATTTTGTGCAAATTCAAGGACTTGTTGTGGATCAAACTCTTGACGTCTCTGAAAATATCCTACCTAGCCTGCCTGCTGAAAAATCTGATGTGCCTCTGGGAATAATTCAAGCAGAGCTATCAAGCTGGGTTCATGTCGAATAACAGGTCCTTCCATAATTAACCAGCTTTGGTAAAATTCAGAGTCAAAGAGAAAAGTTACCGGACTTCGAACAGAGTAAACTTTTTGAATGACAACATGGAGTAACGGTGAAGAGGAGAAGTAATGGGTAGGAAAAATGATGGTAATTGGCATGTTGTGAAATGATGGCATATAATTTCTATATCCCCCCCCAACTACGACTGAAATGATGTATTTAAGTGTGCAGAGATTGTGGTCATAATAAACGAAATCTTCTCTTTAAACCATAGTTTAATTGTACTTACTTATAAAATTTACATACCTCATGTTTACCTTTGATTTGTAGTTCGAAAAATATAGTGCTCGTTTATAATGGCTCAATAGTCATGGAAGAACTTTAGAAGCTTTTTGAATCATGAGGGAGATTATATTAGAGATCTGTCTTATCATAGGAGAAGGCAGTGAAAGGACAGGAGTAGCATAAGAAAAAAGAGAAGTGGAAATGAACGAACTGAAGAAGATGATTTCATGAAGAAAATGTTGCATAGTCATGTCTTTGGAGAAAGAAATGGTGTTTTAGAAATGAGAAAAATGGATGAAATGCTATTGATAAGTGGTGTTTCAGCAATGGAAAAATAGGGAAAGTGTTGTTGAGGAGTGATGTTTTAATAGTGGGAAAATGGGGAAAATATTTGCTGAGGAATGGTATTTCAGCAATATGAAAAATAGGGAAAATATTTGCTGAAGAATGGTGTTTCAGCAATGGGGAAAATGGGGAAAATGATATGCAAAGGGAAAAAGGAATGAAGGGAATGAATGATGAAATGTTACTAGAATATGGAGAAGTGAAATATGGATGAGTTCAAGTGAGGGGAGCAATGCTTCTCAGAATGAAGCTTGGATCTGCTTGTGGTGAAATTGTCCTTCCTTGGTAAGCATTTCCTTAATCAAGAATCTGCAAAATAATCAATTGTAACATGCCAGCCCTTGACAGGGATTATTAGTTTAAGAAATATAATTTAATACTAAAAATATAGTGCAGAAAACAATCAAATGCAGTGAGGAGCAGAAGGCTCCCCTAAAAAGAGATAATGCGAATCTGCCATGCAAGTGGCCTTAAAATATTCTTTGGAAATAGGGTGCTGGTACAGAGGAAGCCGATGACCATTTACTAATAGTGGTGTTTTAGAGTCATCAATTGTTAAGAGCCTTACTATTCCATTGGGAAAAACAATATCTATTTCGTAGGGTCCCAACCATCTTGTACGTAGCTTCCCTTGAAACTTTTCAAACCAAGAATCATACAATAAATCCCAATTACCTTTTTGGAACTACTTATGCTTGATGATTTTATCATGCCACTTTTTTCTTTGTTGTTGGATCATAGTTGCATGATAAATGGAATCTAATATTTTTTCACCCAATTCATGAAGCTGCTGCAACTTAGTTGTCTGTGCATCAGTCAAATCAAGGATAATAGCTAAAGCAGTCCTTCAGGTTCTAATTTCAAATTCCACAAGAAAAAAAACACTTTTACCATAAACCAATTCATAGGGAGAAAATACTGTAGTATTTCTCCAGGTAGTTCTATAAGCCCATAGCGCTTTAGGGAGCCTTTGATACCAATCCTTCTGGTTATCTTTCATTGTTTTGGTTAGAATGGATTCTATTACTTTGTTTGTACTCTCCTCCTGTCCATTGGCTTGGGGGTGGTATGGTGTAGTCATTCTATGATGAATGTGATATTTCTGAAGGGTGGCTTTGAAACCATGAGAAGTGAAAGGAGGTCCTCCATCTGTAGCTAGCTCTCTAGGGACTCCAAATCTAACAAAGATTTCTTCAAATAGGAAAGCTAGGATAGCTTCTTCATTAGCTCTAATGAGTGCTTTTGCCTCCACTCATTTAGTTATATAATCTGTGCAAAATAATATATGAACTCTTTTATTTGATGGAGGATTAATGGGTCCTATAAAATCTAAGGCCCATCTTTCAAATGGTTCAAGTATTACCTGGGGGTTTAATGGCATTTAATCTCTATGATTAGGTTGACCCTTTCTCTGATAGCTATCATAAGCCCGAACATATTTCTTTGCATCCTTAAAGAGTGAGGGCCAATAATAATCCATCCTAAGAATTTTATGTGTCGTTCTCTTATTAGCAAAATGCCCTCCACAAGGGCCATAATGACAAGATTTTAGTATATCATACACCTCATCCTCTCTAATGTATCTCCAAATTTCATGATCAAGTCTTGTATAGAAAAGACACCCACTTATCCAGCTATACCGAGCACTTTTTGAATGATTTTTTTGTTCTCTCGATGTGATAGATGTGATGGTAACTTCTCTGCAACCAAATAATTGGCAATGTCTACATACCATGGTGAGTGAGAAGATACTGCAAATAAATACTCATCAGAAAAGGAATCATCTACTAGAGTATTATCATCAGCTTTTAACCGAGAAATGAAATCAACAACTACATTTTCTTTACCTGGTCGATCTACAATTGTAATATCAAACTCTTGTAATAAAAATAACCATCTGGTGACTCGAGCATTTGTAACAGATTTTTTCATTAAATACTTAATAGCCGAGTGATTAGTATGGACAAAAGTAGAGTAATCAGTAATGTAATGTCGAAACTTATTAATAACATAAATTACTGCTAAAAATTCCTTTTTTATAACTATATAATTGAGCTCAGCAGAAGTCATATTCTTACTAATAAAGTAGATATCATAAGGAAGATGGTTTTCCTCTTGTCCCAAGAGAAATCCAATTGCAGTATCCAAAGCATCATAAGATATATGAAAGGGGAGTGCCCAATCAGGTCCTCTCAGAATAGGAGCTGTGCATAACTGATGCTTGAGTTCTACAAAGGCCTCTTGGAAAAGATTATTCCACTTGAACTCAACATTTTTCAAAAGTAACACAAACAAAGGAGATGCTATTTTGGAAAAGTTTTTAATAAATCTCCTGTAATATCTTGCATGTCCTAGGAAAATTCTCACATCTGTTTGTGTTTTAGGAATAGGAATAATCTGAATGATTTGTATTTTGTATGGATCTACCTGAATTCCTTGAGATGAAATAAAATTTCCAAGCACTACTTCTTCACTCATCATCATATGACATTTTTCGGTACTTAAGGAGAGGTGAGCTTGTATACAATGTTTAAGTACTTTCTCAAGATTCTGTAATGCATCTTCAAAAGACACACCATAAGGGGTAAAGTCATCCATAAATATTTCCATAGAGTCATTCAACATATCAGAAAAGATTCCTATAACTGCCCTTTGAAAGTTTTTTGTTGCATTACATAGTCTAAATGGAAGAACTATATAGGCAAAATTTCCCCAAGGGCTGGTAAAAGTGGTCTTATCTTGGTCTTGGGGTGCAATTCTAGTTTGGTTATATCCACTAAACCCATCTAAAAAGGAGAAGAATCTCTTCCCTGAAAAACTATCCAACACCTGATCAATGAATGGTAAAGGAAAGTGATCCTTTTGAGTGGCTTTATTTAAGGCTCTATAATCTACACACACTCTCCATTTCCCATTTTTCTTAAGAGCTATTACCAATGGGTAAACCCATTCACTATCAGAGATAGGATATATAAACCCTACATTAAGAAGTTTTTGAAGTTCCTCTTTGACCATTTCTCTTAAATTATGATTCATTCGTCATTGGGGTTGACAGACTGGTCGACAACCTTTCTTGATATAGATCCGATGAGTACATAATTCAGGAGATATTCCCTTCATATCTGTATAGTCCCATGCGAATGCTTCCTTATTTTCAAGAAGTAACTTCATTGATTGTTGTGTTTCAGCAACTGTCAAATTGGGGTTTATATTCAGTGTTTTGCCAGGTTCAATTTCTACTGTTATGCTTTTAGAAGAGATGGTGGTTGATGTCTGAGGGAGATCTTCAGGTTTAAGATTTTCCTGTGTATCTGATTTCAACAGTGCTACCAGTTGATTATGTTTTTTCGCAATCACTGAGGAGGGTTCACAAATAAAATTATTAATTACCTCATCCTCAGTGGTATCTTTAAGGCTTAAAGCTTGTCCGATAGTCAAAATAGGTTGAGTAGCATGATCATCATAGTCCATCCATTCAGAATCATCATTATTAATCATAGGTGTAGTGTGAGGGTAAAGAGTAAGATGCTTTGTTTCATATCCATTGGAAATTTTCATTGAACTAGATCTACAGCTGATAAAGGCATCAGCTGTAACTAACCAGGGCCTTCCCAGAATTAAATGATGTCCCCCCAACTTTGTTTCAGTTTGTAACATGAAAAATTCAACTGGGTAATTCCAGGACTCAATTGAGATGACTAGGTCTTCAATAACTCCTTCTGGTTTGATTGTAGAGCGGTTAGCTAACTCTAGAATGGTTGGTGTATATCTGATTACATTCTTTAGCTGTAGAAATTGTGAAGTTTCAAGAGTTATAATGTTTATAGCAACACCTAAATCTACCAGAACTTGAGGGATTATTGTTTTACTGATTTGGACTGCCATAGTAGGATGGCCGGGGTCACCATATTTAACTAGAGGGGCTTTAATAGACATTAATGCAGATAGGTCTCCCATAACATGGACTGTAAGGGGATCTTTAGCTTTCTTACTGGCTTTCTTAACACAAATATCTCTCATGGTTCTGGCATAAATTGGTACATCTCTTAGTGCCTGTAAAAGTGGAATTTTAACATACAGATTCTACAATTCCCCTAAAATATTAAAAGTAGGTGGCTCAAGCGTTCTAGTTAAAACTAAACGCTCGAGGAATGGTGATTCTGCTATTTCAGCACCCTTATTAGAGGGTGGTTGTACCTCTTTATGTGAATCATGTTTTTCAGTTTCTTCTTTATCAGAATCAAAAGAGGTAACATCATTGCTAATGGGTTCAAATATTTTCCCAGATCGTAAATGAATGTCATTACATTTTGCAGGGAAAACAAGAAATATAGGCTGGTTCTGAATATCAATAACTTGCACAAATTTATTATTGGGGTTAGGATTTGGTTGTACAGGTAGCTGGGGTCTCATCATTTGGTTATTTGGTGGAGCACCTGATGGTAGAGCAAGTGGTTTCTGAAATTGAGGAAATTGATTTGGAAACGGGAGTTGTTGACCCCTCCAATTCGAATTCAACTGGTTAAGGTAATATTGTTGTTGTAGAGGCCAAGGAGTCCACATTGTAGGATCTACAAAGGGAGGGTTTGTTTGTTGCATGGATGAGTAATTCATTTGATTGAAGGGTGGGTACTGCATTTGATTAAAGGGAGGGTAATTTTCTTGACTAAAATAAGGATAATTGTTCCAACGATTAGAAGATGTAAATGGAATATTAGAGTTCACACCTTGTCCTCGTGGTTGCCATTTCCTTCTCTGTGTCAGTAGATAGACTGCTTCAGCTTCTTCTTCAGTTGGTTGCAATTTTTCTTTTATTACTAGTAGAGAAGAGCATTGTTGTGTTTCATGATCTTTCTCACAAAGGGTGGAAATTGGCACCTTGTCCAATGGGCATTCCCTTAGTGGGTGTTTATCTCTTCATTTGGGGAAAAAGACAGCCAAAGATGCTTCTACTTTGGCTTGTTTCTTCTTAATCTGCAGGGTGTAAATCTGTGAAGCAAAAGAACTTAACATTTTAGTTTTAAATTCCTCAAGTAAATTACCTATTTCGGCTCTTGTTTCTTTTCCACTAGCTGATTTATGAACTCTTGAATATGTGGTATCCCTGTTGTTTGATATATTCCTTACAGTTCCTCTTGAACATCTTTTACAGAGGTTAACAATTTCATCACATGATTATTTGGATATATCCCCTTTAACAAGCATATTTAGCATATTTAGACAATCTTTTCTCACCTCTTTCAGTAATATTGTTTTAATAATATCCTTACTTACATCGGGATGATTGGATCTCAGCAGGTTGTATTGTAGTCTTTCCACAAATTCCTCCAAATTCTCGTCCTCCTTTTGTACCATCTTAAATAGTTCCTCTTTTTTGTCTCTTTTCCGGCAGTAGTCTTGATATTTAAGCAGAAAATTTTGTTTCATCTATTCCCATTTTGTGATTACATGGCCTCAAAGATTGATGAACCACCTTAATGCATTTCCTTTTAATTTTTCTAGAAATAGCTTCAGTTTTTTAGCATTAGTAACATAATCATAACTTCTGCATAATATATCAAACTCGAAAAGAAACTCATCAGGATCTTCAGAAGATAAACCATGAAAGTTAGGTAAATCTGAAAGTGGGATATTCTTCATGGGGGTTTCTCCTCTAAGGAGATCACCAATAGGAAACCCCAAGGTAGAGAGACAGTTCTCATCTTTTCCTCCTTCAGGATCTACTGGTCCTCCTCCGAAGAATTCGTCATTGTTTCCTTCCATTGCTTGATCTCCTACTGCACTTTCTTGATCCTTAATGTTTTCTATTGGCTCCTCAATATTTTCTTCTGTTTCCTCGACGTTTTCTGTTGGTTCTTCAACACTTTCTACTGGCTCTTCAATTCTTTCTACTAGTTCTCCAATGTTTTCTGCTGGCTCTTCAATGTTTTTATGGCTAATAATTTCTTATGTTTCGTAGTTTGATTGGGGAGAATGTTGAGGCTTGGGCCTTCGAGAGCTTAGCCTTTGAGAAGATTCAGCTTTTGATATGATCTCGTCAATAAAGGTCTTTCTTCCTCCCCTTCCTTTTCCCTTGCCACCTGTAGGGTTAGTTTTCTTGGGGGCTCTGCGTCCTTTCATGCAATCTGCACATCTGAATGAAAAAAATCAATGCTTTTGAAATCTATAATTGCCTTTCTCGGCAAGGGGGCCAAAACTTTGGTCACTTTAATTGCTTATTGATCTAAACAATCAAGTGCTACATAAATTGTCAACCGAGGGAAGTTTGTTTATTTCAAAGGCAATCACACACTATATATGCTCAATCTCAAAAGCAATGAAATGTTGTAGAGTAAATTACACTAATCACACCTTGCTTCAACAAACTGCAGTCTTCTTGGGTTACAATAAAGACAATCTTTCTATTGCAGACAATTATCAAAATAATCCTGGATTACATTAAAAAGACAACAATCTAGGAAAGGAAACCAATCTGCAAAAGGAAAGACCAATTATGCTATAACAGAGAACAGGGCCCTATTCCCTAAGTAGGAATCTTCAACACCTGTTTCTGATTACCAAGCTTTCACAAATTCATTCTTTAAACAAGATTACCAATTAAAATAATCCACAATTACCTAGGAATGAATTGTATGAAAATAATGCAACAAGTAACGGAAACAGAGTTTCAGCAATAAATAACAGAGTTCCAATATTGCATAAGTGATTTCAGCAAATAGAGTTTAACAAGGCATAAATGAAAAAGAACAGTTAACAAACTACGGAAATAAATGGGTGAATCTTGTGAAGAAGGCGAGCCTCTCCTTCTCACAAGATTCCCCAGAAGAAGGAATTAAAATAAAATGCTCAAAACAAGATTTTATTTATCTGTCGAAAGTAACATATTAAAAAAGATTCACGTTCCTTCTCTGTTCAAAATAAACCTCCCATAGTCTCTAATTGTCTCTAATGCTTATGTCTCCTCTTTTGTAAAGAGGAGACATCTATTACATTTGATTACATTATAGAAATCCTATTTTTAACCCGATTTGATCTTCTATACTGAAATAGGACCTTTTTGTTCTTCCATAGAAAAATGATGTTACAATAGTTACAATGGTACTGGCTTCAAAGTGCAGTTGTTATGGCCTGTGTAATAGCTTCCTTACTTGTCTTTTCTTGTTGTCGTCATGCCTAAAATACTGCTTCAGAATCGCAAATCACGGGTTGTTTCAGCAACGGGATTTGTGTACCATGTTGATTTTTTCAACAACGCGGTCTTCAGACAACCATGATAGATTATCTGTAGTCTTCAAACAGTCTCGGAAACTATATATATTCGATTAATGATTAAATATGAAAGTAATGTAAAATTATATGTAAAACAATTTAAACATATAGTAAAGAGAATAATGTTATATACCTTTGTAAGAATGGATGAAAGTGATAGTATAAGCTTTAAATATGGACTGGAAAAGAGTGGAATGATAGCAAAATGTATGGTCAAAATGGTACATTATGGGGTCCTAACAGTGAGGAAAGAACATCTTATGGTGAATCGTAGATGGGATAACAAACATCGCATAAGTGTAGCTATGAGCCAATAAAATGTTGTAATCTAAGGGGGCATCTATGACTTCTATGTCAACACAAAAGGTCTTGTCCGCAAGAGTAATAGGACAATTGTGGAACATGCCTATGGATTGGGAAGAGTGGCCATCCCACGCTCGGAGGGTGATAGTTGAAGGGGATAACTCAGGAGATCCGAGTTGCTTCCAAACCTAAGCGGACATCACACAGGTGGATGCCCCCTCATTAATGATACAACGAGAGACGTTAGCTTTCCGGATCTTGACATGGATATGAAAGGCGACGGAGGCAGGAAGGGGGGGACGCTATGACCGGTCAACATCGAAGATGATAAAATGATCATCTGAAGGATCCATAGCGCCCATGGCAGTTAGTAGAGATTTTCATTATGAGGGCACAATTGGAGGAGTTCCAACGTTGAGATGGAATTAGTGGATTGTGCCAAATCATCTACTATTTATATGAATGGACGGCTTTAACGGAAGCAGCGTTTCAGTGTAATGGTCCCTTGGAGATCTTGGTATGAACCTCTACCTTAGGCTGAGGGATCAGTAAAGTACGATTGGTTATCAAAAGAGGCTTTGTGGAACCTGAAGAAGGGGGCTCAGGGGAAGACGTAGCGGGAGGCTTGTTGTACTGACGGGACCAAGTCTGAAGGTTGAGGTCAATGGTAATGGGTTGGTCAGAGTTCACCATGAGAATCTGGTAATCAGAGGTACCAATTAGTAGAGTTTGAGTGGCCGCGTGACCTTTAGGCAGTTGGGTAACCACGAATACTTGCTGGGGGAAAGGATTGGTAAACACAGCCGGCTGGATAGGTGCAGCATTGGGAGGAATCAAAGGGGAGACTTGTTGTCCTCGATATTTTTCCTGAGATTCCCACATCTGTTGCATCTTATGTAAAATAGGACAATCGTGGGTGTAGTTACCATAGACACCGCAATAAGAACAAGTTTTGTTCATGCAAACATGCCTGTCCTACTTGGGCTGAGTGCCCTATTGCTGGTTAGTAGTATAAGGTGTATTCCCTTGGGGATTGGGTCCTGGATTACATGGGGTAGATTGGTTTTGGATTCCTTTCCTCTTCTTTTTGGAAGTAGGAGGATTAGTCACACCCTACTGTGCATACACCTGTCCCTAGGGGGTGGTGGATACTGTTGCGGGGGTTGATAAGTCTAGGGAGGCTGAGGTGCTAATGCTGGAAGTGTTGGAGCATCAGGATGTGGATACGGATAATAAGGAGGTTGGAAAACATTGTGGTAAATAGGCTGGGAAAAAGGAAGAGGCATGCCATATCCTGGATACATGCTATCGGGAGGGGAAAAAGTCCTGGAGGAGCTGGCCCCTCCTTGAGGGAAACCATAACCCATGGGAGGATGAGTGTACAAATGAAAAAGTGCTCCAACGATACCGTCGACGGCATGGGATGATCTTGGTGCATTGGCACCACCGGGTCTAGGGAGATCAAGTAAGACGGTATAAACATAACCCGATTGTGCAGAGATCAGGTCATATTTCAACATAATCTGGAGGGCAGCTTCTTCGGTCTGAGGGAAATGAGATGTGAAATATTTTCCAATAGCAGGCAAAAGGGATTTGAGAAACTAGCCCATGTAGACATAGTCTTCAAAGGTAGAGGCTCGACCTAGGCTCTTTCTTTTCTGCCATTCCTGGACATGATTGGATAGGCAGGTTGCAGACGATTGATATAAAGAGGTCAAAAGTTAGGTACGAGTGTCATAACAAAGGGGGCGTTGGAAGTAATATAGAAAAGCCCTAGCAAGATTCAAAAAAGTAGTATGAGAGGAGGCGGCCTGGTCAACATACCACTTAGAATTTTCTCCAGTAACCGTACATTGGAACAACCGAAGAAAGACATAGTCATTGGTGATGGGGTTAGATGAACACCACATGTGGAAAGATCGAACATGGTTTGTAGGATCTTCTCCAGCAAGACCTTCAAACTTGGGAATGTCGAAAGGGACCTTGGTTGGCATAGCAAGCCAACCAGGATAATGGTGTATGGGGTCATTGATCAACTGGTTAAAATCGAGAATACTGAGACTTTCCATATAAGGGAGAAAGGGAACATCTGGGATAGTTCTTGTTGCGGTCCCACTAGTAGTATTCCCAGCATTAGTACTGAGGCTACCACCAATGGTAGGTCTTGAACTAGACATGGTGAAGGTGATAGGAGGAGAACCAGGGATAGAACTAGAAGGGGAACCTGATGAACTAGAAGCAGGGTCAGAATGGGGACTTCATGGAGGAAAAAATCGAACCCTACATGGAGGAGTAAGTCTTCCTACCAGAAACTGAGGATTAAGGCCAAGAAGTCTCCAGGATAAATGCCTTGGGGGCGCAATGATGGAAAAACAGACACGGATCATAGAAGGAAGAGAGACCAACAAGGGCGAGGAGGTGCATGATCAAATTGTTACAATGTCCAAATAAGGGCAGAGAGGTGTAATATCAATTGATTACAATGTTAAAGTCTTGACCTCGCAGTGTAAACCAGATGCTCTTCACTTAGGGTGTGCATGTTAAGTGTGTTAATTTTAATTTTTAAAACCCAGACGTGTGTAGAGAAAAAAGAAAAAGAGTGTTGTGTAATTGTAAATAAATCTGGAAATAACATCTGGAAATAACAGTAAAGTAAACTGAATATGACACATAATAAACAACTAAAGATGCATCAATCTAAACCCAAGGAGGTGGGCTTCCCAAAAAATAGTCTATGGGTGGGGAAAATCTAGTCAAAACACACAAAAAATGGCCAATGGATCTAAAGTATAGAGGGACAGGAATCTAGAGGTCAAATCTGCTAGAAATAGGTGTAGAAACTAGCAAAAAACCAAATAGAAAAGTGTTGCAAATGAGGTGGCAAAAGGCTACAACTTGAAGGGAAACAGAGGGGACCCTAGAGAAGGACCAAAACAAATTGAAAAGAGGTGTTTCGGATGGATGAATAACCAATCTGAAATGGATCTGAAGGTAAAGGATCAGATCTAAAAAAATGTTGAACACACTGAAATCTCATACGACCTGCTTCAGCTAAACTCCTAGAAAGGTGGAAGCGTACTGAAGCCCTAGGGGGCTAGGTTCCTAATTTGACGAGTAAAACAGAGAAAGTACAAGTCCAAGATGGGTGGAGAGAGAGGTCAGACAACCCTGAATAGTAGCCCAAACAAACCCAGAAAAATCACAGAAAAATTCCCGCAAAAAGTACATGTCACAGTTTCTGACTTGTTTTCATCAGAGGTCATAGGTTTTAGGCAGTTTTCTGCGCCCTAAAGGTGGAGGTCGTAGGTTTTGGCACAAAAAGTGTGACCTGCACTTTCAGAACTCTCGAGAGCAGGTTTCAGAAAAAAGTGTCATCTTAGCTACGGCTGATACCTGTCACCCAAGGGTTTGAAGTAGCTAGCCATGCATGGATCTGAAAAACAACAACGGTCATAATTATAAACCCTTGTGGAGTCACCAGTTGTTAGTGTGAATTCTAATCACAAGTGTACAAAAAAATCTCACTTTAGCTATGCATAACAAACAACCCTAACATCAAATATTGATGTCAATTTCCTTAGATTTGCAGTTAGTGACCAAGATAAATGCCACAAAATCCAGATCTATGTAGTTAAAAAACATTAAACAACAAATAAATAAGAGTTGCACCATGTGTCCAATGGACAAGACAAGAATACTTTTAAGGAATTTTTGTATTATGATACTTGGGAAGGGTACATAGAAAGATGTTGCCAGTCCCCCTCAATGGGATGGGTTCTTGTATGTCCTCAACACTTCAAATCTAAGATCACTCTCTCTTGATGGTGTAGAAAACCCAGACAAAAATGGAACTCAAAGGGAGCTCACAAGAAAAATGGTAGCAAAATATGACAATGATGGAGGATGAAAGTCAGACCAAAAGTATAGATCCGTAGTGATATTTAGGCAACAAAAGGTAGTGAATGAATGGAAAAACCCTTCTATTTATAACAAAATATTGAGTTAGTCTAGGTAATGGTGCATAATTAAAATATTATTAACCAAATCTAGATCCAGCTTTATGGAATATTTTATTATTTTTGTTGGAGGGAAAAATAATTTGAATTTGGTCAAATCCCTTTATTTGTAAATAATAAATAAATAAATGATTTATTTATTATTTTAACAATATGGTTGAGTAATAATTAAATAAAGAGTGATTTATTCAATTATTTATAAATGATTTAGTCAAATTTAACAAGGAATATTATTTAAATAATGTTTTAAATAATTATTCCTAGAAAATAATAAGATAAACAGTGATTTATCTAATTAATTTTCCTGTTTTGGGTTAAATATGACCAGGAATATTAATCAAACTATTGTTTAATTAATTATCCCTTGAGGAAAATCAAACAAATAGTGATTTATTCAATATTTCCTCATGGGGTTTCATATTTAAAAAATAAACAACTTAATAAGTTATGGATTACTAAGTTAATTTTTATAGTGAAAGTAATTTTACTAGGGTAAAATTAGTCTTACATGGTGTACTTTGGTCCATCTAATAGTAATAGGTTAGATGACCAAAAATTGGTGTAACAGTGTGCATAAATGATATTCTTCCCTTTTTCGTCTCTCTTGTCTAGTTCTGGCTCAGTATGAGAACATGTATCTGATTTGGGTACCTTCAGTTCGGCCACCGGCGACTGTTTGGCCCAACACTCATTTTTGCGGTGAGTGGGGATGTTATGAAATTCACACCACTTCCCTATGTCCTTCTTTGGATTTGTGGTGGTGTTCTAAGTCGCCCTCCTTTGGATTTTCCCCCTATTCCCTGGTTCGAGGACACCTTTCCCTAGCTTCGGATTTTCATATCCAAAGTCTTACTTCTTCTGCGTAAATTTTTGCATGATCTTGGCAGCATAGCGATATGTCGTGCCAAGAGAGGTAATGTTGAGGAACTCCATTTCCTCCTGAATGTGTCTATGCAAACAATTGTGGTACTTGAGCACCAAATTTCTCTCTGAATCTTTGATACCCAACTTTATGCACAGGGTATGGAACAAATTCGTCAGTTCATGCACATCTTGATCCCTCTGTTTCCGTAGCGTCATCCATTGGATGTACTTGTCCTCATATCTCCCCACGAGGTAATATTGTTCCTTGATGTGCTCTCAGAACGAATTCCAAGTGGGTGCGCCCAAGAATAGAGATGGTTCCATATCATCCTTTTTCACACTGTAGGTTTCCCACCAGTCTTTGACATGGCGGGCAGCTTTAAGGAGTGAAAAAATAATATTTTCTCGATTAGAGAAATCAAGGACCGAGAAATACCCTTCTAGCAAATTTAACCATCTATCTACGACATCTGCATCTATTTGGCCTTTAAATATAGGAATGTCAAATTTTACCTATACCTTGAATGGTGTGTCACCTCCATAGTGGTTGTTGGATGCAGATGAGTCGTAGGTGGGCAGACGTTGAAGGATCTGAGCAAAGTTATCCATCATCACGTTCCTTTTTTTCTCGAGGGCCTCCTCCAGTAGTATTTTCATAGAATCTCTTGCTCCCTTGTCTTTATTTTCTACCACCATGGGAGGTCGTCGGAGGTCGTCGGGGTTTTCAAGGCTGATCTTGCAGGGGTTAAAACAGATCGAGCCCTAACTCCTTATACCCTGACCTCGCTAGGGACATGCAAAGAAAAATAGAGAAAGAGCAGATGGTTCTGATACCACTAATCCAGATTGATGTAGGAACGCAACAGAATACATAAATAGAGATAAACATAGAGATGCAGCAGAAATAGAACTTCACTTCATTAATATCAAATAACAGAAATATTCTTACAGACATAATGGAAATAAACTAGCTAGGGCGTTGGTTGCTTATCTCTAAGAAGACATGTGACAGCTACAGGCATCTAAAATATGTTACAATGAGGCTCAAAGGCCTATTTATTGTCTAGAAACAATAGAAAACCCTAAACATCCAAAAACCTAACCCTAGGATATGAAGCGCCAAAATTGTGGGCCCCGTTTCGGTAAATTGGTACATCAATCTTTCCAGGGACGTAACTTTAGCATACGATCTCTGTTTGACGCGCTCAATACCTCGTTAGAAATATCTCTCCAAATACAAATTTTGGTGTGAGCTACATTAGTTTTTGCATTTTTCCCAAAAAACATCGTTTAGGGCCTCAAAACAACTTCAGAAGTTCAGGACCCGAAAAACTGCTAAAAATAGCAAGTTGTGTTGAAACTAAAAAACTGAAAGAACTAATGGCAGGATTTCAAATGGAATAGATGGGTGGCCACCAATATCCACCTAGATCATTAGGGCCCCAAAATGGCTCTGGAAGTTTGGGACATGAAAACATGCTAAAAATAGTAAGTTGTGCTAAGCATGCAAAACTGAAAGAACCGATGGTGGGGGTCCAAATGGAATAGGTTGCTGGACACCAATACCCTCCTAGATCAACTTCCTCTTTCATCACTCTATTCAAAACCATTGACTTCATTTCCATTTGATACACTTTACATTTATGCTGCAGTTGAAGTAGATGTCGTTGTGAGTCTTTGTGGTGTGCTTGGAGTTGTATTTTCTTGACTGAGTGGCACTATCCTATTATTTGTTGATGATGTCACTTGTTGAATTCTTTGTTGAGCTTGAATAGGAGTAGGAGGAGTCACTATTGTGGAATTACTTGTTGCATTCAATTCATCTTTGTCTTCCAATGTTATGCATGTTTTCACATTGTTTGTCTTCTCTAAACTTCCATACCATGCTTCCTCTTCTATAAAATGTGTTAGTGTCTAAATGTTCAGCGATCAAATATTCTCTTTCAGGTTTACTTGGTAATGGTCCTTGCTCAAAATTTCATGTTTCCAAAAAAATTCTTAAATAAAAAATTTTCACTGAATGTTGTCTAGGTCTAAAATGCTACTCCCTTCACCCATTCATAGTTATCATCAATTTCAAGGTCATGACATCCATCATCACCTAGGGTCATAGATCAGTCAACATACCTCCATCTAGTTCATGGTCTAGGTTTACTTTGTTTCACCATCATAATATCCAATCATGTCATGAATGAAGGAAAACGAGAATCATTTTCACCATACAAATCACCTTCATTGGGATTTAGAAAAGATATGAAAATAAAGTAAAGGAAATTTGTCTTTTATCAAGTATGCTACATGTTCAAGTTTTCAAAAAAAGAAAAATTTCAAAAAGTATTTATGATTTCACTAGAAGATAAAAAAGAAAATTTTGTGAGTTATAAAAGGAAATGAAGATTTGGAGTTCATTTCATCATTTTCTTTTCAATATAGCTCCCCTCTCATACTCAAAACACTCCACAACCATCAAATATTGAAGACAACCAGCAAAAATTTGTTCCAACTGCTCCGTGCTATGCTTCTGGCAGCCACGCTATGCTTTTCGTAGTTGCGCTACGCTTTTGGAAAGTGTGCTACACTTTTGATTCTAAGCTCTGAAATACTATCAAGGAGTCAATTAATAATTTCTCAAAGGTTAAGAGACCTCCAAATTAGTAATTTAATGCTCCTCATACCTGATTCAAGTCAATTTCTTCAACAAAGGGTGGATTCCCTTCTTTAGGTTTTCTCCACTATGTTTTTGGTTTCTTTCATATTTGGTTGGTTTTAGTTGGAAAAAACCTAATTTCATCATCTAAAAGCCTTCACTCATAACTCAAATACACTATCAAACCACTACCTATCACACATATCCCTCCTTGCTACCATTTTCACTCAAACCCTAGGTTTCACTATGTTTTTGCAAAGGAACTAGGAAAACTTTGTGTTTTAACCTTTTTGGCACCTTTCCAATGCCCATTTCCAAAAATTTCACTTGAATCCTGTAGCCAACTCATCACCCTACCCCAAAACATTTTTAGGGATTTTTCCCTAACTCCCTTCCATCTCATATCTATCCCCAAAAACCATTGTACCCCTATCCCCTGTTTTCCTAATTTTTCACCTTCCCTTTCTACTAGTAACTACATCTAGTTAGGGTTTTCCTTCTTGACAAACATCATGGAGGGTGAGATGAGGGTCCATAAGGGAGGTCATCATTCTAGGTTTGAGCCATCCAATTTCCAGGAGATCATTGTTTCTTCTTATGTTAAGACATCTTCTTAAAACAATGGTTGTCTAAGGTTTTGTGAGAGAGTCCAAGTGGTAGGATGTCCTGCTCAATTGAAAAGCCTTTTTCCCACCAGCTTCAGGAGAGATAAGGCTATCATAGTAGGTATTTAATTCACCATATCTGAAGATGTTATCACCTCATAAATAGGTAACCCAAACCATGGAGAAATCTGGTTCAAAGGGATGGACTTGGACATTGAGAACTATAAAATGTTCTTAAAACTTCATTGCAAAGATGCTCCTGAGCACATATTTCCTTTCAGGAATTTAATTGACAAGTGTGACCCTTTGATGAAGCTAATCATGAAGTATTTTACATGTGAAGGGATATTCTCAAGATTGTACAAGTACCATGTGAGGCTATTGATGCATTTCACTTCCACCAAGCCACTCAATTTGGCTTATTATCTATTTAGTAGTTTGGTCAAAATGACTGAAAAGGTACAAAGTAAAGGAAAATATCATCACACTAATTTTATCCACCATGGTCTGGTCAAGCTTATAGTTTTTCATCAACTCTTAGCAATCAATATGTATTGGGAAAATTTCATGAACACAGTTGCATCTGTGCCTACTACTATTCCACCTATCATTTAGAACATACCATCAGCATTAGCACAACCAAAGGAGGTTCCAAATGCCAAGGGCAGAATCACTTAAACATATGAGAAGGGTAAAAGGATATTTTTCATTCATATGATCACTAAAGGTGTGATTTCACCTGAAACTACATTGAGCGAAGAGAAACCATGGAGCAACCACCTATGCAGGAGGGTGAGTTGCCATTGTAACAACATGAGGAACAAGCACCTATCGATGTTGACATCGTAGAGCAGGTGGAATAAAATTTAGCTGATGAGATAATAAGGGAAAATGATGCAGACATAGCAGAGCTAAAGGAAAACCTCAAAGGAAAACTTCATGATAAACTTCTTACAACAAGAAAATATGCAATTCAAGGGGAAATAACTTCTCCAAAGCAAACCAAAGGTAGGTCTTGAGGCAGACAAAGGTAAAGGCAAAAAAGTGGTAGATATTGATTAGTTGGAAGACATATAGGCTGAAATAAAGCCAAGAAGGCCAAGAACAAGAGGATTAACCGCGAAAAAAGGATATGAAAAAGAGTCATCTCCTCCATTAGGTCCGCTAACATTTGATGAGGTGATCACTGCCGAAATTGAGCAAGACAAAGAGATATGGATTGAGAGGGTGAATGCGCATTTTGAGAAGCTTTTGAAGAAGGAAGAAAGGAATAATAACGTCTAGAGGCACATGGAAAGACACTATTTCACTAGGAACCAAAGTCAAGGTGAAGAATTTGAAGAAAAATATTAAAGAAACCTTAATTAAGCTAAAGAAGAAAGACAACTTGGATTTGTTAGCTAAGGCATCCCTAGTTGTTTGGTTCATAATTTAATTATTTCATGGACCAAAATTCAAGAATTTTTGGGAATTTTTGGTATTTTTTGATATTTTTTGGAAAATATGGAAATTTCACCTTTGTAGAAGCGTCGCTCAGTGACACGACGATTTTCATTAGAGCTTCCAAATGAGGATTTTTCTATATGTATGGATTTATATTGCCATGTAACTTCCAGATATGGTCTCAAGGTTTCATGACACCCCCCTGTTTTGGAGAGAAAAAAAAAACACCCTCTTTTTCATGCTTCTGCCACTGGTTTTCCCCGTGCACGACGCTTCTAGTGTAACCTTGGGAAAATGGATTTTTGAAAGCCTTGCAGGAGATAGTTTATCAATTTAAATGTTGGGTTGGATAGAGGATGTCTAGGGCTACCTAGCCCAATATTCAAATAAACAGGAGGATGCGTTAAATCCACCCAAAATTTCTCTCAAATTGGCCCGACGCTCTGCTGAAAAGTGTGACACTTCTGTAAGTCGCACGATGCTTCTGTCTTGGATTCTTTCTGGACAAGTGTGAAGCCAAAATGGTCCAAATATCAAGGTTGTAGCTGTCCTATGAGGCGTTTTGTGGATAAGAGAGTTTTTTTTTCCCCTCATTGTTGAGGAATCATGTAATTACTCATGGAGACAAAGACTCCTAGTTATTAGCTAAATTTTAGGGGACTATTTCTAACTTCCCTAAATTATAGGTAATGACTTATAGGGTGCATTTATGATGTATTTTGGATTAGGTTTTGACCCAATGATGTGGAATATTCTCTATTTTATATATGTAGTCCAACTCAAGTCATTTTAGATGTTGGATAACTGTTATTTGTAGTGTGGAGCTTATGTACAAATTTTTTTAGTGAAATCAAAGACATGTTGCAGCTATAATTTTGGGAGTCTAGTGGCATGCTTATTGGCATTGTTTTTTCTCAGTAACACCACCAAATTGAATGTGTATGATTCATGTCATCAAATGTATGCTTCTATATGGTGAACTTATGAGTCTACACAAAAAATTATTACTTTTGTGCTCTGTTTTATAAATTTTTCATGAATGTGTTTTACTTCCTCTGATAAATGAATTCATGTGATATTCTCATTTTGACTATCTCCCTCTTTTCAAACCCTATACACAATGAAAATTTAAGTATTTTATTAAGTATACCTACCTGGCCTCATCATCATTTCTGCATCTGTACCTTTGAAATCAAACCTAAAGCCTAGACCTAGGTCCTAGACTAACATTACTATCCAGCAAAATTCAAACAAAACCCTAATTCACTGAGCTTATATGTAGCCTAAGATCATTACATCTCCAATATACTCATTGAATAAAGTGACATTGAGAGAGCCCTCTATGGTTTTTTTAGGGCTAGATACCAAACCTAAAGATTGGTTTGAGGTTACCTCCTTCAGTATCCATTCTCAGCCTTGGGAAACAGAGGGAGTGATAACAAACTGCACATCTCTTCTTATTAATACCTTCTTGTTTAATGGATTTTAAAGCTTGTATGCATTGGATTCATCACTATATCCAAAAAATATGCATTTCTCCCCCTTGTTTTCCAACTTATTCCTTAATTCATCTGGGACATGTGCATAAGCCACACATCCAAACACTCTCACATGAGTGACACTATGCTTTCTTCCACTCCATGCCTCTTCATGAATCATGTTCTTGAAAAATTTTATTGGACACCTATTAATGATATAAGTTGCGCAAGTGACAACTTTAGCCCAATAATCATTTGGAAAATTCTTTTATTTTAACATACGCCTCTCCATTTCCATAATTGTATTATTTTTCATTTCCAGTGACACTGTTTTGATGAGGTGTATACCTCATTGTAAATTTATTGTGAGTTCCATGTTCCCTTAAAAAATGAAGTAATTAATTTGAGATGTATTCTCCACCTCTATCAATCCTCAAAACTTTGATGAAGTGTCCACTTTGATTCTTAAAAAAAGCTTAGTATTGGTGGAAGCATTCAAACACTTCACTTTTCTACCTTAAGAAGTAGATGCATGTCTTCCTTGTGTAATAATATATTAATGTTAAGAAAAAATAGCTACCACCAATTGATGGTGTCTACATTGTTCCATATATATTGTTAAAGTCCCGTAATTTGGTAGATTGGCTAAACCAAATGAGAGGGTAACATCAAGCCAGTCTTTGGAGTCCTAGGACCTAGCCTTCCTAGACTCAGAGAGGGCTCTCTCTATTATGCGAAGGATGTGAACTTGCTCGCTTTGGATGATTGATTTTAGGCCAGTTGTTAAGTGTAATTTGTTTTTTTGTTTTGGGTTGGGGTAAGATGACTAAGTAGGATAGGTGAAATGAGAGATTATAAAATCAATAGGGCTATGGGGTTAGATGAAGTCAAGGGTGTCTAAGTGATGAAGCAGAGTGTATTGCAGGGCCGATTTAGCAAGGTTATTGGATCCTTTAGGTGATTTATGAGGTGTAATGAACATTACGTTTGGGAAAAACTAAGAGGGATTAAACATATATAGTCTCAAAGCAATAACTCATGAGGTAGGGAAAACCATTACTCCCTATAAACAATATTCAAACTGATCAATATGTAAGATGAACATTCCGGTGATACAGAGAAGCATTAGAACTCCTAACTTTAGAAATTCACCTTTAGATTTTTGGGAAAACACATAAGATAAACAAAAAACTCAATTTATAGAGAGGGAGCTCCTAAACAACATATATCAAGTTATTGGGAACTCTGAAATAAGTTGTTAAGAATGGGAAAAGGGCAAGATAAAAACGAGACCTCTTTGTGTTAACCTAATCAATCAATATTCCAAAGAAAAGCTTCAAAATAGGGTTTTGAAAACTTTAGATAAGCAGGGCATACCATTAACCATATTTATAAGCTAACATACTAACCATTCATGAAACAAAAACAAGTTTTAGTGGGCCTAAGGAGCAATCAAGAATTCCTTAAGATGACTAAAAGAAGAAAACATCAAAGCTATAGCAAACAAGAGGTTTGAGGTGCTTCCATGAGCATATCTCAACCTATAATTTTCTGATCTATAGAAACCAAGAATACTGAAAAAAAATGAGGACAAGAAAACATTAACAAGTTAGGAAAACATCACCATTCACCAAGCTATGGAATCTTGCAAGCAAGCTTCTTCAACATCAAGCCACACAAGCCGTTCATTCACTTCAAAAAACCAATTTCTTCTCCAAGCTCATAAAACCATGTATTTCTCTTAAAAACATCAAGTCGCAATTGTTTACAATGAATCCTAATGCCTTATATAAAAAACAAGGAAGAGGAGATCCTACTAGAGCATCTAGAAGCCTATTGGCCAAAGAGAAATATCCTAACTTGTCCTTGGGGCCTTGCAAGGCCCAAGGCACAAAAATATCGAAATAAATATCCTTTCCAACTATGAATGGAAACAAAATTGAATTTTAGGCCCACATTCCTAAGAAAAATTTCCAAACGCACATTTTTCTTGCTCAGCCACAGGTGCGTAGCGCACTGTGTCAAACAGTGAAAATTTTCCAGGTGCATAACGTAGAAATAGGTCTTTTTGCAGTAGTCCTTTGGAGGTCTTCCTGACACCGGATTTGGCTCTGTGATGGCTCATTGGAAAGCCTGATGAGTCTAATTTCAAAAAAATGTTTTAGTGGTGCTGAGTGGATTCTATTTACCTAATCAAAAATAAAATCTCCCAACACTACTCTACGCATAGCACCTGGTCTGAAAAGGAGGCAGAAAGGTCAAATTTTTTATTTTTTTTACCTTTTGAGGGGGTAAAAATGCTCCAAATCATTTGAAAACGGGTGAGTAGACTGTAGATGATGTGAAAAATCCACAATTTTAAACTTTGAGAGCTGAATATGAACCAATTTTTTGCTTAGTGCCTAGGGTGCTGCGCTCCTAGGGGTCAAAATTTGGAAAAACAAAAATTTGTCCAATTTGCCTCTAAATTTGTGGAGAGACCCCTCTAGAGGTTTTAGATACCTTTTGAGAAGACTCAGCCAAGACTCCAAGGCTGACATGAAATTTGGGTCTTTTTAGGTCTTCTAGTTCAATGAGGGCCTTCTTTAGCTTGGCGCTAGCAAGCATGCTTTTCCTTGCATAATGTTTGGCCATTTTATTTTGTAGGGCAAGGCCCCTCTTGACCTCCTTGAAATTATTATGTTCCTCTTTGTAATAGTAGATGAACCTTTGAGCCATATTTAAGTCCCTTTCCCACTCCTGAAGCTGTGCATATTTTCCCAAGAGGAGCAACCTAGTTTTCATCTCTTGGTCCTCATTGTGACTGTCTAGATTAATGAATTGGGATCCTTGAGAAGTATTCTTGATCCTTTTGCTCATTCTTACTTGTACATTATTCTCACCTTTGTCCACCTTTCCCTTTCCTTTGTCTTGATGCTTGATTTCCGGAGGAGAGATGGCCCTTTTCCTTTTTGAGGCAACAAACACATCTCTTCTACCTCTGTGATAGGTGCATGTGAGAGGTTTTATGATCGCGTCTCTACCTCTGGAGGTGCCATACGCCTTGTAATATTTTTCATGGCTTTCATGAGTCACTTGATGCTCCATAGGGTCACTGATTGTTTTACTTTTGACCTCATCATCATCCTTCCTTTTCTCACTATTTTCTTCACTGTCATCTTGACTCTCAAACTGACCACTACCCTCTTTAATTATCTCATTTATTTCAGTGCCTTTGTCACTATGATTGGTTTCACTGTCATGCTCAAATTCATCATTGCTTTTCTTATTACCTTCATTACCTTATTTTGCGTCCTCCTTACTGTCTTCATATGTGTTTTTAGTGTCATCTTCCCCATAATAAGAACCACTGTTTTGGCCCTTTTTCTCATCATGGGGCTCACTGATTTTAACTCTGTTTTCTTGCTCACTTTTTCCTTCTTGAGAGGCTGCCTCTTCTTGGTCATCATCACTCTATTGTTCCTCTCCTTCACACTCTGTTTCTATCCCATAGTCTTCATCATTTTCACCACTTTTATCATCTTTATCAAGCTCTGCATTTACTTCAATGTTTTCAACCTTTGTCTCACTTGCATCTTTCTCTTGATTTCTGCTATCATCATTTTGTTGTTTTTTGTGGCTATTATCACTTTCCTTCTCACTACTATCCTCTCCTTTTTTTTCTTCATCTTCCTCAGCTTCTACCTCACTATCCTCTTCCTCATTATCTTCATCTGTTTTCTCTTCATTAGAGCCACTGTCAGCTTATTCACTTGGTACATTAGTAGAAGAGATAGGAGGTGAATTTGTTTGTGGAGAAGGCATAGGCAAGGATGATGGAGGAGTGGAGGTAGGTTGTTGTGAAGTGGAGGGTAAATTTTGCTGAATGAAGGCTTGGGGGTTTGTAAACACATCATGTGAGATGAAGAATTCCCAAGGGATTCCTTGCTGCTCTAGTTGGTGTAAGACAATCATTTTGATCAAGGAGTGGTGGAAAAGGCTCGACATTTGGCGGTCATAGCTTCTTTTCTTGACAACTGAGGCCATCTTGTCAATACTCTGGAAAAGGTAGTATGGTAGGTTCATCATTTTTACTTTCGTGAAGTGCATCAGTAATCTTATATGATATGAGTAAATCTTGTAGTATCTACCCTCACAGGTGAAATATCTGATAATATGCTTCATTTGTAAAGCATACCTCTCTAGCAATTGGGAGAAAGGAAAAACGACCTTGCAGCCTTTTTGATAGCTTGGTTTTAGGTAGGGCTCATAATAGCTCAACTCCAACTTATTTTGTTTAAAACATATCTAGCCAATGTTTGTTATACCTGTTTCTTTAGAAATGCATTTATATGAGAGCTATAACTCCACTCCTGCTAGGCTAACTTGGTGATTTTGTAAGCCAAGGATGAACGATATAGTCAAGTCTCAGTGGATTTTGACTTGATTGAACTTTTCACAAAATTGATAACACCCAACATCCTGAAAGCATGAAATGATCATGGGAGAGGAAGTAATCTGAACTATGTATAAGGGCTCAAACCTATTTTCCCTTCCTCCCTTGTGTTTAGGCTTGGAAGGTGTTTGGCTTTCATCACTACTAGTATGAACTTCTCCTTTAGACACGGTGGCTGGTTTTTAGCACAACAAGACTTTTAAATTTTGTTTTTTAGGTCAAAAGGCTGCAATGAGTGAGGTGATGGGCGGATTTTGCAAATGGGGGCCAAGATGAAACTCTCCAGGAGTGCACTCAGTATTTTTGGAGGTTTGTTTGCTATCACTTAGTCACCTCTGGCATATATAATAGTTTTCTCCTTTGCAAACCCTAACCAAAGGTATTTAAAATTGATTTCTTAGGAAGCATAGGGTTTGGTTTAATTAAGCCTTTAAATATCTCCTTGCTTAGGAAAATGAAAGCTTTGGAGGCAAGAAAACAAATCAATAACCTTCTGTTTTTTATTGCAGGAAGTTTGGAGGAGAAAAACCAAAATTTTGACTCTTTTTAGCAAGTTTGGACAAACTTCGCCTGTGCGTAGTGCCGGGTCAGCTCAGGCCGGAGATGGGACAGTCGGGCCTTCAGGAGTGTAGCGCCAGTGGCCGACAGGCAGTTTCAACCACTTGATGTGACTCTGCGTAACACTGGCCCAGGTGTGTAGCACCGGGCCTTGGGTGCGTGACACATTGTTAAATAACACTGCGGCCACCCCTCTTGTGCGTAGCGCCGAGAGCTAGGTGCATAACGTCGGCCTCGGCGCGTAGTGCCTGGAGATTTTCACTGATTTGCACAGAAACTTTTGAAACCTCTCTCAATGGCTTCCTTTGGCTTGGGGATGAAAAATGATGTGGGGGGAATACCTAAGAGGCCTTTATAACCTTATTTAAAAAATAAATTTGAAGCCAAACCCACTTTTATAATGTTCGTTTCCTTTCACTTTTTCTCACTGTGTTTTTGACATGCTTTGGTCCTGTAGGTGGAAAATTTGATTAAAATATTGTTATTTTTCTACTACAGGAGGCCTCTTAAGGTTCTCCTTAATTTGACAATCTTCCTAAAGACACCAAGCCCATGCCTCTCAGACTATACCTTGGAAAAAAAAAAAAAAATTGACTTTAACCGCTATACACAACAAACTCATTATTTTTTCCATTTCTCCATTTCACTGATGTTCTGCCATGTTTTTATCTTTGAGGGAAAAGACCTATTGGTGGGATAAATACCTCAGTAGTAAGTATAAACAACAAATTGGTTTTTTAGATGTGCCACCTTTATGGGAAGGTAAACTAGGGGCATATCTGTTTCTTTTTGAAGTTTGGAAAGCTCCCCTTATCAATAATGACCCATGTTTGTCTCTTTTAGCCACTCGAATATGTCTCTAGTTGTTCTTTAGAGAAAGAGGCCTTTGAATCTGAAATTTCTTGCCTCTTCTTGCTGATACTCTTCATCATATTTATGCCTTTCTTGTAGTGGAGTATCCGTCTTCATGTCTGCCCTCCTTGCCTTTCTTTTAAAAACTCTGATTTTACCCTTTGTTGAGGTTGAGTTAGTGTTTGTCTGCCAAACCCTAGGGTAACTAGAAAAACCTTGAAACCATCTGCTGTGATGAAGGAGGTTTCTTGGTCACTATTTTGACCCTCTTTGTCTATCTTCCCAAGCTTCTGAGGTTTTAGGTATACTTCAAAAAAAAAAATAGTGTTATCTTCCGATTTTTCAAAAAGACACTTATTAAACTCACTATTTTATGTCTAAAGCCTTCAATGAACTTTTGAAGGGTTTTAGGTGTTTTTTTGCCTTTGTAGCCTTAGCATTATTCTATTACTTGGTAAAAATCGTCATGAATCTTGATTCCCAACAAACACATACCTTGCTGCTTTCTTCTAGGTTGTGAATGGTCTTCTCATGATGACCCTCCTTTTTTACCTTATCTCATGGCTAATCTGATGGATTTTTGGTCTTATTTGTAGCAATGTAAGCAAAGGGTAGTTGTCCCTCTACAAGATTCATGTTTGAAGCCAAATAACCTTTTAATGATCTTTTTGATTGATGTACAATGTTTCTTATGTGCCACTGTCTTTTATGACCTACATGGACCTTTTGATGGGAAGCAATTCATAACACTCTCTCATGAGATCATGTTCTTCCTTGTAAACTTTAAGCCTGTTTGTATCTTTCCACCATCTATGGATGCCTTTATGAGCTCTTTAGGTCTCCTTCTTTGCCTCTGTTTCTATTGTTGACCATTTACAAAACATTCCTGCAGAAATGCTTTGACATGGTAAATTTATCCTTTGCAGGCTTACTGCTTGATCAAGAGGATACCTTTGGAGGTCTTTGATGTTCTTTGGAAAATGATAAGCCTCATCCTTGTGTTCTCTTGACATTACCTTTGAATACCTGTGAAATATTGAATTTAGAAAGATGATAGTGCATAACCTAGGTGACCCTATTTGACTTATTGTAATGTCCTTGGAATGGGTTTTTTGACTGAAAACTTGAATCAGGGTTTGGATGAGGAGACAACATTTTGACACTCTATCATGCACTACTGTCCTAGAAAACTAGAAAAACTTGTTTTACTTCAAAGGGATTTTAGAAAATGAGTTTTAGAACCATGATTGCTTGAGACACTTGGTGGGTAGGGGAAAAGTTTGGTTTACTTGGTGATATAAGGTATGAAAATAGAGGGCTTAGGCAAACAAAGACATAGTGTTATAGGCAGAGGTGGAAAACATAGTGAAAGTGTGGGACATCAATCTAGGATTTGGTCTTGTCTGGGTGATAGATTGGCCATGCTTTAACAAGGAGGTGGTATAGAGAAGAAAATTTCTCTTTGAGGAGATTTCTAGAACTCACATGATTCTTGAATTCAGTTTGTAGAAATCTTGGACAAAGCATTTATTCATTTAAAAAGGTGAAAATTACTGATGAATAACAGTGGCTCCACTTGCGGAGGGCAGCTCCTTTTTAGGAGGTGTCCAGAATTTCAGAGCTCTTGGTTTATGAAGATGTTAGGTTCCTATATTACTAGTATAGTCCCTTATTGTTGTTAGTGTAAACCCCTTATTATTATTATTGTACCCCTGTAACCCCCATATCGATATTATTTTTCCCTTAAATTATTATTGTTAGGTCGGCTAGGATTACATTATGGCCCCATGGACTCTTATATATAGAAAGGAGGTTTTTTAATTTGAATCATCCAAGAATTGTTCATTTATGTAATGTATTGGAGGTTTCCCCCTCGAAGTGGCTTATTTCTAAGGTGTTGATATCTCTTTTCTTCTATTTTTGGAGCTGGTTTCACAAAAATTGGTATCAGAGCTTTCGATTCTAGGGTTTCACGACTCCAAATAGGTCATCGCGGAATTTTCTCTATAACTTTTTTTCTACGAAGGTTCAAAAGCTGAAAGTTCTAGGGTGCGAAGAAAAAATCCTTAGGAACATCGTCACAAAATTTCAGATCTTTTTTCACAATATTTTTGGAGATATGATCTATGGAAGGTAGGGATTTTTGCAGGCTCCTGAATTTCACTTAAACAAGTCATCTCCATATTTTCGCTATAATGTTTTTTCTACGAAGGTTCAAAATCTGAAATTTTTAGATTGTGAAGCCGAGATCCTAAGGAACATCGTCACAAAATGTCAGATCTTGGTTCACAATATTTTCGGAGATATGATCTGTGGAAGGTAGGTCTTTTTCAAGCTCCCTAATTTCATCTCAAAGAGGTGATCGTCGGAAAATATTCATAACTCTCTCTCTCTGAGCATCAGATTGGAATTCTATAAAAAGTAGTTGGAAGTACACGAACTATAGTTTCTTGTCTATAAATTTTAGAACCAAAGGAGAAAACAGTGATAAGTGGCAAGGAAACAAGTTCGCTCTACTGAACTAGTCCATAATTAGGTCATTATGGGACATTGGACATAACATTGTCGTGAAGAATCCAAACCAGGTCAGACCTATGGAATTTGAAAGAAGCATCAAAGGACTACTACAGGGCCAAATTTCAGATATTGAGGATCTTCAATTATAGAGATAATTCAATTTCAATATAGAGCTCTGCAAAACCAAGTAAAAGGTGTGTATCTTTTTTTTCCGAATTGCATAAGTCTTGTTTGAATAGTCAAGTTGAATTGATTCCAAGGGCATATTGTAGAATAGATAACAGTATTGGTTTCTAAAATGGCCCCTAAAAATAATTCAACACCCATTAAGCCTTTAGAAGGCTCTACTATGACTCATGAAGACGAACAATGGCAACATGACATATCAAAATTACAAGAGCAAGTACAACAAATTTCACTCTCGCAAAGAGCAACAAAAAAATGACATGGAAGTTTTGAAGAAAGGTGTGGAAACTAAGATGGATGGTTTGAAGAAAGGCGTGGAATCTAAGATAGATGGCATGGAAGCTGGCATGGAATCTAAGATGGATGACATGGAAGCTAAGATCAATGAAAAAATGGAAAACATGAAGAATGATCTAAAAGCAGACATGGAAAGTTTGACAAAGTTGATACAAGAAATGTTTCCTAATGGTGAAAAGATAGTAGAGGAAACTCATGATGAGAACAAAATAAATGTTAATCGTGATTTCATAAACTCTAATGTTGGTGGGAAGAACTACCATATTCCAAAAATGGATATGAGGAAGTTTGATGGAAAGGATCCTGTAACATGGATACTACAGATGGAGCAATATTTTGATCTCCATAACGTGCAAAACACACAAAAGGTACGCATTGCAACTTTACATTTAGAACAAAATGCATTTGTATGGTATCGATGGCTTTGCTCCTGTAAAAAAATTGTCACTTGGTCAATTTTTACAGAGGACATGATAGCACATTATGAGGATACAAAGAGCAACACCTTCTTTAGCCAATTGATAAATCTCAAACAAAAGGGTTTAGTGGGGGAGCACATTGAGGACTTCCAAAAATTTAATATAAGGGTAACTGATATTCTAGAGGAACACAGGATTGATCTCTTCATAGGTAATTTAAAGGATAACATCCAACATGAATTTCAAGTTTTGGAACCTGATACATTGGAGAAGGCATTCAGGTTGGCAAGAAAAATTGAATGTAAAATTATGGCGACAAGGAAGCCTGCCACTCACTTCTATAAAGAAGGAAGTGTTGCTACACCTAGATTTCCACAACCTACAAGGTAGACACCATAAAAATTGGAAGAAAAAAGAGCAAAAGGGATTTGCTACAGTTGTGATAGAAAATATACTAAAGGTCATAAGTGTGCTGGGAAGAAATTATTTTACATAGATTGTGAAGGGGAAGAAAATGAACAAGAAGAGGATATACACCAGGAACCAACCCTAGAAGAGGAAGAAATGAGTCTGACCATATCGTGTAATGCATTGGCAAGAATTACCACTCCTCAAACTCTCAAGATAGAAGGAAATATCAAGAAGAAAAAGGTAATAGTGTTTATTTATTCGGGTAGTACCCATAATTTTATTCATTTTAAGGTAGCCAAGGAATTGAATTGTTTCCTATACCCAGCACCAGAATGTCAAGTGATGGTTGAAAATGGAGGAACTATAAACTACTCTGGAAAATGCCATAATATCAAGCTAACCATGGGGGAATATGTATTGAATATTCCAATGCTTTCCATTCCTATGGGAGGTGTTGATGTTGTACTAGGAGTATGCTTGTTACAATCTTTGGGGACGATAGCTTTTAATTTTCAAGAACTTTTCTTGAATTTTTTTTCAGAAGGAAAGGAAGTCAAATTACAAGGTATTGTAGGGAAGCCGAGAAAGATAATAAGCTCTAATGTTATGAAAAATATTCTAAAGAAAGAGCAACAAGGCGTAATTGCACAATTATGCTCATTAGAAGTTCCAACATCAAAATCATCTATTTCTATAGATCTCCAAAAATTCTTGGACAATCATTCCAAGGTGTTTGAAACTCCCAAAGGACTCCCAACTATTCATGATCATAATCATGATATTCATTTGATTCCAGGAAGTGTTCCTCCAAACATCAAGCCTTATAGATATCCTTATGTCCAAAAGAGAAAAATTGAAGGTATGATTGCAGAAATGTTAGAGGCGGGTACAATTCAACCTAGTCAAAGTTCTTTCTCTGTTCCTGTAGTATTGGTGCACAGGAAGGATGGATCATGGTGCATGTGTCCAGATTATAGGGAGCTCAATAAGGTAACCATTAAATATAAATTTCCCATTCCTGTGATTGATGAATTATTGGATGAATTACATGGAGAAATTTATTTTACCAAGTTAGATCTTCGTTTAGGATATCATCAAATTAGAATGAAGACTGAAGATATTACGAAAACATCATTTCGAACCCATGAGGGTAATTATGAATTTTTGGTCATGCCTTTTGGCCTTACCAATGCACCTTCTACATTTCAAGGGTTGATGAATTCCATTTTCAAACCCTTCCTGAGAAAATTTGTGGTATTATTTTTTGATGATATACTAATCTACAGCAGGTCTTGGAAGGATCATGTTCAACATGTTTATAGGGTGCTCAAACTATTGCAAGAGAAACAATTATATGCAAAGATATCCAAATGTTTCTTTGGAGTAGAAGAGGTGGAATATCTGCGTCATATTATATCTCACGAGGGTGTTAAGGTAGACCCTAAAAAAATTAAAGCCATCAAAGAATGGAAAGTCCCCACCACCATAAAGCAGTTGCGAGGATTTCTCCAGTTAACAGGGTATTATCGCAAGTTTGTTAAGAATTATGGGAGAATAGCAGCACCTCTAACAAAATTATTGACGAAAGATGAATTTTCATGGACTCCTGAAGCAACTAAGGCCTTTGAACATCTTAAAGAGGCAATGTGCCTAGCACCGGTCTTAGCTACGTAGACTTCACAAAAACCTTTATTGTGAAATGTGATGCCTCGGGAAATTGAATTTGTGTTGTTTTAGTGCAATAAGGAAGACCCATTTCTTTTGAAAGTCGTCCAATTAAAGGAAAGTATTTATTGAAACCTATTTATGAGAAGGAAATGTTATAAATATTGTAGGCATTAAAGAAATGGTGAACTTACATAATGGGAAGACACTTCAAGGTAAAAACTGATCATGATAGTCTCAAACACTGTTTGGAACAAAGACAATATTCAGAAGAGTAGCAAAAAAGGGTCACAAAGATGTTGGGTTATGACTCTGAAATAATCTAAACAAAAGGGAAGCTGAATGTTGTTGTAGATGCACTCTCAAGAAAGAATGAAGATGTGGAAGCATTGCTTTGTGCAATTTATATTATCCAACCAGATTGGATAACTGAAGCAAGAGATGAATGGAAGAAGGATGAAGAAGTGTGGGCACTCATTCAAAAGTTGCAACAAGATCCTAGTACATCTAATACATTCAGTTGGAAAAATGATTCCTTATGGTACAAATATCACTTATATATTTGTAAGATTCCCAACTAAAACAAAATATTCTTTTGGAATTGCACACTTCTCCTTTAGGAGGACACTCAAGATTTTTAAAAACTTATCACAAGATGAAGAAAGATTTTTTTTGGGATGGACTTAAATCTGATATTCAAAAGTTTGTGGCGGAATGTTTGGTTTTCCAGCAAAATAAAGTTGAGACAATGAAGACCCCAGGTCTTCTACAACCTTTATCCATTCCAAGTCAACGTTGGGAGGATATTTCAATGGATTTTATCATAGGTTTACCTAAGTCCAAAGGAAAGAGTGTCATCAGGGGGTAGTTGATAGACTTACCAAGTATGCACACTTTTGTGCATTATCTCATCCATTTAAAGCAAGTATAGTTGCTACTACATTTATGGACACAATTCAAAAGATACATGGAAACCCAAGGGGTTATTGTGAGCGATAGAGATCCCATTTTTACTGGAAATTTTTGGAAGGATTTATTTTCTTGTTTGGGTACTCAATTAGCTCATAGATCATCTTATCATCCTCAATCCGATGGTCAAACTGAGAAAGTAAATAAATGTTTGGAAGGATATCTTCGTTGTTTTCTATCTGATAAAAAAACACAATGGGTCAAGTGGTTACCTCTCACAGAATGGTGATATAACACTTCCTTCCATACTGCAGCAGAAATGACCCCATTTATGCCACTTTATGGATATCATCCACCATCCATCACATCATCTTTAACAGAAAATTCAAAGGTTCAAGCAGTGGAAGATCACATCGAGCATCAACAAGAAGTTATCCAATTCTTAAAGGATAAACTGAATTTGGTACAAAATCGAATGAAACAATAAGCAGATCAACATCAGAGCGAGGGAAGTTTTTATGTAGGATACTGGGTGTTTTTATGGCTACAACCATAAAAAAAAGATGTCCCTCAAGCAAGCTAAGAAGGATAATAAATTATCGCCAAAGTACTATGGCCCTTACAAGGTGTTGCAAAGTATTGGTATTATGGCATACAAATTGGAGCTTCCTGCTTATTCACGAGTGCATCCATTTTTCCATGTTTCATGCTTAAAGAAGGTTATTGGTGAAAATCTTACAGCTCAAACAATATTGCCAGAACTTGATGAGGAAGGAAAAATCATATTGGAACTTGAAGCGGTCATAGAAACAAGAACTCGACAGCTACAGAATCGGTCAATTTCAGAGTATCTCATCAAGTGGAAGAACTTACCCACTGAAGATTCTACATGGGAGGATGAAAATTTTATACAGAAGCACCCAGAGCTAGTCAAGCGTTGAGGACAACACATTTTTGAAGGATAGGGGCATGTTAGGTTCCTATATTACTAGTATAGTCTGATCCGGATATATGCAGGAACGCAACAGAATAAACATATAATCATAAATACAAAGATGCAGCGGAAAAATCACTTCATTTCATTAATATCAAAGAACTGAAATTTTCTTACAGACAGAATGGAAATAAACTAGCTAGGGCGCTGGTAGCTATCTCTGAGAAGAGATGTGGCGGCTACAGGCCTCTAAACTGAGTTACAATGAGGCTCGAGGGCCTATTTATTATTTATAAACAATGGAAAACCCTAAACATCCAAAACCCTAACCCTAGGAGATGAAGCGCCAAAAATATGGGCCCCGTTTGGGTAAATTGGTGTTTCAACTTCTCAGGGACGTAAATTTTGCATACGATCTCTGTTTTACATGAGTCATACCTCGTTAGAAATATCTATCCGAGGACTACACATTTTGTGTGAGAAACATGAGTCCATAAACACATTTTTCTCCCATTTTTCCCCAAAAAAGGTCGTTTAGGGCCTCAAAACGGCTCCGGAAGTTCAGGACCCGAAAAACTGCTAAAAATAGTAAGTTGTGCCAAAACTGAAAAAACGGAAAGAGACAATGGTGGGGCCCCAAGTGCTATAGGCAGGTGACCACCAATATACACCTCGATCATTCCTCCCCCCTTAGGAATAAATGGTCCCCATTGCGTTAAGTTCCTCCATGAGATGAGGAAACTTCTGTTGAACTTGGTCCCTGGTGAACCACTTTCCTTGGTGCAGGAGTTGGCCAACTTTGACAACCCGATATAGTTGGATATTTTGTTGGCAAGTGTTCTTGATTTTCATGTCCATGATACAATCTGTGGTGGCCTGTTCCATGCAATCTAGGTTTAACTTTGTTGGTGTGATTTTTTCTGCAATGTCAGAGGTGTCTAGTAGAGGTGGGAAGTAAGGACGAAGGCAGTCCACATTGAATACTAGGTGCAGAATAAGGAACGGTGGAATACTGAGCTCGAATGAATTATTCCCTATAGCATTGGTGATGGTGTATGGCTCGTATTGGAGTGGTCTAACCTTGTGGTGGGGTCTAGTGACGTGCTCCTTCTGCAAATGTAGCCACACTTTGTTGCCCACCTAGAAGTTGTGTGGCACCCGATGTTGATCATGGCTTTGCTTGTACTTAGTATTAGCTGTGTGTAATATGTCATGAACTTGTTGGTGAATGTGTTGAATGTGCTCAATGAAGCTATTTTCTTTTGAAAATTCTAATTGGACATGAGATGAATCGACTTGAGTAGCCGCAAATGGCATGGCTACGTCAATGGGACATAGTGGATGGAATTCCAAGCCCACCTGAAAGGGGCTGTGGTGGATCAAGATGTGGAGAGCTCTATTATAGCTATGTTGTACATAGGGAAGGCTCTCATCCCATGTGCGTGGATGCTTGGAATTGTACATGCGTAGAATGTGTATAATCATTCTGTTGATGACCTCTGTCTGGCCATCTGTTTGGGGATGGAAAGCTGTGGAATTGGTGAGCTTGGTGTCCAGCATTGACCAGAGGCTGAACCAAAATGTGCTGAGGAAAATTCTATCCTGATCTGATATGATAGACTGTGGGATCCCAAAGTTCACCCACACTCGTTCAAAGAAGAGTTTAGCAGTGGCTTCTGCTATGATATTCTTCTTGTAGGCCGCCATAATGGCCATCTTCGAGAATTTGTCGATGACCACAAAAACACAGTCATTTCCATGCTTAGTAGAAGGCAGTCCAGACATGTAATCCATGGATATGGATTCCCAAGGTCAACTAGGGGTAGGTAGTGGAGTATATAGGCCTTGCTTCCTGATGGTAGGTTTGGAAATTGCATAAGCAGTGCAGGATCTGATGTGATTCTCGACATCCTTTCGAAGGTTTAGCCAATAGAAATACTTCTGTAGTACTGCTACTATTTTCTTGACCCTGAAATGCCCAGTGACTTGACTATAGTGTGCTTCCCATATCATCTTGGTGCGCTCGCTTGAAGGAACACAAAGGTGTCCCAAGTGACATAAAAGTGCATCTTGGAGGTGAAAATTTGGAACTTTCGTACCCCCCAAGTGTGCCTTGTATGTGTAGTCGAATTTTGGGTCGCTCTCGTAGAGAAGTGGCCAATCAGAAGTCTTGTGCCCACAAGAGTTGAGAACGGTGGTGAGCGCCACGATCGGTGGTCGGCTGAGATAGTATGCAACATTATTGGTGCTACCCTTCTTGTACTTGATGTTTGAATGAAACTGTTGCAGATATGTGGACCACTTCTGATGGCGATCATTATGCAACTTCCCTTATGTCTGTATGAGCTGCAGGGGCCGGTGGTCTATGTGGATGATTGTTTCGTTCCCCAAAATGTAATGCTTCCATTTTCGACAAGCTGCATAATGGAATAAATTTCTTTGTCATAAGTGGGGTACCTGCGAACTGTGTTGGACAATGTCTCACTGTGATATGCCACTGGATGTCCCTGTTGAGTAAGAACCGCCCCAATAGCATAGTGAGAGGCATCTGTCTTGATCTCAAATGGCTGTTGCAAGTCTGGTAATGTGAGCACTGGGGCAGAATAGAGGCAATTTTTCAATTCCTTAAACGCCTTTTGTTGATATTCCGACCAAAATAATTTTTCTCTCACTCCTCCCTTGGTGACTTGACTCAAGGGCTAAGTGATATGAGATAATCCCTCCATGAACCTATTGTAGAAATTAGCAAGACCCATCAAGATGCGAAGCTCTGTTATAGTGGTTGGGGCCGGCCAATCATGAATGACTTGGATCTTGGTTGGATCCACATGCACCCCCATTTCATCAATAATGTATCCCAGATATTTAACCTGGGTCATGCCAAAACTGCACTTCTCCAAATTGGCACACAACTTTTGTTGCCGCAGTGTTTAGAGGACTTGTCGGATGTGGTGGAGGTGCTCTTCCCAATTCCGGCTGAAGATCAGAATTTCATCCAAGTACACCACTACAAATGAGTTGGTGAATGGCCGCAAGATGTTTTCCATCAACCTCGTGAAGGTTGCAGGAGCATTCGTCAACCCGAAAGGCATGACCAACCATTCAAAAATTCCTTCCTTGGCTTTGAAGGTAGTCTTACACACATTGGAGGGTTCAACTGGTACCTGGTGATACCAAAACTTCAAGTCAGTATTGCTAAAATATTTCGCCCCTTTGATTTGGTCCATAAGGTCATCAATCCGTGGGATCAGGTACCTATTCCGAAAAGTGATCTTGTTCAGCGCCTGATAGTCAATACAGAGTCTCCACATCCCATCCTTCTTCTGTACCAACACAATCGGGCTCCCACAGGGCGATGAACTTGGTGAGATGGTAACTTTCTACAGTAGCTCCTGAATTTGCTTCTTGATTTCATCGTTCTCCAGAATAGAGCACTGATAGATCGGTCCATTGGGTAGTGGCACACCTGGGGTCAGATCAATCAGGTGCTTGACTTGACAGTGCAGAGGAACCCCAGTGGGTGAGGTGAATATGTCCTCAGACTCCTCCACAACCTTGTCCATTTGTTGTTGTCATGTAGAGGAGCCCTGTCTGGAGGTCGTGGCCACAGTCTTCTTCTTGCCCTCGGGGCAGATCATCAGGAAAAAAAATTTCCTGGTTTGGGAAATGAGCTTACTGCATTGTTTTGCAGTAACCAAAGAGATAGCGGCAGGAGGTGGTACCTATGGTATCTTGTACAAATTATTTCCCAAAGTAACAATAACAACGCGAGGCTGAGACTGATACATAGAATGACGCTTCCACAAGTATGGTTGTCCTAATAATACATCAGAAACATCAATAGGAGCAACGTCACATAATACCTCATCCATGAAGGGCTTGATGCTATAGGGAAGGCGACACTGCTGGTTGACGCGAAGATCTTGTCCTTGGTGAAGCCACCCAATGGTGTATGGGTGTGGGTGAGCTGTGGTCGGCAAGCCCAACCGATTCACGACATCTGCTGAAATGAGGTTCTTTTGGCTCCCATTTTCAACATTGAACTATACCGGGGAGCCCTTTATCCACATCTGGGAGTGGAAGAGACGTTCCTCCTCCTCTGGATCTTCCGGTTCCTCCTTCTAGATCTTCGCAGTGGCAACAATGGCGTTGGGCTCCGCATCAATAATATGTTTCCCTTTTTCATTCCCCTTGTTAGGTTCTGATTTAGAGTCAGAAGATGCATCTGACTCAGAAGCCCTCATCTCAGCCACTAGTGACTACTTGGCCCGACACTCACTTGTGTTGTCAGTGGAGCTCTTATGGAACTCACATCACTTTCCCGTGTCCTTCTTTGGATTTGCGGTGTTATTATTTTCTTGTGGCTTCGATAGGTTGTCTATAGCCGCCATGCCTTAGCTTTGTCCTTTGTTCTGCGGTTTTGGAGCACCTTTCCCTTGCTTTTGGTTCATAGATCCAAAGTCTCGCTTCTTCTGTTTGAATTTCTGCTCAATCTTGGTAGCATATCGGTATGCCGTACCAAGCGAGGAGATGTTGAGGAACTCCATTTCCTCTTGAATGTATCTGTGCAGACAACTGCGATACTTTAGCACCAGATGTTTCTCTGAATCTTTGATACCCAACTTTGTGCATAGGTTATGGAATAGATTCATCAGCTCATGCACATCTTGATCCCTTTATTGTCGCAACGTGGTCCATTATATGTACTTGTCCTCATAGCTCCCCACAGGACAGTAATGCTCCTTGATCGTGTCTCGGAAAGAATTCTAGGTTGGTATGGAACAAAGTGGGTTTTTTCTGGTCCTTGTTCTCACAGTAGGTTTCTCACCAGTCCTTGACATGGGGGGTAGCTTTGAGGAGTGCAAAAATTATCTTCTCCTGGTCAGAAAAGTCATGAACCGAGAAATATCCTTCTAATAGATTCAACCATCTATCTACAAAATCTACATATATTTGACCCTCAAATATGGGAATGTAAAAATTTACTTGTACCTTAAAAGGAGTCGCACCTCCAGAGTGGCTGCTGGATGCAGATGCGCTGCCGGTGGGTAGCCCTTGAAGGATCTGGGAAAAGTTATCCATCATCGCGTTCCTTTGTTTTTCGAGGGCCTTCTCGAGAAATATTTTGATAGTATCTCCTACTCCCTAATATTTCTTTTCATCCCCCATGGGTGTCTGTCAGGGTTTGTGAGGTTAATCTTGCAAAGGTTCCACCAGATCGAGCCCTAACTCCTTATACCCCAACCTCGTTGGGGACATGCAAAGAAGGATCGAGAAAAAGCAGACTGCTCTGATACCACTAATCCGAATTGATGCAGGAACACAAAAGAATAAACATATAACCATAAATACAAATATGCAGTGGAAAAATCACTTCATTTCATTAATATCAAAGAACTGAAATTTACTTACAGACAGAATGGAAATAAACTAGCTAGGACACTAGTAGCTATCTCTCAGAAGAGATGTGGCAGCTACAGGCCTCTGAATTGAGTTACAATGAGGCTAGAGGGACTATTTATTATTTAGAAACAATGAAAAACCCTAAACATCCAAAACCCTAGCCCTAGGAGATGAAGCGCCAAAACTATGGGCCTCGTTTAGGTGAATTGGTGTTTCAACTTTTCGAGGACGTAACTTTGGCATACGGTCTCCGTTTGATGTGAATCATACCTCGTTAGAAAGATCTATCCGAGGAATACAAATTTTTAGTGAGAAAAATTGGCCCATGGACCCATGTTGCTCTCGGTCGTCCCAAAAAAACGCCGTTTAGGGCCTCAAAACGGCTCCGAAAGTTCAGGACCCAAAAAACTGCTAAAAATAGTAAGTTGTGCTGAAACTAAAAAAATGAAAGAGACAATGGTGGGGCCCCAGGTGGAATAGGTGGGTGACCACCAATATCCACCTAGATCATAGTCCCTTATTTTTGTTAGTGTAAACCCCTTATTGTTATTATTGTACCCCTTTCTTCCCCATATTGTTATTATTGTGCCCTTAAATTATTATTGTTAGGTCAGCTAGGATTACATTGTGGCCCCATGGAATCCTATATTATAGGATTTGAATCATCGAAGAATTTTTCATTTATGTAATGTATTGGAGGTTGCCCCCTTGAAGTGGCTTATTTCTAAGGCGTTGATATCTCTTTTCTTCTATTTTGGAGCTGGTTTCACAACAGAAGACCAGTGCCTCATCCATTAGGCGAGTTTTCTCCTTTATTTTGTTATTGATTTCCCTGAAGTAGTGATTTTGAAAATTTGAAAGCATGATGAGATTAACTTCACTTTTACGTACCCAACCTACTCGCCTAACATTTTTTCTTCCTTGGGTGCACTTGAACTGGCAAACCCATTGACCTTTTTTTTTTTTAAATGAAAAAAAATTATCTACTTCTACACTTATCTCTTCTAGGAGTTCAGATTAAGCTATTGAACTCCTTTGATTCTCTACCTATTCTATTCAACTGCCAAGGTTAAACTGTTTGACAAGATTCATTCACTAAGCTAGAAACATGAAATTAAAAACATGACTATATTAGGATTAGACAATCCGATTTATCATGGGTTTGTGGCATAAAAACAAGCCACACACAAATGTTATTTTTGTACAAAATAAGATTTAGAAAAATCAGGGCTAGGATAACATAGTTTGCTATTCATCCCTATTTTTCTCCTTGGTTTTGTTTTGAGCATGTGGAACCAATATCTTTCTTTCCTAATCTATTTTCTTTGACAAGTCAAGCTTCAATGTTTTGACCAGAATTATTTTCACTAACTTATCAACAATGAATTTAAAACATGTTTAGCCATGATTAGGCTAGATATCTAAACAAGACATTCTTTTTGTACCGGTAGTGGCATTTAGGTTTGCACACTTTCAGTATCACTATTTTTTGGGTATGGGGTTGTACCTTGTTTTGAATCTGGCCTCTTTTCTATTTATTCTATGTTTTTGTGTTTTTTCTCATTTTAACCTTTTCTTCAAACAATGGTATGTACAATGAATGAAATTTTTTAAATCTGAGGATCTTGACAAATGTAGTGTTTGAGCATCCTATCTTCAAAAGGATATCCTAACATCTTTTGTCCATTCAACCCTTGAAAATAGAAAACATAGTTACCTCTTTTTTACAACATGGTATCAGGATTATTCCAAGATTCTTCAGAAAATCTATGATCCCTGTTGGCCACTTTAATTTTTTATTAATTTAAGAAATTCAAGTGCTACATAAATTTTCAACCCAGGGAAGTCTGTTTATTTCAAAGGAAATCACACACTGTATATGCTCAATCTCAAAAGCAAAGAAATGTTGTAGTAAGAATCACACTAATCACACCTTGCTTTAACAAAATTGAAGTCTACTTGAGTTACAACAAAGACAATCCTTCTATTGCAAACTTTCATTAAAAGAATCCTGGATTACATTAAAAAGACAATGATCTAGGAAAGGAAATCAATCTGTAGAAAGGAAGATCAATTATGCTATAATAGAGAACATGACCCTATTCCCCAAGTAGGAATCTTCAGCACTTGTTTCTGATTACCAAGATTTCACACACCCATTCCTTAAACAAGATTTCTAATTAAAATAACCCACAACTTCTCAAGAATGAATTGTATGAAATCAATGCAACAAGTAATGAAAATAGAGCTTTAGCAATAAACAATTGAATTTTGATATTGCATAAATAACTTCAGTAAATAGGGTTTAATCAAGGAATGAATGGAAAGAACAATTAACAAACTACAGGAACAAATGGGTGAATCTTGTGAAGAAGGTGGGCCCTTTCCTTATCACAATATTCCCCAGAAGAAGGAATTAAATTGAAGTGCTCAAAACAAACTTTTATTCATCTATCGAAAGCAACATATTACAAAAAGAGTCACATTCCTTCTCTGTTCAGAATGAACCTCCCGTAGTCTCTAACTATCCTCTAATGCTGATGTCTCCTCTTTTTAAAGAGGAGACATCTATTACAATTGATTTACATTATAGAAATCCTAATTTTAGCCCAATCTGATCTTCTGTTCTGAAATAGGACCTTTCTGTTATTCTATAGAAAAATGTTGTTACAATGGTTACGATGGTACTAGCTTCAGAGTGACCTGTGTAACAACTTCCTTTACTTGTCTTTTCTTGTTGTCGTCATACTTGAAATTCTGCTTTAAAATCAAAAATCACGGGTTGTTTCAGCAATGGGATTTGCGTACCATGTTGATTGTTTCAGCAACGCAGTCTTCAGACAGTCATAAAAGATTATCTGCGATCTTCAAACTGTCTCATCAACTATATATCTTCGATTAATGATTAAATATAAAATTAATGTAAAATTATATGTAAAACAAATTAAACATATAGTAAAGAGAAGAATATTATATGCCTTTGGAAAAATTGATGAAATTAATAGTGTAAACTTTTAAGTATGGACTGAAAAAGAGTGGAATGATAACAAAATGTATGGTCAAAATGGTACATTATGGGGTCCTAACATCCCCCCCAACTGAAAGGGTTGCATGTCCTCAGGAAACTTTAGTCAGAGTCAGAGTCTGGATACTGGCTTTTAGCATGCAAATTACTTAGGCAATAGCTATGGAAGGTGCTATCTATTAAAGCTCTAAATCCTTGCACATTTTGCAATCTTTGCCAAGATGCTGCTTCATCCTTGTTAGCAAACCTATAATGAGCATGATATTGTTCTGCTGGCATCCATAAAATATGAAAGTGAAAGTGGTACCCTATCCATTTTTCAGCACATTGCTGAACACATCTGATGTAGTTGGGTACTCTAGACAATGCAGTTTCAAGGTTAGTAGGGCTAAAAGGATTATAATCCTGTCTCTCCTTAGAGGATTTTTGCCACATCATTTTGTTTTCTCTTAGAGTGGTAATTTCTTTGGCCCTGATGAATTGGTGACAATCCTGGAGTACTGAAGTCTGTAATTGTTGTATGTGTTCAATCATCTGTGGCTTCTGCAAAAGCTTATGATATTCTTCCACAAAAATGGCAGGGTTCTGAGGTTCTAGCCTTATCCAAAGAAGGAAGTTGTCTTCATTGTGCCTAGTTGCAAGAAAATCAGTCTGCCATGTAATCTGATTAGCAAGGAAGGAGGCAAATGCCCTGATCTGAATATCACCAACAAGAGGGTTGAGATTGATCTGTCTATTTTAATGCATAGCTTCATTGTGAAGGTACAACTCACATAGTAGGTGATGAGCACTAGTGGAAGCTTCTACAAATTTTTTCATGAACTGTTCAGCTGTAAGCACCTCATGAGGTCTTCTGTCTTTGACTGCTTTCAACTGAAAATAAACAAGGTGTTCTGAGAGAAATAAATAATAGTTTAGAGATGGTTTCCCAGTGGCCAGTAATTTTTGTACTAGTTGAAACATTAGGAGCAGTTTGCCTTTTAGTTTTTTATTCTCTTTCTTGTAAACTTTAAATTTCTGGAGTGTCTACTCCCAGGTCTCACAATTATAATATATATGATTCTGCCAAACCAATTTGTGCTGCTGTAAAGTTTTATCTTGGGAAATAGCATACTATTTTCTCCACTTCTTCATTATTTCCATCTCTTTCCATGGTTCAGTTTGTGTTCTGGCATTGTAAGTGGTAGGTTGAGATATAGTCTAAGTAGCAGAATTAGTTACAGTAGGGTAGGATAATTGTACCTTGATTTCTTTTTTCTGAAATTTTTGAAGGCCCTACTGGTTCTTGTGTAATAGTAGGGCATTCTTCTTTGACTGCAGACGATGTCGATGCTCCTGGCATTGGAAATTGAACTATCTTATATCCTGCTTGCTGATAGATGTTTCCACATTGATGGCACATATATTCTTTATATGGATCGTTCTTTATATGTTTATCTGCCATGGATGTTGTATGGGCTAGGGTATAAAAAATTATCTCCTTGTCAAAGGCTTCCCTTGCCATTACCAATTCTCGCTTATAAGCTTCTAATTATAATTTTAAAAACTCATTTTCCTGTAAAAGGGAGGTCATGGTGATTGGGCCTTGTGTATCAGTTGCTTTCTTTGAAGTTAATTGTTTTTTTTTAGTTGTAGCTGGTTCTTGTGTGATAGCTGAAGATGGTTCCTTTGTCGCAGCTACTGGATGAGTAGCATCTTGGATGTCTAGTTTTTGCACGTCAGCAGCTGGTTCTTGTGTTTCAGCTGCTGTCTGAGTAGTTGGTTCTTGTGGAGCAGCTACTGACTGAGTAGATAGTTCTTGTGGAGCAACTACTGACTAAGTAGCTGGTTCTTGTGGAGCAGCTACTGGTTCTGTAGAAAATGATGCCATATTACCCTGGGCATCTAGTTCTTGTGTTTCAGTGCCACAGGATGAGACAGGTAATAATTTCTGGGTATGGAAGGGTGGTGATGAATGGATTTTTAACAAAATGGCTGCAGGATCAGGGGTAATAGGAATGGTTTCTGATTCAATAGACGTCTTCATTCGTCTCCTAGGTAGGAAAGAAGAAAAAGCAGTAGTTTTATTTTTCTTTTTATGAGAGGAATTTTCCCTAGGAGAAGGGCTATTAGAGGAGGTGGCTAATTTAGTTACAGCCCTTGTTTGTATTTTTGATACAGAGGTGGTTATACTTCACCTTTTTCTTTTACGAATAGGGGAATATGGTGGTGTTTCGACCTAAGAGTCATCATTGGGAATGTGGACGGTAGGGTCAGATGACTCTGCTAAGTGATATGGACTTGAATACAAGTTAACTAGATTAGCTGGTTCTATGGATGGAATCGATGGAGGGTCAGGTTTATTCTCCGGTTGCTGCTCATGGGAAATTTTAGGGATTTCTTGGGGGTTTTCAGCAGCTTCTTGAGGAATTTCGGCAGCTTGCTCAGGAGGTAAAGGTAAATTTTTTAAAGGAGGGTTTTGTTGAGAAAAACCCCTCTGAATCAATAGTTGAAAAAGGCAGTGATGGGTGAGGGAAAGGAGTGGGAATTTTACCTGTTTACAATAATATGAAATATTTCTAATACATCCAAGTAAATAGTAAGGAATGTTCACTAGTCTTCCATGTCGTAAATGACTCATTAAGACAAAGTCGTGCAGATAGACTACCTGATAGCGACCTTCACAAGTTAGATAATGTTTGAAAAATTCAGCAACCTTCGGCCACAGACGAGGCAATGAGTGAAGTCCCACACCCCGGCCTTTAATCTCGACTTGTTCCCCTGGGAGAAGAAAGTCCTGTTGTGCATTTAGAATGATGTGCTTTTGACTAAACCACCAAGCACGAGTGACCGGAAAACCTGAAACTTGTGCTATATCGCCCTCTGAAACTGGAATTTGGACTCCCTGGACAGTAGAATGGTCCTCCTGAAGATTTTTTTCAAATTCCAGGACCTGCTATGGGTCGAAATCTTGCAGTCTCTCAAAATATCCCACCCAACCTACCTGTTGGAAAATATGATACGCGTCTGGGAAAATTTCAAGAAGAGCTATTGAGCCGAGATCATGTCTAATAGCCGGTCCTCCCATAGTTACTAGCTTGGGTAAAATGTAGAGGCAAAGAGCAGAATTACCAGACTTTGAATAGAGTAAACTTTGCGAATGAGAACATGCAGTATCAGTGAAGAGGCGAAGTAATGGGTAGGAAGAATGACAGTAATTGGCATGCTGTGAAATGATGGCATACGATTTCGATATTCCCCCCAACTATGGTGAAATGATCTTTTTGAGTGTGCGGAGATTGTCGTCCTGATGAACAAAATCTTCTCTTTAAACTATCGTTTAATTGTATTACATAAAATTCACATACCTTATATTTTCCTTTGCTTTGTAATTCGAAAAATATAGTGCTTGTTTATAATAGCTCAACAATCATGGAAGAACTTTAGAAACTCTTTGAAACATACGGGAGGTCATATTAGAGTCTGCTTGATCATAAGAAAGAGGCAGTGAATGGAAAACATTCACACAAGGAGTAAGATAAATGAAAATGAAGGACTGAAAGAGTTGCATAGTCATGTTTTTGGAGAAATAAATGGTGTTTCAGCAACGGAAAAATGAATGACTTACTGCTGAAAGTGGTCTTTCAGCAATGGTAAAAAATAGGGAGAATGTTGCTAAGAAGTGATGTTTTAGGAGTGGGAAAATGGGGGAAATATTTGTTGAGAAACGTTATTTCAGCAATGAAGGATAGGGAAAATATTTGCTCGAGAATGGTGTTTCACCAATGGGAAAAATGGGAAAAATAGAAAAAATGATATGAAAAGGGAAAAAGGAATGAAGGGAATGAATGATGAAATGTTACTGGGAGATGGGGAAATGAATTTAAGTGAGGGAAACAAAGCTTCTCAAAATGAAGCTTGGATCTTCTTGTGGTGAAATTTTCCTTCCTTGGTAAGTCCTTCCTTAATCAAGAATCTGCAAAATGATCAATTGTAACATGCCAACCCTTGATAGGGATTATTAGTTTAAGAAATCTAATCTAATACTAAAAATACAGTGCAGAAAACAATTAAATGCAGTGAGGAGCAGAAGACTCCCCTAAAAAAAGATAATGTGCATCTGCCATGCAAGTGGCCTTAAAATATTCTTTAGAGAATAGGGCGTTGGTACAAACGAAGCCGATGACCATTTACTAATAGTGGTGTTTTAGAGTCATGAATTGTTAAAAGCCTTACTATTCCATTGGGAAAAACAACATCTACTTCATAGGGTCCCAGCCATCTTGTACGTAGCTTCCCTTGAAAATTTTCAAACCGAGAATCATACAATAAAGCCCAATTACCTTTTTGGAACTGCTTGTGCTTGATGATTTTATCATGCCACTTTGTTCTTTGTTGTTATATCATAGTTGTATGATGAATGGAATCTAATATTTTTTCATCCAGTTCAAGAAGTTGTTGCAACCTAGCTGTCTGCACATCAGTCAAATCAAGGTTAATAGCTAAAGCAATCCTTAAAGTTTTAATTTCAAATTCCACAGGAAAAACAACACTTTTACCATAGACCAATTCATAGGGAGAAAATCCTGTAGTATTTCTCCAGGTAGTTCTATAAGCCCATAGTGCTTCAGGGAGCTTTTGAGACCAATCCTTCCAGTTATCCTTCACTGTTTTGGTTAGAATGGCTTCTATTACTTTATTTTTACTTTCCACCTACCCATTGGCTTGGGGGTGGTATGGTGTAGTCATTCTATGATGAATATGATATTTCTAAAGGGTGGATTTGAAACCATGAGAATTGAAAGGAGGTCCTCCATCTGTAACTAGCTCTTTAGGGATTCCAAATCTAACAAAGATTTCTTCAAATAGGAAAGCTAGGAAAACTTCTTCATTAGCTCTAAGAAGTGCTTTGGCCTCCACCCATTTATTCATATAATCTATGCAGACTAATATATAAAATCTTTGGTTGGATGGAGGATTAATGGGTCCTATAAAATCTAAGGCCCATCTTTCAAATGGTTCAAGTATTACCTGGGGGTTCAATGGAATTTCGTCTCTATGATTAGGTTGACCCATTCTCTGACAGCTATCACAAGCCCAAACATATTTCTTTGCATCCTTAAAGAGTGAGGGCCAATAATAACCCATCCTAAGAATTTTATGTGTCATTATTTTATTAGAAAAATGCCCTCCAGAAGGGCCATCATGAAAAGATTTTAGTATATCATACATCTCATCCTCTCTAATGCATCTCCGGATTTCATGATCAAGTCCTGTGTAGAAAAGACACCCACTTATCCAGCTATACCGAGCACTTTGTTGAATGAATTTTCTTTTCTCTCGATGTGACAGGTGTGATGGTAACTTTCTTGCAACCAAATAATTGGCAATGTCTGCATACCAAGGTGAGTGAGCAGATACTGCAAATAAATACTCATCAGGAAAAGAATCATCTACTGGAATGTTATTATCAGTTTTTAACTGTGAAAGGAAATCAACAACCACATTTTCTTTACCTGGCCAATCTACAATTTTAATATCAAACTCTTGTAATAACAATAACCATCTGGTAACTCGAGCATTTGTGACAGACTTGTTCATTAAATACTTAATAGCCGAGTGATCAGTATGGAAAAAAGTAGAGTAACCAGTAATGTAATGTCGTAATTTATTAATGGCATACATTACTGCTAAAAATTCCTTTTCGGTAACTGTATAATTAAGCTCAGCAGGGGTCATATTCTTACTGATAAAGTAGATATCATAAGGAAGATGGTTTTCCTCTTATCCCAAGACATCTCCAATTGTTGTATCTGAAGCATCAGAAGATATATGAAAGGGAAGTGCGCAATCATGTCCTCTCAAAATAAGAGCTATGGATAACTGATGCTTGAGTTCTACAAAGGCTTCCTGGCAAAGATTAGTCCACTTGAATTCAACATTTTTCATAAGTAACACAAATAAAGGAGAAGCTATTTTGGAAAAATCTTTAATGAATCTCCTGTAATATCCAACATTTCCTAGAAAACTTCTCACATCAGTTTGTGTTTTAGGAACAGGAAGATTCTGAATGACTTGTATTTTGTATGGATCTACCTAAATTCCTTGAGATGAGATAAAATTTCCAAGCACTACTCCTTCACTCATCATCATATGAAATTTTTCAGTGCTTAAGGAGAGGTGAGCTTGTATACAACCTTTGAGTACTTTCTCAATATTCTGTAATGCATCTTCGAAAGACACACCATAAGGGGTAAATTCATCCATAAATATTTCCATAGAGTCATTCAGCATATCAGAAAATATTCCTATAACTACCCTTTGAAAAGTTGCTAGTGCATTACATAGTCCAAATGGAAGAACTCTGTAAGCAAAAGTTCCCCAAGGACTAGTAAAAGTGGTCTTATCTTGGTCTTGGGGTGCAATTTTGATTTGATTATACCCACTAAATCCATCTAAAAAGGAGAAGAATTTCTTCCCTGACAAACTATCCAACCCCTGATCTATGTACGGTAAAGGAAAGTGATCCTTTTGAGTGGCTTTATTTAAGGCTCTATAATCTACCCACACTCTCCATTTCCTGTTTTTCTTAGGAACTATTACCAATGGGGAAACCCATTCACTGTCAGATATAGGGTATATAAATCCTGCATTAAGAAATTTTTGAAGTTCCTATTTAACAATTTCTCTTAAATTAGGGTTCATTCGTCTTTGGGGTTGACAAACTGGTCAACAACCTTCCTTAATATAAATCCGGTGAGTACATAATTCAGGAGAGATTCCCTTCATATATGTATAGTCCCATGCGAATGCTTACTTATTTTCAAGCAGTAACTTCATTAATTGTTGTGTTTCAGCAACTGTCAGATTAGGATTTATGTTCAGTGTTTTTCTAGGTTCAATTTCTACTGTTATGATTTTAGAAGAGATGGTGGTTGATGTTTGAGGTAGATATTCATATTTAAGATTTCTCTGGGTATCTGTTTCCAAAAGTGCAGCTAGTTGATTATTAGTTTCAGAAGTCACGGAGGAGGGTTCACAAATGAAATTATTAATTACTTCATCCTCAATGGTATCTTTAAGGTTTAAAGCCTGTCTGATAGTCAAAATAGGTTGAATAACATTATAATCATATTCCATCCATATATAATTCTCATTATTAATCATGGGTGTAGCATGAGGGTAGAGAGTAAGTTGTTTAGTTTCATATCCATTGGAAATTGTCATTGAACTAGATCTGCAACTAATAAAGGCATCGGTTGTGGCTAGCCAAGGCCTTCCCAGAATTAGAGGATGTCCCCCCAACTTTGTTTTAGTTTGTAACACCAAAAATTTAGCTGGGTAATTCCAGGACTCAACTGAGATGAATAAGTCTTCAAAAACTCCTTTTGGTTTTATTGTAGAACAGTCACCTAACTCTAGAATGGTTGGTGTATCTCTGATTGTGTTCTTTAGCTGTAACAATTGTGAAGTTTCAAGAGTCATATTGTTTATAGCAACACCTAAATCTACCAGAACTTGAGGGATTATTGTTTTACCAATTTGGACTGTCACAGTAGGATGGTCAGGATCACCATATTTAACTGGAGGAGTTTTACCAGACATTAATGCAGATAGATCACCCATAACATGAACTGTAAGGGGGTATTTAGCTTTCCTACTAGGTTTCTTAACAAAAATATATCTCATGGTTCTGGCATAAATTGGTACATATCTTAGTGCCCATAAAAGTGGAATTTTAACATACAGATTCTGCAATTCCCCTAGAAGATTAAAAGCAGGTGGTTTAGGCATTCTAGTTAAAACTAAACGCTCAGGGAATGGTGGTTCTGCTATTTCAGCACCCTTATTAGAGGGTGGTTGTACCTATTTATGTGAATCATGTTTCTTAGTTTCTTCTTTATCAGAATCAGAAGAGGTAACATCATCAATAATGGGTTCAACTATTTTCCCAGATCTTAAATGTATGTCATTACATTGTGCAGGGAAAACATGAAATGTAGGCTGGTTTTAAATATTAATAACTCACACAACTTTATTATTGGGGTTAGGATTTGGTTGTACAGGTAGCTGGGGTCTCATTTTATTATTTGGTGGAGAACCTGATGGTAGAGGAAGTGGTTGCTGGAATTGAGGAAATTGATTTGGAAATGGGAGTTGTTGACCCCTTCAATTTGAGTTCCATTGATTAAAATAAGATGGTTGTTATGGAGGCAAAGGAGTCCACATTGCAGGATCTACAAAGGGAGGGTTTGTTTGTTTCATGGGTGGGTAATTCATCTGGTTAAAGGGTGGGTATTGCATTTGGTTGAAGAGAGGGTAATTTGTTTGACTAAAAGAAGGATAATTGTTCCAACGATTAGAAGATGTAAATGGCATATTAGAGTTCATACCTTGTCCTCATGGTTGCCATTGCCTTCTCTGTGTCAATAGATAGACTGCTTCAGCTTCTTCTTCAGCTGGTTGCAATGCTGCCTTTATTCCTGGTAAATAAGGACATTGTTGTGTTTCATGATCTTTCTAACAAAGGGTGCAAATTGGTATCTTGTCTAGTGGGCACTCCCTTAGTGGGTGTTTATCTATACATTTGGGGCAAAAGATAGCCAAAGCTGCTTCTACTTCGGCCTGTTTCTTTTTAACCTGCAAGGTGTCAATATGTGAAGCAAAAGAACTTAACATCTTAGTTTTAAATTCTTCGAGTAAATTACCTATTTCGGCTCTTGTTGCTCCTCGACTAGCTAATTTCTGAACTCTTGAATATGTGGCATCTCTGCTGTTTGACCTGTTCCTTGCAGCTCCTCTTGAACATCTTTTACAGAGGTCAACAATTTCATCATATGATTCTTTAGACATATCCCATTTACCAAGCATATTTAGCATGTCTAAAAAATCATCCCTCACCCCTTTCAGTAATATTGTTTTAAGAATATCCTTACTTACATCGGGATGATTGGATCTCTGCAAATTGTACTGTAGTCTTTCCACAAAATCCTCCAAATTCTCATCCTCATTTTGTACCATCTTAAATAGTTCCTCCCTCTTTTCTCTTGTCCGGCAGTAGTCTTGATATTTAAGAAGAAATTTTTGTTTCATCTATTCCCATGTTGTGATTACATGGCCTCCGAGACTCATGAACCACCTTAGTGCATTTTCTTTTAGTGTTGCTGGAAACAGCTTCAACTTCTGGGCATTAGTAACATAATCATAACTTCTACATAATATATCAAATTCAAAAAGAAATTTGTCAGGATCTTCAAAGGATAAACCATGGAAGTTGGGTAACGCTGAAAGTGGGATATTCTTCATGGGAGTTGCTCCTCTAGGGAGATCACTAATAGGAAATCCCAAGGTAGAGAGAGAATTATCATCTTTTCCCTCTCCTTTAGGATCTACTTTTCCTTCGCAAAAGAATCCTTCATTGTTTCCTTCCATTTTTTGATATCCTACTGCACTTGCTCGATCCTCAAAGTTTTCTACTGGCTCTTCAATGTTTTCTGCTGGTTTTTCAACGTTTCCTGTTGATTCCTCAACGTTCTCTGGGCTCACAACTTCTTCTGTTTCATAATTCAATTGAGGGGAGCGTTGAGGCTTTGGCCTTAGAGAGCTTAATCTCTGAGAAGATTCAAATTTTGATACAATCTCGTCAATAAAAGTCTTTCTTCCTCCCCTTCCTTTACCCTTGACACTTGTAGGGTTAGTTTTCTTATGGGTTCCCTGTCCTCTCATGCAATCTGCACATCTGGAAGAAAAACATCAATGCTTTTGAAATCTATAATTTCCTTCCCCGGCAACGGCGCCAAAATGTTGGTCACTTTAATTGTTTATTAATTTAAACAATTCAAGTGCTACATAAATTGTCAACCCAGGGAAGTCTGTTTATTTCAAAGGAAATCACACACTGTATATGCTCAATCTCAACAACAAAGAAATTTTGTAGTAACAATCACACTAATCACACCTTGCTTTAACAAAACTGAAGTCTACTTGAGTTACAGCAAAGACAATCCTTCTATTGCAGACTTTCATTAAAAGAATCCTGGATTACATTAAAAAGACAACGATGTAGGAAAGGAAATCAATCTGCAGAAAGGAATATCAATTCTTCTATAACAGAGAATAGGACCCTATTCCCCAAGTAGGAATATTCAGCACCTATTTCTGATTACCAAGCTTTCACCCACTCATTCCTTAAACAAGATTGCTAATTAAAATAACCCACAACTCCTAAAGAATGAATTGTATGAAATCAATGCAACAAGTAATGAAAACAAAGCTTTAGAAATAAACAACAGAATTCTGATACTGCATAAATAACTTCAGTAAACAAGGTTTAATCAAGGCATGAATGAAAAGAACAATTAACAAACTACATGAACAAATGGGTGAATCTTGTGAAGAAGGCAAGCCCTTTCCTTCTCACAAGACTCCCCAGAAGAAGGAATTAAATTGAAGTGCTCAAAACAAACTTTTATTCATCTGTCGAAAGCAACATATTACAAAAAGAGTTAAGATTCCTTCTCTGTTCAGAATGAACCTCCCGTAGGCTCTAACTATCCTCTAATGCTGATGTCTCCTCTTTTTAAAGAGGAGACATCTATTACAATTGATTTACATTATATAAATCCTATTTTTAGTGCAATCTGAGCTTATGTTCTGAAATAGGACCTTTATTTTCTTCCATAGCAAAATGTTGTTAAAATGGTTACGATGGTACTAGCCTCAGAGTGAACCGTGTAACATCTTCCTTTACTTGTCTTTTCTTGTTGTCATCATACTTGAAATGATTCTTCAAAATCGCAAATCACGAGCTGTTTCAGCAACGAGATTTGCATACCATGTTGACTGTTTCAGCAACACGGTCCTCAGACAGTCATAATAGATTATCTGCGATCTTCAAACTGTCTCAGCAACTATATAACTTCAATTAATGATTAAATATAAAATTAATGTAAAATTATATGTAAAAAAAATTAAACATATAGTAAAGGGAAGAATATTATATACCTTTGGAAAAATGGATGAAAGTGATAGTGTAAGATTTTAAGTATGGACTGAAAAAGAGTGGAATGATAACAAAATGTATGGTCAAAATGGTACATTATGGGGTCCTAAAAATCCCCCTGGTGTTTCTTCTTTGACATTTGATTCTCAAATATGTTTGAGTCAAAGATCCTCTTCAAGTAGGCAAGGTGCTCTTTATCATCTTTAAAACAAATGATGAAGTCATTCATGTACACCATAGTAGAGAAATTTAAAACTGAAGGCACAGTTTTTCGGAGAGTAGATCCAGCACTTTCTAGCCCGGGAGGTATTTGTTTAAGCATGAACTGTCCCAAGGAAATTTGAAAAAATCTTTGAGATGATTAATTTGAAGTGGTATCATCTGATGGTAACCTGAAAAACTATCATGCAATGAGATTTGGTTAGAAAACCCTACCCTTTGTAAAGTATGATATTTTTTGGTAAAAAGGTATTTGTTCTTTTGGAAGGGTTTCTCCTACTACCTAAAATCTATACAAAGCCTATGTCCCTTTTCCTTCTTTATAAGTGAACTCAACTGCTCAAAATTTTTCTGATTCTTTTTGAAAGGAAGGCTTTTTAGAACAATGGCTGTGTTACAAGGTTTTAGACTAGCTTGCCTACACACATAAGCATTTTGAAATTTTTTGCACAATATTGTATTCCTTTGTTTTATGTGTAGTGATAAAATTTTATACAACTTAATTATTTCAGGCTTCTTAAGTTTACCCATGCTATCTTCCTCTATATCAGCTTCAACAAAAATTTCTTTGGGATTTATAGCAATATTTGTGAAAATTGATCATTTTTCTAAAAGGGAAAATTTCTTGGATGATGAAGTATCTAGGTAAGGTAGAAACATGAGACTGTCTTGTTCCAGATTCCCAAAGATTTTTGATTTGTGAGGGTATTTCATTTTTTTATGGATTAGCAAAAGGAGGAATTTGTGTTCTTGTGATTTGTATTTCTTTTGAGTAACCTGTTCCCTTTTCTAAACTGATTCTTGTTTTTGACATTTCATTTTCAATTTGCAGGAAATCAATTTTAGTTTTATAATCTTGTGGTGTTTTAGGATCATGATAGTTTTGACTGTCGAACTCATCATAGAGGAAGTGATCTGATCGTTTTAATGTGCCTATATCTTCACAAATTTCATTTACTTGCTCATCAAGTTCATTTTCATTATACAAGATGAATGAGTCCAAGTCTGAATGAATTGAATAGATAGGGGTGTTGTTGGGTCTATCTAGGTTGCTTACCATATACTTCATATGAGATTCCCGGTAGAGTCTCCTAGTTTGGTTAAAAGTCGGGATGGTAGCATAAGACATGTCAAGTTGGAGGTTTCCCAGAAGTTTAGCTCCCCAAGATCGTGATAACAACATGCCATATTTGGGGGGAATGTCAGCCACGACTATGTCCATGACCAGGCTCTTAGCAGTGATTTGTGCCAGTTTGACACATAAGTCCTTGATCAGGCCTAAGCATTTAACTCTGCTTGAATCAAAGGAATACAGATCTTTGCAGGGCCTGGTTGTTTCTAGGCCCAATCTTTCCATCACTACCTTCGGCGTGAGGTTGTGAGAGGCACCAAATTCAAGCGTGACATTATGCAAGATTTTGTCGTGTGTGTTTAGGTTAACATAGAATGCGGGAATGGCTCCTTCTTGGTATTTTCCATCTACTTCGGGTCCAAACAATAGCTATGGTTTATCATCTACTAATTCAGAGTATTGGTATCATTTCCTATGTTCAAAGCATTCAAAACTTGGGAGAAGTACATATCCTGAGTTACCAGTTCAGTGAGAGGGATGGTTATTTTTATTTTAGCAATTTCTCCTTCAAAACTGAAAGGTACTTGAGTTTTAGACATATTTACATCAATTTTACCAGCCATAAATTTTTCCACATTTTTAATTTGCTGATTTTGGTTCAGGGTTTTGGTAAGTATAGTTTTCTCAGGGCCACTAGCAGAGGTGATATGACAACTTATGTCAACACCTGGTTGGCTAGTTTTATCTTTGTTGGAATCAGTTTTCTTAGCCATGGCGTTGTTATTGTCTGTTGTTGTTTTAAGAACTTTTTCAGGAGTTTTCTTAACAACAGTGTCCGAGTTATTTTTCCTGGATTTTTCTTGGTTTTTCTTATTCCTAATATCATATTGTCTATGGAATTCCATTATGGAATTTTCTAATCCTAATTCGTGGTCTTCGGAATCTTCATAGCTTGTTTCATCTTGGTTTGAGGAGAAAAAACCTTGTTCTTCTTTTGTGAGAAAAACCTCACCCTCACTATCAGAGCCTATTAAGTTTAGATGATTTTCATATGGTTGTTCAATATCTCTTTCCCCTTCATCAAAATAGTTATCTTGGAAGGGTGGTCTGATTTGTTGATCATTTTCCCTTGGTCTGTTTTGGGGCGGGTCTCTTCTAAAATTTTGATTCCAGTTTCTGTTTTGGGTATTTGGTTAGTTTTCCCTAGGGGGTGCTCTTTCATTTATGCTTATTCTCTCCATCATTCTTTACATGGTCCTAAGAAGGTTTTCCATCTTGAAATCATATGAAGAGGTGGAGGGCATGGTGTCATCTTTGTATGTTACCCTCTTTTCTGATCTTAGCCTAGCTCTTTTTTCATTTAAGTTGGCCTCTACACTTATAGCTCTTTTTTCATTTCTTCTAAAGTTAAGGGCTCTCTTTCTCTTAGTTGATAGGCACGTCAGGGTCAAAAACCTCGGGGAATTTAGCTAAGGCTAGGTCTAATGGGGGTTTCATGTTTGGCGGTAGTGCGTCGTAAACACTATTGAACCTAGTGCAATAGTCTTGGACACTTTCTCTCGTGTTTCATTTGAGATTGTTATATTTCGAAAGGATCTGAAGAGGGGTTTTCCTGATTTCCCATTTGTTTATGAAAGTTTGGTAAAGGGAAGGGAGATCATGTATGTTGTTGGGAGTTAAGCTTTTGAACCACTTCTTATCTTCTCCTCCTAGGCTTTGGGAAAACATCCTCATCTTCATGGTTTCCTCCTCTAATTCTATGTAGTCAAAATAATCATTCATTCTATCTACATGTTGTTGAGCAGTAGTGGACTCAGCCCCAGTGAAGTGTGGGATTCTGGATTGGTAATCATTTGGAAAAGGTACCAATGGTTGTGGTAACAGAAGGGGCGCATACCATGCTACCATGGTGGGAGCTAATGGTGGATTTACAAGTGGAGGATTTGTGCTATGAGATGGAGTGGTTTGCACAGTGGTGGTGTGAATGGGTGTGGCAGAAGTAGTTGGACCAATAATCTGATTCTGAGTATACTTGGGATGAAAAGAGAAAAAATGGTGGAAAAGTTGGAAATGGTGGCGTGGAAGGAGAAGCTTCTCTGCTAAGACTCTGCTGCAAGTCTATGGGCTCAAGATCAGTATGGTCTATTCTACTTTGTGACTTGGTTTTGAAAAGGTTTTTGGTATGGCACAAGTCAAACTGGGGATCTTACAAGGCTGTAAGTTGTTCAAGTACATAGCTTGCTTTATGAATGGTCCTATTAGTAGCTAAGTTTCCATTTTCATAAGTTTACCACAAATTTTTTTCTAGGTCATCAACTATAGTAGGAGGGTTTGGCTCCGGATGAGATCTGGTATTGATTCTTCGCAGAGCCATATTTCAAATTCAAAATTTAGAGAGGCTGAAAGTTTATGACTGATTTTGGAAGGCTGACCTCTCTAGGTGCTATCAAACTCACACAGTGTGTGACTAGGTTTCTAGACTTCTCAGGGCTAGTTTGATTCAGTCCTACACGAGTCTATAGATACTTCGCAAAATTTAGAAGGCATAATGGAGGCTAGTGGAGTCGCCAGGTGGATATTTTTAGTTTTTTTGAAGATGTGTTGTCTATGGTCCACCACCAATACTGACAAAAAGCCAATCTAGATATGTTTTTGGGTTTTATGAGTTTATGAATGTAGCCTGAAGGTTTGTAAGAGTGTCGTATAGCTGAGTCATCAATTTGATAAGATGGTGAAAAAGCTAGATTCTACTCTTAGGCTACCAGTTAAGTTCTCTATGATTTGACGAAGGTTTCTGAAGTCCTAAGGGATAATTAGTTTGTCATTGACATCAAAGGTTGCATCATAATCACCATTGTGTTAGTGATAGTGATGAGGTAGCTATAAAACACAGGATTTCAAATTTTAACAGAGGGTTAAAAGAGTCTATAAGAGTTTTTAGGCTACTATGTACTCAGTCCCACCATGATTGCCATTATGTTAGGGTCCCGTAATTTGGCATATTAGATAAACCAAATGACAGGGTAACATCAGACCTGTCTTTGGAGTCCTAGGACCTAGCCTTCCTGGACTCAGAGAGGGCTCTCTCTATTATGTGAAGGATGTGAACTTGTTCGCTTTGGATGATTGATTTTAGGCTAGTTGTTAAACGTAATTTGTTTTTTTGTTTTGGGTTGGGGTAAAATGACTATGTAGGATAGGTGGAATAAGAGATTATCAAATCAATAGTTCTATGGGGTCAGATGAATTCAAGGGTGTCTAAATGATGAAGCAGAGTGTATTGCAGGGGCGATTTAGCAAGGTTAATGGATCCTTTAGGTGATGTATGAGGTGTAATGAACATTAAGTTTGGGAAAAACTAAGAGGTATAAAACATATATAGTTTGAAAGCAATAACTCATGAGGTAGGGCAAACCATTAGTCTCTACGAACAATACTCAAATTGATAAACATGTAATATGAACATTCCGATGATATATAGGAGCATTAGAACTCCTAACATTAGAAATTCACCTTCAGCTTTTTGGGAAAACACATAAGATAAACAAACAACTCAATTTATGGAGAGGGAACTCCTAAACAACATATATCAAGTTATTGGGAACTCTGAAATAAGTTGGTAATCATCGGCAAAGGGAAAGATCAAAACTAGACCTCTTTGTCTTAACCTAATCAATCAATATTCCATAGAAAAGCTTTAAAATAGGGTTTTGAAAATTTTAAATAAGTAGAGCATACCATGAATCATATTTATAAACTAACATACTAACTATTCATGAAACAAAAACAAGTTTTAGTGGGCCTAAGGAGCAATCAAGAATTCCTTAAGATGACTAAAAGAAGAAACATCAAAGCTATAACAAATAGGAGGTTTGAGGTTCTTCCATGAGCATATCTCAACCTATACTTTTCTGATATATAGAAACCAAGAAGACTTAAACAAAATGAGGACAATAAAACCTTAACAAGTTAGGAAAACATCACCATTCACCAAGCTATGGAATCCTGCAAGCAAACTTCTTTAACATCAAGCCACACAAGCTATTCATTCACTTCATAGAACCAATTTCTTCTCCAAGCTCTTAAAACCATGTATTGCTCTTAAAAAAATCAAGTCCCAACTATTTAAAATGAATCCTCATGCCTTATATAACAAAAAAGGAAGAGGAAAGCCTACTAGAGCATCTAGAAGCCTATTGGCCAAAGACAAATATCTTAACTTCAACTTGAGGCCTTGCAAGGCCCAAGGCACAAAAATATCTAAATAAATATCTTTTCCGACTATAAACAGAAGTAAAATTGACTTTTAGGCCTAAACTGCCTAAGAAAACTTTCCAAATGCACATTTTTCTGACTCAGCCACAGGTGCGTAGCACACTGTGTCAAATAGTGAAAATTTTCTAGGTGCGTAGTGAAGAAATAAGTCTTTTTGCTTCATTCTTTTGGAGGTCTTCCCGACACCAAATTTGGCTCTGTGATGGCTCGTTGGAAAGTATGATGAGTCTACCTTCTAAAAATGGTTTATTTGTGCTGAGTGGATTCCATTAACCTGCTCAAAAATTGAATCTCCCGACACTATTGAGTGCGTAGCACCTGGTCTAAAAAGGAGGCAGAAATGTCAAATTTTTGATGTTTTTTGACCTTTTGAGGGGGTAAAAATGCTCCAAATGATCTGAAAATTGGTGAGTACATTGTTGGTGATGTGAAAAATCCAAAAATGTAAACTTTTATAGCTGAAGATGCACCAATTTTGTGCGTAGCGCCTAGGGTGTTGCGCTCCTAAGGGTTAAAATTTGGAAAAAACAAAACGTTGTCCAATTTGCCTCAAAATTTGTGGAGAGGCCTCTCAAGAGGTTTTGGATGCCTGTTGAGAAGCCTCAGCCAAGACTCCAATGCTATTATGAACTTTGGCTCTTTTTAGGTCTTCTAGTTCAATGAGGGCCTTCTTTAGCTTGGCGCTAGCAAGCATGCTTTTCCTTGCATAATGTTTGGCCATTTTATTTTGTAGGGCAAGGCCGCTCTTGACCTCCTTGAAATTATTATGTTCTTATTTGTAATAGTAGATGACCCTTTGAGCCAAATTGAAGTCACTTTCCCACTCCCGAAGCTATGCATATTTTTCCAAGAGGAGCAACCTAGATTTCATCTCTTGGTCCTCATTGTCACTGTCTAGATCAATGAATTGAGATCCTTGAGAAGTATTCTTGATCCTTTTTCTCCTTCTTACATGTACCTTCTGCTCACCTTTGTCCACATTTCCCTTCCTTTGTCTTGATGCTTGATTGCCGGAGGAGAGATGGCACTTTTCCTTTTTGAGGCAACAAACACATCTCTTCTGCCTCTATGATAGGTGCATGTGAGAGGTTTTATGATGGTGTCTCTACCTTTGGAGGTGACACAAGACTTGTCATCTTTGTCATGGCTTTCATGAGTCACTTGATTCCCCATAGGGTCATTGATTTTTTGACTTTTTACCTCATCATCATTCTTGATTTTCTCACTATTTTCGTCACTGTCATCTTGACTCTCGAACTGACCACTACCCTCTTTACTTATCTCATTTATTTCAACGCCTTTGTCACTGTGATTGGTTTCACTTTCATGCTCAAATTAATCATTTCTTTTCTTATTACCTTCATTAACTTCATGTCCCTCCTCCCTACTCTCTTCATATGTGTTTTTAGTGTCATCTTCCTCATCATAAGAACCATTGTTTTGGCCCTTTTTCTCATCATGGGGCTCACTAATTTTAACTCTGTTTTCTTGCTCATTGTTTCCTTCTTGAGAGGACACCTCTTCTTGGTCATCATCACTCTGTTGTTCCTCTCCTTCACACTCTTTTTATGTCCCATAGTCTTCATCATTTTCACCAATTTCATCATCTTTATCAAGCGCTTCATTTGCTTCAATGTTTTCAACCTTTGTCTCACTTGCATCTTTCTCTTGATTTCTGATGTCATCATTTTGCTGTTTCTTGTGGCTTTTATCACTTTCCTGCTCTCTACAATCCTCTCCTTTGTTTTCTTCATCTTCCTCAGCTTCTACCTCACTATCCTCTTCCTCATTATCTTCATCTATTTGCTCTTCATTAGATCCACTGTCAGTTTTTTCACTTGGTACATTAGGAGAAGCGATAGGAGGCAAATTTATTTGTGGAGAAGGCATAGGCAGAGATGATGGAGGAGTGGAGGTAGGTGGTTGTGAAGTGGAGGGTAAATTATGTTGAATGAAGGCTTGGGGGTTTGTAAACACATCATGTGAGATGAAGACTTCCCAAGGGATTCCTTGCTGCTCTAGCTGGCGTAGGACAATCATTTTGATCAAGGAGTGGTGGAAAAGGCTCGGCATTTGGTGGTCATAGCTTCTTTTCTTGACAACTGAGGCCATCTTGTCAATACTCCGGAAAAGGTAGCATGGTAGGTTCATCATTTTGACTTTGGTGAAGTGCATCAGTAACCTTATATGATATGAGTAAATCCTAGAGTATCTCCCCTCATAGGTGAAATATCTGATAATCGGCTTCATCAGTAAAGCATACCTCTCTAGCAAGTGGGAGAAAGGAAAAACAACCTGGTAGCCTTGTTGATAGCTTGGTTTTAGGTAGGGCTCATAATAGCTCAACTCCAACTTCTTTTTTTTAAACCATATCTCTCCAATATTTGGTATACATGTTGCTTTATAAATGGATTTAGATGAGAGCTCAAACTCCACCCCTGCTAGGCTAAATTGGTGATTTTGTAAGCCAAGGATGAAAAATCTAGTCAAGTCTGAGTGGCTTTTGACTTGCTTGACCTTTTCACAAAACTGATAACACCCAACATCCTGAAAGCATGAAAGGATCATGGGAGAGGAAATAATCTGAATTGTGTCTAAGGGCTCAAACCTATTTTCCCTTCCTCCCTTGTGTTTAGGCTTGGAAGGTCTTTGGCTTTCATCACTGCTGGTATGAACTTCTCCTTCAAACATGGTCGCTGGTTTTTAGCACAGAAAGAATTTAGATTTTATTTTTTAGGTCAAAAGGCTGCAATGAGTGAGATGATGGGCGAATTTTTCAAAAGGGGGCCAAGTTGAAACTCTCAAGGATTGCACTCAGTGTTTTTGGAGGTTTTTTTTTCTGTCACTCAGTCTCCTCTACCATATATAATATTTTTCTCCTTTTCAAACCCTAACCAAAGATATTTAAAACTGATTTCTTAGGAAGCCTAGGGTTTGGTTTAATTAAGCCTTTAAATATCTCTTTTCTTAGGAAAATGAAAGCTTTGGAGGCAAGAAAACAAATCACCAACCTTGTGTTTTTTATTGCAGGAAGTTTGGAGGAGAAAAACCGAAATTTTGACTCTTTTTAGCAAGTTTTGACAAACTTCGGTTGTGTGTAGCACCTGTGCGTAGCACCCATGCATAACACTAGGTCAGCTCAGGCCAGAGACGTGCCAGTCAGGCGTTCAGGAGCGTAGCACCTGTGGACGATAGGCAGTTTCGGGCAACTGCTCAGTCTTTGCGTAACACTAGACCAGGTGCATAGCGTCGGGCCTTGGGTGCATGACACAATGTTAAATAACACTACAACCACCCCTCCATGTGCATAGCGCCGAAAGCCAGGTGCGTAGCACCTGGAGATTTTCACTGATTTGCAGAGAAACTTTTGAAACCTCTCTCAATGGCATCCTTTGGCTTGGAGATGACAAATGATGCAGGGGGAATACCCAAAAATCCTTTATAACCTTCTTTAAAAAATAAATTTGAAGCCAAACCCACTTTTATAATGTTCATTTCCTTTCACTTTTTCTCACTGTGTTTTTGACATGCTTTGGTCCTGTAGGTGGACAATTTGATTAAAACATTGTTCTTTTTTTTTACTGCTGGAGGCCTCTTAAGGTTCTCCTTAATTTGAAAATCATCCTGAAGACACCAAGCCCATGCCTCTTAGCGTATACTTTGGAAAAAGAAATTTTTTTGACTTTAACCCCTATACACAACAAACTCATTATTTTTTCCATTTCTCCATTTAATTGATGTTCTGCCATGTTTTTATCTTTGAAGGAAAAGAACTGTTGGTGGCAGAAACACCTCAGTAGTAAGTATAAACAAAAACTTGGTTTTTTAGATGTGCCATCTTTATGGGAAAGTAAACCAGGGGTATATCTGTTTCTTTTTGAAGTTTGGACAGCTCCCCTTATCAATAATGACCCATGTTTGTCTCTTTTGGCCACTGGAATATGTCTCTAGTTGTTCTTTAGAGAAAGAGGCCTTTGAATCTGAAATTTATTGCCTCTTCCTGTTGATACTCTTCATCATCTTTATGGCTTTGGTTTAGTGGAGTATTCATCTTCATGTCTGTCCTCCTTGCTATTCTTTTAAAAACTCTAATTTTACCCTTTGCTGAGGTGGAGTTAGTGCTTGTCTTCAAAACCCTAGGGTAACTGGATAACCCTTGAAACCATTTGCTGTGATGAAGGAGGTTTCTTGGTCACTATTTTGACCCTCTTTTTCTATCTTCCCAAGCTTCTGAGGTTTTAGGTATACTTCAGAAAATAAATAGTGTTATCTTCTGAGTTGTCAAAACGACACTTATCAAACTCACTATTTTATGTCTAAAGCCTTCAATGATCTTTTGAAAGGTTTTAGGTGTTCTTTGCCTTTGTAGCCTTAGCATTTCTCTATTACTTGGTCAAAACAGTCATGAATCTTGCTTCCCAAAAAACACATACCTTGTTGCTTTCTTCTAGGTTGTGAATGGTCTTCTCATGATGACCCTACTTTTTTACCTTATCTCATGGCTAATCTGATGGCTTTTTGGTCTTATTTGTAGGAATGTAAGAAAAGGGCAGTTTTCCCTCTACAAGATTCATGTTTGAAGCCAAATAACCTTTTAATGATCTTTTTTATTGATGTACAGTGTTGCTTATGTGCCACTGTCTTTCATGACCTGCATGGACCTTTTGATGGGTAGCACTTCATAACACTCTCTCATGAGATCATGTTCTTCCTTGTAAACTTTAAGTCTGTTTGTATCTTTCTACCAGCTATGGATGCCTTTATGAGCTTTTTAGGTCTCCGTCTTTGCCTCTGTTTCTGTTGTTGATCATTTACAAAACATTCCTGCAGAAATGCTTTGCCATGGTAAATTGCTCCTTTGCAGGATTACTGCTTGATCAAGAGGATACCTTTGGAGGTCTTTGATGTTCTTTGGAAAATGATAAGCCTCATCCTTGTGTTATCTTGACTTTATCTTTGAATGCCTGTGGAAATATTGAATTTAGAAACATGATAGTGCATAACCTAGGTGACCCTATTTGACTTATTGTAATGTCCTTGGAATGGGTTTTTTGACTGAAAATTTGAATCATGGTTTGGATGAGGATATAGGATTTTGACACTCTATCATGCACTACTATCCTAAACAACTAGAAAACCTTGTTTTACTTCAAAGGGATTTTAGAAAGGGAGTTTTGGAACCATCATTGTTTGAGACACTTGGTGGGTAGGGGAAAAGTTTGGTTTACTTGGTGATATAAGGTATGAAAATAGAGGGCTTGGGAAAATAGAGACATAGTATTATAGGCAAAGGTGGCAAACATAGTGAGAGTGTGGGACATCAGTCTAGGATTTGGTCTTGTCTGGGTGATAGATTGGCCATGCTTTGACAAGGAGGTGGGATAGAGAAAAAATTTCTCTTTGAGGAGATTTCTAGAACTCACATGATTCTTGATTTTTGTTTCTAGAAATATTGGACAAAGCATTTAGTCATATAAATAGGTAAAAATTACTGATGACTAACATATATATGAATGGACAATTTCCAAAGGTTCATTTTCCCTTATTAACTTTCTCGCTAGGAATTTATGTTTATGTTGTTTTCCCAATATGAATCCTTCACATAATTTGTCTAATTTTTCTATGAGTGGCAAATGCTTCACCACACCTTTCCTATGAAACAAATTCAAGCCTCCAAAATTGAGATGCACAAATATCAAATGCCATAACTAGTTTTCATCTTTGACCTCTACTTGAAACTTTACTTGTGTGACAACTACAAATTTTCTTTCATCCTCTTGTGAATTCATTGACAATTGTACTTTTGCACCTTATTCCTTCAAATATGGTTTTATCTTTAGGGGGGAAATTCTATTGCTTGTCATCTAAACTTTTTCAATACATTGTTTTCATGGAGACTTATCCAATATTGTGCACTCTCCATTTTTGAAAAATACATTGTAGCCCTTTTGCATGAGTTGTCCAATGCTTATGAGGTTATGCTTCAAACCAGGGAAAAAATAGACATTTGAAATGTACTTATTATCCCCCTTCTTTGTTATAATGTTAACTCTTCCTTTTCTCATGACAGATACTCTATTATGAATCCCTAATATCACTTCAGATTTCACACTTTCATCTACATTGGAAAACATTTCTATGTTCCCTGTCATGTGATTGTTGCACCTAGAATCTAAAAACCATACATCCATTTTTTTTCTTGTGCTACATTACAAGCTAAAAAAATGCTATCTTGGTTCTGATTTTCCTTTGTGAAATTTTCACTTGGTTTTTTACTTATATTATGTTGCTTCTTTTTACATTCATTTGCATAATGACCATACTTCTTACAATAATGACATTGAACTTGAGATTTATCATACCTATGACCTTGTGCTTGATTTTGTCCTAATCTTTGACTTGTATTTTGATTTCTTCCATTTCCACTTGAGCTTGAAGGGCTGCTTCTTCCACCTCTATGAGAGCTTATGCCTCTTCCTGTAGAATTTTACCTTCATCAACTGATGTAGGAACATCAAATATTTTAATTTGTTGTCATTCTTTAATTTGGAAAATATAGAATTTTCTAGATTTTGTGAGTAATTCTAGAATTAATTAGAAAATTAGGAAGTTAGGATAGATTCCTAAAGTTGAGAGTATACTCCCTCCAAATATCTAGAAAGAAGTTTCTCTTGAAGAGATTCTAGAGATTTCTTCCATGCTAAATAAAAAGCCATGTAATTTTTTTGTAAAAGCCAAGCCTTTGGAGTGTGAATAATTTAATGAAATTTTATGTTGTGTTCAGTTTTTAAGCACTTCACCAGTTTTTGGCATTAGAGCAAAGGCTACGACAGTTGTAGGGCTCAAACAAGTGAAGGGACATGCTACTGTGGTTGAGTTTGTTGTTGAGGCATTGAGCGATAGACTTTATTATGTGGCAGTTGTTGGATCATATGAAAGAAAGTCCTTGTGTTGGATAAAGAATTGTGGCGAGCTGGGTTAATTGTGAGTTAGATTATTTGAATAAAGGCATGTTGGTGTTGTTGAAGGGGTACAATGTAGAAAGTTGTGTGGACGTTTAAGAATTGAGTGGTGTTTTGCGTGAAGCAAGCTCATGTGTAGCTGGGTGTTTGACAACCAAAAAACTACAACGAAGGCCTTGAAGCATTTCCTCAATGATTTGATTGGTTTTCAATGATATCACTATAAGTTGGAACTTCCATCAAGCGGAATTATCTATCATTTTTGGTTCTTCTTCCTTCTCTCTTCCCCCGTATTTTTTTTTCTTTACGTTGTATCATGTAATGTTTTTTATTACTTTATATTTTCACACAAAATAGTGTGGATTTTTCCTGTGCTGCGCACATTTTTATTTAAGCAGAAGAAAACACAAGGGAAGGAGGATTAAAGTTCAATGGATTGAAAGAAAAAATATGTAAGCATGCCACAAACTAATGACACGAAGCACGTGACCCACGTAGTTCTGATCGTGGTAAGTGAAAAATTAAGGCGTGTAAAATTATGAAAATTATGTCCTATTACGGTTGCAAAACAACAAAGGCTCTTTATATTGAGAGCAGCAAGTCCTTATTTGGTTAATGGTATAATGGTTATGGCGTGTGAAGGCCAAGAAGAAAATTAACCTTAAAGGACTTAATTTGCATTCATACGTATTCATTAAAGGGTAAATCTCTATTTAAAAGTGAATGCTCCATTTATTTTAAAAAGAGTTCCATATGTATTCATCAACTAAGGTGAAGATTATTATATCACGTGAATACTTCATAAAACACTTTATAATATTTAATTATTATTTTTAAAGTTCATAAATTGTTTCTTTAAAGGAGGTCATAAGAAAATAATATGTATGGATTATTATACTTAATAATAATAAAGACACATGTAGAGCTAAAGGAGTCAGAGGAGTTGCTATTGGTCAAGGAAGAACAACTAATCAAGTCTTACTCGATGAAGTGATACATATTCGAAAAATATTATATGCATTGGAGACAACACACAAAAGAGATGTTGACATTATCATTGAAGCAGAAGAAAGCTTAGAAGAAGACGTTGAAGAAACTCCAGAAGAGAAAATGGTCAAGATGATCACGGGAATAAGTAACAATACAATATTGGACGTGCCTATGTATGAAGGAAATTTAAATCTTGAAGAATTTATCGACTCGATAAGTGCCATGGATAAATATTTCGACTATGAAAATATATTTGATGAGAATAAAGTTAAGTTCACATTGACTAGATTAAAGGGACATGATACACTATGGTGGGATAGCGTGCGAGATGAATGGAGGAATAGAAACAAAGGGAAGTTCACTAGTTGGGATCAGATGGTAGCCAAGCTCAAAGGTATATTTATTCCTCGAGATTATCAGTTAAATATTTTTCGCTAGATGCAAAATATCAAGAATAAATTTATGTATGTAAAAGAATATACATAGGAGTTTTATAGATAATGTATAATATTTGGTCATATGGAAGTGTGATGAAAAACTAGCTAGATATATTAATGGCGTAAGATTTGAAATACAAAATGAATTGGATGTTTTGTCTTTGACAATTGTTGAAGAAGCTTACTAGATAGCCCTTAAGATTGAATAAAAATTGGCGAGGAAGCAAAGTCAAAGAGGAAGAGGAAAAAGCATGACAAGAATTAGAGGATCATCAAATCGAGGACAATCAAGCAGAAGATTTTCCATTGAAAGAGAAGAAGGCAACAATTCACAGCATGAAGAATCATCAAGAGTATATTTCAAAGGACGAAGACCATATCAAAGAGGTAGAGGAAAATATTTTGTGGTAATATGTTATATATGTAACAAAATTGGCCATAAATCTAATGAATTTCCATAAATATTTTCTATTCAAGGAAGCACACATATAGCACAAATCGATATAGAAAGTGTAAAATCCTCTACACATGAAAATGCACCTGAAACTGGTGAATATTTGATCATGAAAAGAACTTTATTAAAGTCTCCTAAAGAAGAAAATGAACCTACATAAAGAAAAACATTGTTTAAAACAGTGTGTAAATTAGGAGGAAAATGCTGTAAAATAATTATTGATAGTTGGAGTACTGATAATCTAGTATCCAAAGAAATGATAGAAAATTTGAATTTAAAGTAAACTTAACATCCTACTCCCTATAAAGTTTCATGGTTGCAAAAGGGACATCAGATATTAGTTAATGAAAAATGTGGGGTGGAGTTTCAAATAGGATGCTATAAGGATAAAATTCTTTATGATGTTAGGCCTATGGATGTGTGTCATATTTTTCTTGGAAGGCCATGGAAATATGACAGGAGAGCAATACATGATGGAAGGAGCATCAATTATACTTTTGAAAAGGTTGGAGAAAAAAATGTACTTTTTCCTTTGAAGAATGAAAAAGCACCAGAAGAATACCAATCCAATGTAATGTTATTTAGTGGGAAAGATTTCATTCAAGAAATAAAGCATGAGGAGATAATTTTTTCTTTGATTTATAAGCCAAAAATTGTCCTCGCAAGAATAAATTTGGATGGTACTCTAGAAGAGATTAAAATAATGTTTAATGAATTCATTGATGTTGTAGTTGATGAGTTTCTTGATGAGTTGCCTCCCATTAGAAGTATCAACCGTCATATTGATCTCATTCTAGGTGCTAGCCTTCTAAACAAAGAAGCTTACAGAATGACTCCAAAGGAGAATGAAGAGATTAATAATAAAGTGCAAGAATTTCTGGATAAGGGTCTCATTTGAGAAATCTTAAGTCCATGCATTGTTCCAATAGTGTTAACTCCAAAGAAGGATGGCAGATGGAGAATGTGCACAAATTCTCGAGCAATAAACAAAATCACAATTAGGTATAGGTTTCCATTACGTCATATTGAGTGGTATTGCATATTGTTCTAAAATAGATTTAAAAAGTGGATATCATCAAATTAGAATAACAGAATGTGATGAATGGAAAACAACATTCAAAACTAATAATGGTTTGTATGAATGGTTGGTAATGCCCTTCGGACTTAATAATTCCCCCAGTACCTTTATGCGACTAATGAATGAAGTATTAAAAGAATTTATTGGAAAGTGTGGTATAGTTTATCTTGATGGTACCGTAATTTATATTCAATAGAAAGAAGAGAACCTAAGATATCTTCATATGGTTTTGAAGAAACTACAAAAATAGAAATTACTAATCAATTTAAAGAAGTGTAGTATCATGAAGACATAACTATTGTACTTGGTTTTTTTGATTTAAAGGGAAAGCTTAAAGATGGATCAAGAGAAATTGAAGTCCATAATCAATTAGCCAACTCGAAGAAGCATTTTAGAGGTAAGAAGTTTTGATGGATTGGAATTTTTTTACAGGAAATTTATCAAAACTTTCAGTGGTATATGTGCTCCAATCGTAGAAACTAGTAAAGAGAAAAATCATCCATTCCATTGGACAAAAGAAACCAATAAGATTTCCAATTATTAAATAAAAATATTATAGAAAAACCTATTTTAGCACTTCCACATTTCAATAAGTTGTTTCAGGCTGAGACTGATGCCAGTGGAACTTGTTAGGTGTGGAGCCTATTTATCATCCCGAAAAATAGGTCTTTGTTATAGCCATATGGATACCCCAAGAAGACTGTACACCCCTTCATGTAGGGGGGAACTTTTTCCCCCCGCGGGGGTTCGAGGGGGCCCATACCCCTTAGCTGGGGGGGTCTGGGGGCCAATGGTCCCCCACCGAGGTTAGTGCCTCTGAAGCTAAAAGTAGGTCTATAATTTCCTTGTAAATTATTGTAGTTTCATAATCAATCTAGGTCGTTCATTAGGCATATGATCTGAAGGTAGAAGTTATTTTTAATTTCGGGTTTTTTTCCATAGAAGGAAACCCCTCTGTTCATGAGGGAATTTTATTGCAATTGTTTGTGACATGCATATTTGGAGAGAGAAAGAGAAAAGGGGATTGTGTGAGAGAGTAGAGGAAACTACAACATATCTGTTGTAGGTTGTGTCTCTTCATTTTGCTACATAATATAAAATAAGTATTGGTTGTTTCTCCGTGGATGTAGTCCAAGTTGGGTCAACCACATATATTTTTGTCTCTCTTGGCATATTTTATGTGTTGCATTGCTTTGTAATATATTGTTTCTCTTAAGTCAAGAAGGAAGACCAATTTCCCACTACAGTGAAAAACTTAATGAGGCCAAGAACATATATTATTTGTATTATAAATAATTCTATGCCATCATACAAACTTTAAAGAAAGGGCGACATTATATTATGGCAAAAGAGTTCATCCTCTACATAGATAATCATGCTTTACAATATATAAAAAAATAAAACAAAATTGAGTCAAAGACATGTTAAATGGATTTAATTATTACAAAATTTTACATTTTTCATCAAGCATAAAAGTGGGCAATCAAATAAAGTAGAAAATACATTAAGCAGAATCAATTTAATTTTTTAAGAATTCTAGGTAAAAGTCTTAGGATCTCATGAGATGAAAGATATGTATAAATATGATCCAGATTTCAAAGAAGCCTATGAATCTTGTGAAAATCCTCTAATTAGAGATAGAAATCCATGGTTAGACTACATGATACAAGAGGGACTTATGTTCAAAGGAAGACAATTATGAATTCTAATATGTTTGTTGAGGGAAACTTTGTTGAAAGAAAAACATAGTAGAGGTTTTGCAGGTCATTTTGGGAAAGATAAAACTCTATCACAATTACAAGTATTTTATTATTGGCCTCATGCAAATGAATGTAAGAAGATTTATTGAAAGATGTAAGATATGTCAACTTTCAAAAGGAATAAGTTAGAACATTGGACTCTTTCAACCCCTACCAACACCAAATCGACCATGGCACTCTTTAAGCATGGATTTTGTTCTGGGATTGCCAAAAAAAAAAAAAAAAAGTGACTCAATATTTGTTGTTGAAAGATTCTAAAAAATGGCACACTTTATAGCTTGTAAAAAGAGAAATTATGGAACAAAAATAGAAAACTTGTTATTCAAATAAATAGTTAGATTGCATGGATTACCTACAAGTATTGTTTCCGATAGAGACACCAGGTTTTTGGGTCATTTTTGGAGAACTCTATGGAAAAAGTTTGGAACCAATCTCAGTTTTAGCTCAAAATATCATCCCTGGAGTGATGGTCAAATAGATGTGGTAAATAGAAGCCTTGGAAATATCTTAAGGATTTTGGTAAGTGAACATCCCAAACAATGGGATCATGTGCTTGTGTAGTTAGAATTTGCATATAATGATTCACCCAACAAAAGCACTGGATTGAGTCCATTTCAAATCATTTATGGGATGCATCCAAGAGGAATTTATGAGTTGAGGAACCTAGGAAAACAACAATTTATAAGTGAAAATGGTGAATATTTTGCAACCAATATGCAAGAAATACATGACAGAGTGAAGAAACAACTACAAGAAAACAACAAGTATAAATTAAGAGTAGATTCCAAAAGAAGACAACTAGACTTTAATGTTCCATACCTCGTTATGACACATATTTGAAAAGAAATATTTCCTAAAGGGGAATATAATAATTTAAAATTGAAGAATATTGGACCATGCAAAATTTTGAGGAAATTTTCCTCAAATTACTATGAAATAGAACTAACCAAAGGCTTTGGCATTTCACCAATATTTAATGTTTCGTATCTATACCCCTTTAAGGAACCAATGAATGATCCTACAGATGCACCTGTAAGTAACAAAGTTTAGTGGGAGAAAAAACTACCTTCAACAACAACAAATCAGATTGAATCAATCATCAATCGAAGAGTGACTAAAAAGACCAAAAATAAAGAGTATTTTCAATACTTGGTGAAATGGAAGAATCAACCAGTTGAAGATGCTACTTGGATGACAACAATAGATATTTAAAAATATTGTATCAGTATTGAAGAATTTCAAAATAAAAACATATGAATGTATTTTTCCTCCTCGGTAGTATGATGCAGGAGGATCACATATCTTAATTTGTTGTAATTGTTTAGTTTGGAAAATCTGGAATTTTCTAGATTTTTTGAGTCATTCAAGAATTAATTAGAAGATTAGGAAGTTAGGATAGATTCCAAAAGTTGAGAGGATAAATATCAACTTCCTCCAAATATATAGGAAGAATTTTCCCTTGAATATATTCGAGATATTTCTTCCATGATAAATAAATAGCCATGTAATTGTTTGTAAAAGCTGAGATTTTGGAGTGTAATTTAATTTAATGAAATTTTATGGTGTGTTTAGTAAGCGTTGCACCATCTACTTCTACCTTGACCAAATGAAACTTATGCCTTTAAGGTGTGCTCCAAAGAGGAGTTAGTTTCTCTATTTAGTCTATTTTCATGAGAAATCAGTGATGTATGAAGCTCATCCACTAAACTGTGAGAGATACTTTGTCTCTTATATGGCCACAACAATGGCATCAAATATTGCTGGTAAAATTCTCAAAAAATTCTCAAATATTCTCCTTTCCTCAAGTGTCTCACCGTGAGACCTTATTTGAGTAACCTATCCAATTACTTGTGTACAAAATGAGTCTACATCCTCAGGCTCTTTCATACAAAATGTCTCAAAATATCTTCTTAGGATTTGTATTTTTGTTGTCTTCACTTTTTCCATGCCTTTGTAAGATATCTGGAGGGCATCACATGGTTGCTTGGACTTTATTGTTGCTGCAATCCTTGGAAAAATACTTTCATGAACTACTTGAAAAATGTAGAAGAGGGATTTTGAATCCTTCTTCCTGCTTTCCCTCAATAAATCATTTTCTGCTTGTGTCAAGGCATTGTATGTTGCTACATCTATTGCTTCTTGGAACCAATTATCCACCAAATCCCAAATATGTTGGGAAGAAAACAAAACCTTCATTTTCTAGCCTAATAGTCATAATTTTTTCCATTAAACTGAGGTATTTGAGGATTAGTCAAGCTTGTGCTTGATGTTTCCATTTTGAGTGTTAATTTTTTTTCTCCCTGTTAATAAATATGCTAAAAAAAAAATGTCTTCAAAACAACTTTTAACACTTGTTAATTTTTTGTGATAAAAATCTACTTTCTTACTCTTTATTGAGATGAGGGAGAGGGGTCTCTTTAGGACAATATTTGCTAGTGTTAATTCACACTTTGACTTGTGCAACTAAGGGAGGGCTAAAAATACTTCAAATTTTACACAGCAAAATAGAGTAAAAACATAGTGGTTTCTTTGTAAAAACAAGATGTGAAATTTCCAAAAATATATCACAATAAAATATACTCTAAGATATGATTTAAAAAATACAAGAAAATTACCTTCGTATAAAATATGGAGCCTGCAGCTCTTTCACCAAGTAAAACTATGAGTTCTTACTGAGATTTACATTTCTTTAAGAGTTGTTGAGTAGCTCTCTATAAAAACCATAACTAATTTTTTTAAAGCGCCTACCAAAAATTGCCCCACAATTTTCTCTCTTTTCTCCTCAAATTACATGAGTAGCTCTCTATAAAAACCATAACTATTTTTTTTACTTCCCACCACAAATTGCTCCACAATTTTCTCTCGTTTCTTTTCAGAATTACATCTGCAACTTAACAAAATACTTCTACATACATGTGTATTCAAAACATACATTTTTTAATATATTAATTCATGAAAAGTTAAAGTATCAAAACCAAGGATGGGTGTTTGTAGTACAACATAATTTTCTAAACTTGCAAATGTTGCCGAGTACGTATTTTAGTTGCGGAATAAATATCTGTACCATATTTTTTACCAACCTTTTATTACATACACATTCGTTCTTAATTATATGATGGGTTATGGAATGAGAAATTTTTAATCCCGCTAAAGAATTTCATTTAATCCATGTCCTTCTGCATGCAAACAAAGTTTTTAATCATATGATGTGTTACGTAATGAATTTTTTTTAATCCTGCCAAAGAACTTCATTTAATCCATGTCCTTCTACCTACAAACAAAATCGGCAACCTACAATAAAAATCTACTTGTTTGATTTACTCGTGTACCACACATACTTGTTTGTTTAATAACTACTATGGTTGAGATTAAACTTTCCAACACCAAATCGCGTAAATTTTTGGTTGAAAGCAGACGACATTGGCACAATTGTGTTAACCATCTATGACGATAATATTTTATATCCATTATTTCCCCTCTTGGGGAAGACTGTATGTTGTCGCCTAGTTAAGTGGAATTCTCTGGTTTATGAGAGTAGTCTTGAGAGTGATGCATATGGCGACGATCTGATTTTATTCATCAAGGGAATCAGTCGAAGTCGGGGCATAAACACTAAGCGATAATTCTTAGATGTGTATTCAATAATACCTTGGAGACTGTTGTGATAATGACTGCTGACAATGTTTTCAGGTGTAAGCAACGAGAGAAACACCTTCTACTTGCGCTTGTGGGTGCCAATGTCACTCTGAGATCAATACTTAGGAGAAATTGTTTCCAACTTCCTTTGGTAGTGTATTACTACAATACTATTTCTTCACACTTCCTGCAACATGTTTTACTTGAAGTTCAAGTCGCGACCTTGGAGATTTGAAAATCTTTTATAATGTGACGAATCCCTAATCAGAGATGCATATCTCAAAAGCTCTCATTGTGCATCAAGAACCCGTCGTTGGAATCCATTGTGCAAACCTTTAGATAAGCAAGGGCTATAGGGTTATTCATAATCATGACTTTATGTATATACTTCCTTGCTTTAAAAATCTAAGAGACGTTCATACACCATCAAAAATACTAGTGCTAACACCATTTTTTTAAAAATAAATCCCAAACCCTGAATAAAGGTAATTTATTAGTGCATATTCTAAAATTAAATCCCAAACCCTGAGTAAAAGTAATTTATTAGTGCATATTCTAAAAATAAAGCCCAAACCCCGAGTAAAGGTAATTTATGAGTGCATATAAATAAAATTGAATGTACAAAATAAAAGTTGGAATTGCATTATTTCAGATCATGAATCATAATCATATGCTAGTGAAATGACTAACGTAGATCCATAATGGTAGATGCATCTTAACCATTGTGGAGATAAAACAAAGAAGAAAAATGGGTTAAGAAGGATTTAAAATTTTTAAATTAACTGAAAAACATGGAGATAAATTTTTCCTTTTTGTAATTTCAATAAGGAATTAGCTACGGGATTTGATTTCATTTTTTAATTTATTTTTACAGCCATAAAGATATGTTACATCAACATCATTCTCTTGGTTCAATTAATTTCAAAATTAAAAATGATATGCATTTCTTAACCTTTTTTAAGATAGAATCACAAACAATTATGAAAAACACTACGAATTAATTTTAATAATTTCAGAAAGACATTTAATGCTTTGGAAATTACTGCCCTTTTTTTCAGAGAAAAATATGTCTGGTTTATGTACCAGCACAAATTCAAAAAAATTCTGAGGTGTTACATTTAGTCCTGTAATAATATTGTCTACCATATTACTAAGTATCAATTTGAAATTAATCATTGCTTTAGCCACAATGTTTATCATCACAAGAAATTATCATGGTTTTACATCGGTTCTGGAAAGCAACATAATCCTTTCAAAAAGAAAAAATTTCGCCAACTCCAGATTAGATACTACATTGGGGTGTTGTTGTCCTTCTTCTATCTGCCACACTTCCCTGTGTGCCCTATCTCTGGGCACTTTCCATCAAGCAATATTACCATACTTCAATTAAGCAAAGACAAAAATGTACCTGTGTTCAGTAAAAAAATGTTTCAATTTTCTGAGTACCAGCGTTTGAGTGGCACCCATATTAATTGTAATCAACACATCAGTGTGCAACTCCTGTACCACTGTTATCAGAGAACAATGTTTCTTACCTATGTTAGATGATCAAAAGAATTTGACGGTACCCTTTGCCCCACAACTAGAGGAATCTGAAGTTCATAATGCATCTCCCAAAATGTTCCCCTCAATCCCTTCTTGTATAAACTATTTGCAATTACATTCTTCTCCCTATAGCTGTGAGTGAAGGAAATATTGGAAAAGGATATACGCAAATCTGCAATCCTATCGAACCAGGCTGATAAATGACTTCCAGTTATTCAGGTGGTCAATAAGGATCTTGAGTCCAAAAATATCGAGAGCTTATCAATATAAAATTGTTTAGTAAACCATAATAGACCCCATAGTACCAGCATCTCGGCCCTTGTATTGGTCCCCTGTCCGCCGAACCAGTTTATTTTGTAGTTACAATGTGGAGTGATCATAAGCCAAGCACCATATGCGCCCCTACTATTTTGTGCCGCCCCGTCAAAGAAACCTGCGAGATAATGGATTTCATAGGGTCTCAGTCTTATTGAGAGATCACGTGGATGTTTTTGTTGTATCCACAAGTCACCCTAGGTCTGTATGATATGAGTATTTATCCACATGGGTGTACATTTTTGTCCTTCAAATAACCATTTATTCCTGCAACACCACAGTCTCCAATGAAATATAACTAGAATGTTCCTAAAGTTCTTATCTTTCGGAAACCACCAATTAGTGCATTCCACAACGAACTGATAATAATTTTCTGAAAAGTTGAAATGTTTACATAGAAGGGTTCTTATATTTCGCGCGAAAACACATTTATAAAACAAATGATTATCATCTTCTTCCATAGCCATGCAAAAACAACAGATCTCGGGCCCAATATTTCCTTTCTTCATAAGGTTAGTCCACGCCATTTTTTTTTCCTTCTAGAAAAACCACAAGAATATGATGATTTTTGTCTGGATCTTCACCTTCCAAATCTCCGTGAACCATCTTTTACCTATCTACTGACATTGGACATTGATCATTTATTTGTAAGCGTCACTCGTGCTTATTTGTCCTTTGTTTAAAATGCCACCCCATGTGATCTGATCCCCATTATTATTGTTCCAATAGCCCATGCATCTTATACCTTCCAAGTATTTTGACCACTCTTCTTCCATGTGACCTTAAAATCCAATATCCATGACCTCTTTCCACCTCAAGGCACCCTCCTGCTAGTGTTGTATAACTTGATCAAGGTAGAATATCCCTTCGCCATGTATAAAGTTCCCCAATTGTACACTGATGAAATTAATCAGTGGGAGGCCCCGAATGTCCCCCTCCTCGATCAATATTTTCTTGCGATTGCCAAAAATCCATTGTAAATTCCGAGAGAATAGAGGCCATAGTTTCCTAACCCCTTTCCAAATGTATGACCCCCTACCAGAATTCTCCCATCCCAAGATATACAAATCCTCCAGATTTTGTGTTCTAAGGTATTTGAATCTCATAATATGACGAAAGATGCCTGGAGTGTGTAAACATCTCCAAAATTATTTGATTAACAATGCCTTCCTAAAGGTGTCAACATACATCAGTCCCCAACAACCCTGATTCTTAGGCAGTGTAAGAAGTTCCCATATGGAAATATGATATTTCCCTTCCCCACGACCTCCATCCCACATAAAATTTTCGATAGTTTTCTTAATTTTGTGTAAAATTGATTTATTAATTAGAAAGAGATGGGCCCAGTAAAAATTTAACTATTGAAGGACAACTTGCACCAGAATTAGGTTACTTCCCTTCGACGACCATTTCAGAGACCAACCATTGATCCTCTTACAGTGCTTATCTATGATCCATTGCTAGTTTGCCACACGGTAACCTGAGGGTTTGAGTCGGAAGCCCGTATGTCGGGCCTTTTTCAAGAGGAAAAATTCTGAAATTAAAAATCCTTCCAACATGTTCAATGCTCTCATAGTCCCCATCTGTGTAATATAAACTGGATTTATCTTCATTTGTGAGCATCCCCGATGAATCAAAAAACTTTTGAAATATGAGATTAAGGTTATTCCAACATTGTTTTAATCGGAAAACCAAATATCAACACATCATCAACAAAGAAATTGTGGCTAATATCTATGTGTTTTGTGATTTTAATGCCGCAGAAAATTCCCATTACTGTGGCCCGGTTGATGTTAATGCTCAGTGCATCCATGACTAGTATAAACAAGAGAGGCGATAGAGCACAACCTTATTGTATACCTCTGTCCGGCTTGAAGAATCTAGATTCTGAATCATTGATAAGAATGGCCATCAATGTTTTTCTTACACATCCCATTACCCATTCCACCAAATCTCTGTACATCCAAATTTTGTGGAGTACCATTCTAAAAAATGCCCAATCCACTCGGTCATATGCCTTACTAAGGTCCTCTTTCATGACCATGGCTTCCCTTTTCCGACTCTAGATAGTATGCATTATCTCCTGATTAGATGCAATAACATCATGGATAATTCGGTTGTTGAGAAACCTAACTCTTCCATAGAAGTATATCTTGATAGTACTCCTTTGATTCTTTCGGAAATAAGTTTAGATTTAGTTTTATACAATGTATTTCATAATGAAATGGGACTATAGTCCTCAAATGTCAACAGGCCCTTCTTCTTTAGGATGAGAGCAATAAAAGAAGAGTTAACTACCCCATGAATCTGTCCCTTCAGTCTTGCCTCTTCCACCATTTTTGTAAGATCCTTTATCAATAACTATGATAAATGGATGAAAAATTCAAGAGTCCACCAATATGGACTCAAACTTTGTCTGGTGTAAAATATTTGAGTACCCCTTCCACCTCAGCAATACTGACTCTTCTTTGTAATCTATTAATTTCCTCTGTCAAGAAAATCTAGGGATAATCTTCCACCGCCCATAATTGTGCCTCCACAAAGGATTCCTCTCTTGCCCTAAATAGAATTTCAAAGTACTCTAACTCCTCCTCTTGAATCTGCTTACTGGTGTTAAAAATGTTCCCTTCTATATTGATGTTCCATATGGCATTTTTTTTCTTTCTACCATTAGCATAGGAATGGTAGCACGGCTCTTCAGCCTATAGCTTTGTTCTTGAAAGAGTAAGATCTTCTATTTCTCTGCCTCTAAGATTTTGAGCCTATTCCAACCCTCCATAGACATGGAACCGTCATACAATTGTCTAAAAATTTTCACAGTATCTCTAGCAATCTCCTCCAATTCTTGTTTCATGTGTCATTTCTTTTTCCTTTCCCAGTCCTGAACATTCAATTTCAGATTTCTCAGAGTATTAGATAGATATTCCATAGGGGAAGACCCAACCTCCCTCCTATGTGAGTAGAGGAATTCTCTTACCATGATATGAAAATCCTTATCTTCTAACCATGTTCTATTGAATTTGAATGGGAACCTCATCATCTTTTGATCAAATTTCCATTCCATCACAATTGACCCACGATAAGAAATTAGAAGGGATGCCACCCATGATTTAACTCGCCCCATCTGAGCTAAAAGTTATTCATGGACAAGAAATCTGTCTATTCTTTTCCAATGTACCCTTTCCCTTTACGTCCATTATACCATGTTGGATATGATTTCTCCAGTTTGATATCCCTTAAATTTGCATCTCTAGCCAAATCCCCAATGAATTATGTCCATGGGTCTCTCCTACCATAGTCTCCAAAAATTTCCCCCATATTCAATGTACATTTCATGTCACCAAAAATAATGGAGTGTTCTAGTGAGAGGATCCCACATACCTCCATTCTCCTCTATAATTTTTCCCTGTCACTGTATGGTGCATAAAAATTGACCAATTGAAACCTAGTTTTATGACCTGTGATATGACTAGTCAAAATTATACCTCCAAAAAATATGAAAGCTTTAAGAGCATCCCATCTAGGATCCCAGAGCACCACCAAACCACCCGATCTCCCCTCAGCATCCTTTGCCACCATGTGCCATGTTGGAAACATAGCATGGAAAAATGAAATCGACTTTTCAGCGGATGTCATGGTTTCCTGAATGAAAATAAAAAATGGTTCCATCTTCCGATACAATTCTCTCAGTAAAATAAACTTATCCCTCTCCCCCAGAAAATTGCCTCCCTACCCATCAAATATTATGTTCAATTGGGATAAATTTTAAAAATTTACTCTGTCACAAGTTCCATTTACTTTATCATAACATTGACATACTTTGTAATCCTGAGATGAACTTCATAATTAGACAATACGATATCTCGATCCAGTCCTAACGAATATACTAACATTTCATTCTTCAACCTGATGCCGTTATTGATTTATTTTGAAGAAATTTTGTTTATTTTCATTTTTTTTAGTTTTAGCACAAATCCGCTAGGAGAAAAAAATTAAAAAGCGTTAAATTTAAATTAGGGAAAGGAATGACACTTTGTTGTGGAGAAAAATAGTTTGATCAGTGTGGGGTTATACTTTATGGTAAAATAATTTATGGGAAAACTGATCCAGAAGTGGATCCCCCTTGAGGATCACTAGAAATATGGATATTTTTCTATAGCCTCAAGCCCCAGGAAATGAGTGAAAATGTTCACTTGAAGGGATTTGGTCTATGCACTTGCACCATGGAATTCAATATAGAAAAATTTCTCAAGGAGTGGAATGTTTATCTCTCACATCTTGGAGTGGAATAATTATTCAACTATGAAAATGACAAAGATAAAATTCGGAAGAAATAACAAAATATGTGGATTTATCCATTGTTTTTCTCTTCATAACCTCGAACTAGTACAAATTGTTTCTATACGCACCTAGCTAGCCTTAATTAGCTTCAATTCAACTCTAGTTATTACGTGTGAGGTGCGCTTGGCTTTAGCTAGTTAAGTCAAGTGTTTACATGTGGTTTGTACTTCGCTTTAGTTATTTAACTCTAGTGCTTGCATGTGGTGCGTGTGCATATTAACAGAACATAAAGCACACTTAACTTCAGTTAGCTTTATTTATCCATATTTATTGCATGTACAACTAAGCTTAACTTAGTTTATTTATGTATTGTTTCTCAAACTAATATTGTGTAATCAAATTCATTCTCAATTCTAACTTTCCTTTTCAATTCTTCCATATTTTTGCTATTATTCTTCAACTAGATCCATATTTGGTTTTCTTGGAGAAGGTGCATGAAATTTTTCTTTGCAGGTTTGAAGATCATAGAATTGGAAACTGTTAGGAGATTTTATTTGCAGATCAAAATATTGGAGAACTGTTTAAATTGATTCTACAACTACAAGGTGAAAGTATGGACTTCTCATCTTCAACTATTCTTACTCTATATAACTACTTCCAATGGAAGCCAAAGATTTTTCTTCACCTTATAGGAAAAGGCTTGTATCAAATAGTTATGAATATGGAAGTTGAACCCAATTCCACCATTGAAAAATCAAAATACTTAAATAAGATGGACGAGGTTGTTTGTCTTCTATTGTTTTCCATATCTCCAGCATTGTGTTTCCATGTGGACACATGCAACACTTCGAATGAGGTCTTGACAACCTTGGAGAATTTATTTGGAAATAAATATGAGATGCAATCTCATATTCTAAAAAATGAGATAAATTCCTTAGATCCAAACAAATTTGAGAACATTCAAGATTTCTTTACGAAACTGGAATCATTTCTTCTAGAATTACAAGATTGTGGGATCAATAAATCCAAATAGGGAGGCCAATTGATCCTTTTTATTTTGTCTAAATTACGCCCTGAATATGTTGTTTTCATTTCTACATTTCATACAATTAGGCTTGCAACTGGAGATAAATGGAAAATTTCAAAACTTGATGCATTTATTGAGTCTCTCATTCATGAGCAGGATAAGCTGATCAAAATGGGTTCATTAAAGTCTCCAAATGCACTTGTATTTGCTATGCATGAGAAAGGAAATTCCATCTCAAAACCAAATTAGCAATCCAAAGGTAAAGAAAAAGAAAGATATCCTGATCCAAGAAAGGGAGGAAATCCAAAACCTCCATATTATTCTTCTAGCTCAAAGGGTAAAAAGGGAAAGAAAGGAAACTACAAGTTTCCTTATTATAATAGAGGTTATCATCTTGAATCCTCTTGCATGTAGAAGACTATTGATCTGATGGAAGAGACTCTTCAATAAAATAATCTTGGTCATCACATTCTAGAAAATCCCAAGAGGAAGATAGAGGAAAAAGCAACAGAAACAAGGGTTAATAGTCATGCTTTGATTTCTCTTCAGTCTACACCACAATAATGGATCATTGATTAAGGAGCTTCACATCATTTGGCTTATTCAAAGGAATCATTTTCTTCTCTACATTCATACTCGAGACCTATTCTCATGGGGGAAAATTATGTAGTTGAAGCAACTAGACAAGTAAGAGTGAAATTTGAAGATGGAATTTTTGAGAATGTCTTTCATATTCCAAGGCTTCTATGAATATTCTTTCAGTTTATTAGATGACACAAAAGGGAACCAAAAGGAAATTTGAATTTAGCCTGGATTCCGTGAGAATTTATGATATGCAAACTAACTTGAATATTTCATCAGGAAAGGTAAATGATCAATCTCTCTTGGATACATTTTCTCATTTCGTTCATCAATCATACTCTATTTTGCTACTTACACATGCAAATGAAGAAAGTAAGATTTCGCACGAGATATTTGGGTACTTGAATTTTAGATATATGCAACAACAAAGGATGGTTAAAGGATTTCCTACCATTGAATTTTCAAATGGTGTTTGTAATGGATGTGCTCTTGGACAACACCCACAAGACAAATTCGAGAAGGGGCATGCATGGAGAGAATCTTCACCTTAGCTTGTACATAGTGATCTCATGGGTCCATTTCTAATAATTTCGATGAGAAAAGAAATATATGTGTTTTGATTTATATATGTTTTCATGAGATTCACTCTATTTTACTTCTTGAAACTCAAGTTTGAAGTTTTTCAACATTTAAATATTTTCGAAGCACATGTGGAAAATCAGTGTGGAAAATACATCAAGATACTCCACACATATAATGGGAAGGAATATGTCAACAAAGATATCTAAAATATTTGTAATGAAGTAGGAATAGAGTTTCAACATACATTTCCTTACACTCCACAGTAAAATGATGTGTCCAAAATGAATAATAGATCTTTGAAAGAGATGGGAAATTTCATGTTGCATGCAAGATCTCTTTCGTCAAAATTGTGGGCTGAAATTATCAATTGTACCTCATAGATACATAATATATATCCTCATAAATATGTTACTAAAAAAACACCTTTTGAGGCTTGGAATAACATGCAACCTGAGTTCAGTCATTTCTGCATTTTTGAATCTCGAGCATGGGCCCGCATTCCTATAGAGAAGGAAAAAGGCTTTGGAGTCTCAAAGTAAAGCATGCATGTTTTTTGGATATAATGATGAAGTAAAAGGGTAGATATTTCTTGACATTAATTCTCAAAAGCTCTTTGTTGAAAACAATGTAATATTTGACAAAGATGTTTTGCATGCACCACCAAATGAACCTGCTACCAGTTTCCCTCACCACTCATTGATGAGTATGAAGATGATTCTTCGGATCAAAATTATAATCTAAACAAGACTTTACTGTGACACCTGTTGGACCACCAATTTTTGAACATCGAGGTCATACTTCCTTATGTAGTGCAAAATATTCTTAACCACCTTCAACAAAAAATGGCATAATATGTGTGAAATCCTAGATGATCATGCGTTTATACCTTAGTTTCAGGAACATCCACAAGCACTCTTATCTATGGAACCATGCATGCCCATGCACGCTTACATGATTCATGTATATGATCCAATGACTTATGCAAAAGTATTTGGACATCCTAAATGGGAAGCAACAATGGATGGGGAATACAACTCTAATTGAGAACCAGAATTGGGATCCGGTTCCGCTACCTTCCAATCGTAAACTTGTGAGGTGAAAGTGGGTTTACCAGACCAAGAAAGCAACATATGTCAAATTTAGTCAATATAAGTCATGATTGGTAGAAAATTTCTTTTGGAAGGTACATGGTGTTGACTATGATGAAAAGTTTTCTCCAGTAGAAAAAATGGATTCCATTAGGCTATCTATCTCCATTGTAGCAGAAAGAGGATGGGAAGTGCATCATATGGATTTCAAGAATTTAGTTCTTCACAGTGATCTTAGGGAGGGAATTTACAAGGAGAATCCATAGGGATACATGCAAAATTCATTTCTAGTATGAAAACTAAAGAAGTCTCTCTATGGCCTCAAACAAGCACTTTGAGCGTGGTATGCAAAAATGAATTCCTCTTTGTTATCTCAAAATTTTTTACGCTGCAAATTTGATTCCAATGTTTATTTTTGGAATAAAATTGACTCTTTGTTTATCATAGTACTCTACGTAGATGATATTTTCATAATGGGTAGTTCAACTTCTTCAATTGCCGATATTAAAACTGCATTGCAAAAGCGATTTTCTATGAAAGATATGGGCCTGCTAAATTTATTCCTTGGACTAGAGATCAATCAAATTATTTCTTGGATTACCATTTCTAAACCAAAGTATGCTAGAGATATTTTGGCATGATTTCACATGAGCAACTACAAGATAGCAACCACAAATTTCTGATCAGGTATAAATCTTAAGACTGGAAAAGGCACACCATTGGTTGATTTCACATTGTACTGTCAGCTTGTGGGAAGTCTTCTTTATCTCAATCACTCTCGTCCTAATCTCGCATATGATGAAGGAGTAGTTTCCAGATACATGTAGGATCCACATGAGTTACACTGGGAATATGCAAAGCACATACTTCAATATGTCTAGGAGACAATCACCTATGGCATTCATTATGAATAAAATTTTTCTTTGGATCTCATTGGGTTTATAGATTTAGATTGGGCTGGTGACAAAATTAATCGCAAGTCCACCTTCATTTATGCACTTATTTTGGGATTTGATCCAATTTGTTGGTGAAGAAAGAATCAAGCTTCCATTTCTTTATAATCACCAAAGGCCAAGTACAGAGGAGCAGCCAATGCCACTATTCAAGCCATTTGGCTACAACATTCTCTATATGAGCTTGGTACCAGTTTCCATTTTCCAACTGTCATCTGGTATCATAATAAAAGTAGGATAAGTTTTTTAGAGATCCAGTGCAGTGACATTGGACCAAACACATCGAGATCCACATGCACCTCATTAGAGAACTAATTCATGACAAGATCATCTATATTCAGTACTATCCATGTTCCAAGAAATTGTCGATATCTTCACTAAGAATTTCATTGAGCAAACGTTTCGATTTCTGTGAGATATTCTCGGGGTGAAGGACACGACTTCTTAGAAATTTTATTTTATCTAAATTTTTCATTATATTTTTAAGGGGGGGATTTCTTCCCACTTGATCCAGGTAAATTCTTGATACCCTTAAACAAGACCTTTTAATTTGGATGATGTGTTAGGATTACAATTTATCAAAAGCGTTAATAAACATAAATGAACATCTTCATGCTGTAAAGAAGAGGAACATAACAAGCATGAGAAACATAAGACATTGATAACGAAGTTCATCCAGGAGGGACTACATCTCCGAGCCTCGGTGTCAATATGGTGTAGGTCACGTCATTAAGTGTTGTAAGGAGTGAAGATGTACATGGATAGTTTTTTCTCTGTTGTACAAGGAAAATTCCCTCATGCAGGAGTGGTTAGATCTCTTTATGAGATGTTCCGCTATAGGAACTCTCATTCACAAAAAGGACTCCTATGATTATGATTATAACTCACACATAATAACTATGAGTATCCAGCCAAAATGGAAAATAAAGGGATCTCAAACAACATACATGTGATAATGAGTATCCCGCCAACATGGCATCAAAGGAATCTCAAACATAATACAAATCCATGATAGAAAGTACATCTCACATCAGGAACAATAAAATATCCCACATCGAATAGCAACATGGATCTGTACAACACAATTCATCTCATAGATAAAGAGACAAAGAAGTACATGAAATCAACGCATCATGTACCTCATGTTGAAGATGACTGAAGAGTGAGATGCTCTGCTGTTGGATCTGAAATCACCATCTCAATCGTGGTGTCGAAAGGTTTTAAATCGACTACTCACTCACTGAATGTTGACACCTACAACTTCACTTCAAAAAATGGCCAAAAAATATAAAGATTTGATGGAAAATCTAAATATTCCATCAGATTCGTGACACCGAATAGTGCAAAATCGACTGTCAAATTTCCGAATTCTGAAAAAGTGAAATATGGCAAAAAAATGAATCTTTTAGATTCCCCTAGATTCCTCAAAGATGTTGCTCCATGGGTGGACTGGAAATCTACAACTCAAAAGGAAAATCCAACTTTTCCCATGTGTTCCCTGCGAAAAAACCGTGAAAAATCACTGTAAACTTGACTATATTCCGACATGGAGAAATATTACCTCCCTGGGAAAATTTCAAGGCTCATGGTTCTGCTCTCTGTTTCTAGGCCTGATCATGGTTCTGCTCTCTGTTTCTGGGCCTGATCATGGTTCTACTTGCATAATCACTACCTCAATTTGTGTGCACACTCCGCCATGCCTTTGCCTCGGTGCACTTACGAAGAACTGGGTTCAAGTAATAAAATTCAGGCGGACTTTTCAAAATGGGGCCATTGGTGCAATCGGTGAAGTTGCTAATTGTTTGAGGAGAGGTCGGGGGGTCAAATCACGACCCTTGTATACTTAGGTGCATTTAATGTTTTAATAACACATGTAGTTTAATGGGGCAAGGTTGGGCTCATATCGGACGGGCTGCCCCAACTCCCCGTTGTTTCTTTGAAACTGTCATTCTATAAGTATAACATATAATACATATGTATGGCGTATAATGGAGTAGGGGTGGTGTGGGCCGGGTCCACTGGAGGTGGCCTGCCCACCCACGGAAACACTTAAACATGCCATGGGGGTCTGTTGGGGTCATGGCCATTGGGCCCTCCTTAATTAATATTTTAGTTATGATATTGTGGATCTATGGGGGTGGTGGGGGTCATGGCCTGCCACCCTTTTTTTATATTTCTTTTTTTCTTTTAAAACAAACCAATAAATTTTTGAAAATTCGGTTTCTAGGCCGTCGGAGGAAAATTAAGGAGGCCACAAATTTTCCTGGAATATGGCTTGAGCTTGTAGGAATCTGGTGGCTGGGAAAGGTCAAATTTGTGCCTTCCTTAAGGCTGCCAAGTCACCAAGTCAACCCAAAATTTTGACTGCTCCTAACTTCTCCATACGGACTCAGAATTGAGTGTCATCTGCTCCATTGGAATTGGAAATACGAGATCTTCAACCTGAACCTGGTTCAAGATAAATGAAAATAATTTTATTTTTGAGCTTCTATCAATGCTCTTTGTCCTTTGTGCATCTCTGGAGCCACCTGGATCAATCCTCCCCACTGAGGAGATTTTGGTCCTCTAAAAGCATTAACAAGAATCTACAATTGCGGTGTACTATGTCTTCACCATGAGTGTCCTGAAAAGTCATCCTTCCTTCTATTTCACCTACGTCCTTCGGAGCCATAAGTGGTGAACTGACACCTGCATCCTCTGCAAAAATGTAGTACAATTCCCTACAAATTACATGCTCAAATTGACCAAATGTGACCCAAAAAATCTCCCATACTTGCCACGAGTTTATAACATGTACTTGGTGTTCAGGTTTACATCAAGTATGAATCACACCCCAGCTATCATTACAAGACAAGACATCATTGTCACATTTCAAAGTGATGAAAAACACATAATCACTTTTGCATGAAAGAAATTCATCACACGACTCATAAAACAAGGCCAAAATATCATCGTTGCTTAACAAGTGATGGAAAAATGCATCATCACTTTTACATTTTAACATGAAAAAAACAATTTACAAAATAAAGCGATGACAAGCTAACATGTCTAGAAAAACAATCTAGAAAAACCATCCCTCACTTATCAAAGTGAATGGGTCATCCCCCTGTGGGAGATTTTCTTGTCGATCAACTCTTTCGACTGGTTCATGCATGGGCACTTTGTCTTTAAGGCATTGCTATAGATGGAGTCTCCAACATGTGGCTCTTTGATGGACACTTCGGTCACAATGAGTGAAAAAGGTCTTTCTCCTCCAAACCCGCTTAACTGATTTCCTTTCCTGTTGGGGAGAAGGCTTTCCATGCCTCATCCTCATTTGTGCTGCCATATTTTTCCAACACTTAGAAAACACATGGTTATGTAAACCACAAAAATGGTACGTTTTTCGATGCCATGATTTACGACCATGGTTATCAACATTCTTATAATCAAAATGCACTCTAGAATAATGAGATTTATTATACCTTCTTTGATATTCTCTGGGTTGATCATCATGATGGGATATCACCTCAACTCTTTCACTGAAACATGCATTACCATGGAACGATGGCAAAGTTTCCCCATCATTCCTCTTCCCTGGAGAGTTCACCAATTTATGTTTTCCCTTGATGTCTTTCGAACATCCTCCTTCAGTGTACCCAAAACCTACATAGCGAGGTCTCTACACAAACTCCAATGGTTGGGTTATGCCTTGGCCATGAACACCAAGTCCTCCTCCTTTGTACCCCATATTGGTGAGGAGTCTTATGCCGGTTCCTCTAATGGGTATCTCCACACTTCCAACTGAAATGATATCATGTGAAGAAACTCAAGATAAATCAACATTGTTTACCTTAGTTGTCGATTGCAAAACAGGTGAAGAAGGCTCCTTTAAGCCTTTGTTGGGCTTCACTTCATCCAAGGCCTCTATCGTGTCTTGTAGCTAAAGTTTCAATCGTTGCTTCTCCTCCTTCTCTTCCTATAGAAGTGCCTTCAATGCATCATGATCTTCTTGAAGACTTTGGTTGTTTCACTTCAATTCAATGTTCTCTACTTCTTGTTTTTCATCAACCTCGTATAACATGTATGCTTTTTTCAGACACCTTGAGCATGGTCTTGTGCATGTCCTTGACATTCTCCATGGCTCAACTCAGTGAACGATCAATAGTTTACGCCTGCAATCCAATCAGCAAGAAGACTTGCTTTGATACCACTTGATGTAGGTAAATTCTTGATACCCTTAATCAAGACCTTTTACTTCGGCTGATGTTTTAGGATTATAATTTATCAAAAGCGTTAATGAAAATAAATTAACATATTCATGCTGTAAAGAATATGAACATAACAAGCATGAGAAACATAAGACATTGATAACAGAGTTCGTCCAGGAGGGAGTACATCTCCAGGCCTCGGTGTCAAGAGGGTGTAGGCCACTGCATTAAGTGTTGTAAGGAGTGAAGATATACATGGATAGTGTTTTCTCTGTCGTACAAGGAAAATTCCCTCACACAAGACTGGCTAGAACTCTCTACGAGATGTTCCACTATAGGAACTCTCATTCAAAAAAATGATTCCTATCAATATGACAATAGTGACTATGAGTATCCTGCCAACATGGAAAAAAAAGGGATCTCAAACAACATACGTGTGAAAATGAGTATCCCGCTAACATGGCATCAAAGGAATCCTAAACATAATACAAATCCATGATAGAAAGTACATCGCACATCAAGAACAAAACAAGATCCCACATAAAACATCAAGAGGGATATGTACAACACAATGCATCTCATAGACAAAGAGACAAAGAAGTACATGAAATCAGCACATCATATACCTCATGCTAAAGATGACTGAAGAATGAGCTTCTTTGCTGTTGGATATGGAATCACCATCACAATTGTGGCATCGAAAGGTGTGAAATCGACTACTCACTCACTAAATGTTGACACCTGTAACTTCACTTCAAAAAGTGGCTAAAAAATATAAAGCTTAGATGGAAAATTTGAATATTCCATCAAATTCGTGATGTCGAATAGTGCAAAATTGACTGTCGAATTTTTGAATTATGACAAAGTGAAAATCTAGGGAAAAAAGGAATCTTTTAGATTCCCCCTAGATTCCTCAAAGATGCTGCTCCATGGGTGGACTAGAAATTTGCTACTCAAAAGGTGAATCCAACCTCACCATTGTGTTCCCTGTGAAAAACCGTGAAAAATGACTGTAAACTTGACTATATTCTGACATGGAGAAAAACTACCTCCTTGGGAAAATTTCAAGGCTCATGGTTCTGCTCCCTATTTCTAGGTTTACTCAAGGTTCCTCCTGCATAATCACTGCCTCAATCTACGTGAATTCTCTATTGTGCCTTCCCCTGGGTGCACTTGTGAACAATTGGGTTTAAGTAATACAATTCGGGCGAACTTTTCCAAATGGGGTCATTGGCGCAGTTGGTGAAGTTGCTAATTGTTTGAGGAGAGGTCAGGGGGTCAAATCCCGACCCTTCTATACATAGGTGCATTTAATGTTTTAATAATACACAGATTTTAATGGGGGGAGGTTGGGCCCACATTGGGTTGCTCGCCCCAACTTCCTATTGTTGTTTTTCAACTATCATGTTATATGTATAACATATAATACATATGTATGGTGTACGGTGGAGTAGGGTTGGTGTGCGCCGGGTCCACTAGAGGTGGCCCGCCCACCCACGACAACACTTAAACGTGCCACAGGAGTAGGTCTGACGGGGTCATTTCCATCGAACCCTCCTTAATTAATCTTTTAGTTATGATAATACAGATCTGTGGGGCTGGCGGGGGAATGGGGAGATATATTTTGTTTAAAACAAACCAATACATTTTTGAAAATTTGGTTTTTAGGTCGTAAGAGGAAAATTAACGAGGCCACAAATTTTCCCGGAATATGGCCTGAGCTTGCCGGAATCCGGTGGCCGGGAAAGTTCGAATTTGTGCCTTCCTTAAGGCTGCCAAGTCGCCAAGTCAACTCAAAACTTTGACTGCTCCTAACGTCTCCATACAGAATCAGAATTGAGTGACGTCTATGCCATTAGAATCAGAAAGATGAGATCTTCAACCTAATCCTAGTTTGAGAGCAATCCAAACACTTTGATTTTTGAGCTTCCATCAACCCTCCTTTTCATGTGTGCATCTCTGGAGCCACCTAGATCACCACTGGTTTTTCCCTCTTTCCTCTTTTCATCCATTGCATATGGGTACCTAAAATGGCCTTGTTATCAAGACTCATTCATTTTGCATCACACTCACCTAAGTTATTTTTATAGGAGGGTGTTGGTGTACATGCACCTAGTTAGCCTTAATTAGCTTAATTTCAACTCTAGTTATTGCATGTGATGTGAAATTGGCTTTAGCTAGTTAAGTCAAGTGCTTACATGTGGTGTGCACTTATCTTTAGTTAGTTAAATCTAGTGATTGCATGTGGTGCATGTGCACATTAACATAAAATAAATCACACTTAGCTTTAGTTAGCTTTAATTATCCAAATTTATTGCATGTAAAACTAATATTAACTTAGTTGCTTTATTTATTGATTCTAAAACTAATATTGTGTAATAAAATTCATTCTCAATTCTAATTTTTTTTTTCAATTCTTGCAAGTTTGCCCAAATATTCTTTAGCTATATCCGTAATTGTGCTATAATAATTTTACACAAATCACTTAAAACAAATTTCTTAGGAAACTTTATTTGATTATTCCAATTGTTATTTCTTAGAATCCTATTTCTTCTAAAATGAAACAACTGATTATATTAAAACACATATTGAAATTAAAAACCTCGATTTCAAAGGATTCAAACTTTTGAGCAATGTAAAACCCCCACAAAGGTTTTATCCATCGCCCGTCTCATCATGAATTCGAGCCAATATTGATGATCCAATAATTCCATGAATTTAAAGTGTGAATTGTTTGGAAATAAAGTGGTCTCCTAATATGTACGTAGTTGTGGAGACTCTTTGTAACTATAAGGTGTAAATTAAAAACCCGTCCACCACAGACATAATGCAAGTAGTGCCATCATCCAATCGAGAATCCATACCATCATGTTGCTAGAAGTTTGTTTTTAAATTCAACAATGATCTCCATTAGTTATTGTGTAAAATGTCTAGTTCTGAATATTAGAAATTATAGCAATGAATGTAACATGTAATTAGCTATATTTATTCAAATATGTGATTTAAATTCAACAATGAGCGCAATTAAATCTTTGAAGTATAGCTTGTATTCATTCATTCATCTCATGGTCTTAAAATTTCTGGTAATTTATATTGTGATATTAAAAAAGCTTCATGTTACATAGATTTTAAAATATATAGTAGTATTAGTGGAAGCACAATTTGAAAATATACAAGTCATGTTAGTAGATTATGATGAAATAAATAACCAATGGCATTGTATTAATGATTTAAAATATTACTTAACCTAGGACAATAACATTAAAATAATATAAGGGAATAATTTGAAATGTTTTTGGGGAGGTGAGGAGGAAGGCCAATGAAAGCTTTCTCAACATCTCTACATTCCTCGGCAACTTTGGGCTTTGATGAAAAATGATAGTACACTGAACTTTCTCTCTACTTTGAATACTCTGCACCTCTGAATAATGAACTTCCACCCTTTGAAGACTCAACACATCTGCACTAACACACCATTTTAAACAACCACGTAATTCTCATTGTTGTATGGGAAGTGTGGATATATTTCCTTGTGCTGATTTTTCTCTGCACCTCCACACTCCACACACTGAAAAACTGATTCACCTTCTTTCATATTGTTTGATTTTATAAATGTACTTCACTCCAAGAAATTCCTTGTCTTTAGGTAAGTATACCAATGTCATGCTTCATATGTGCCTTTGGGTAAGTCTACCAATTCCATGCTATAGCTTATTGAAACAAACAAAAAATGGAAAAAGAGTTTGAAAGAAAACCATTTTTATTTTGACTAAAATATTTCTATAGAAATACTTATGGTGACATGTGAATTAGATTTTAATGAAGGATCGATTATTCGGTAGTGTGAAAAATTCCTTCTAGAAAAATTAAGTTAGCATTTCAAATGTTGAATCGGTACATATATAAAACGTTTTATAAAATAATTGTGTTAACATTTCAAAGTTTAAATCGATACATATATAATATGTTTTACAAGAAAATTCCAAAATTTGTGCATAGATGAAGCTCACAGACACATTGGAGTGCTTATTTTTAATCAAATGGTTGGCCATCGATCACTGAAATGTTAAAGTGACAAAAACCTAAAATTATTCAATTAGTTATCGAAGATACGCAGATCCATTATGTGACAAGTGAACACGATTACCACAACTTAATAACAATAGTTAGTTACAATATGTACCCCTGAATGTCACCAAGATATAGTTCTTTCATTATATTTTGAAAGATGCATAGGGTCGCTTTGTGAAGGAAATCATTAACACAAAACAATCGTGATATCTATGCTGAGATATTAATCTCATTGTTGCTAGGTGTCATCACATTTTATTCTGTTGTCTACTAGGTGTCATAGTAAGTTCAAGTTTACTTCAGTTTAGTCAAATTTCACTCCAGCCATTTATTTTTGATGTTTTTTATGTAATCTGTTACACCAATTTTTGTCATCTAACCATTTACAATTAGATGGATTGAAGTACACCATGTAAGACCAATTTTATCCTAGTAAAATTTCTTTCACTATAAGGAATAATTTAATAAACCATATTTTATTAAGTTAATTCTGGTTACAACAAGAAACCCCGTGAGGAATAATTAAATAAATCCTTATTTATTTGATTTTCCTCTAGGAATAATGAAGTAAACCACTGTTTAAATAATATTCCTGGTCATATTTAACCCAATTATGAGAAATAATTAGATAAACCATTATTTATCTTATTTTTCTCTAGGAATAATTAATTAAATCATTATTTAGTTATTATTTTTTCTTAAATTTGACTAAATCACCTAGAAATAATTAAAGGAAATTATTATTTGTTAATTATTCCTTAACCACATTCTTGAAATGCTAAATAAATCATTTATTTGTTTATTATTTCTAAAAAAAACATATTTAACCAATTTAAATACCTTTTCCCTCTAACAAAATATAATAAAATATTCCAAGCGATTATATCTAGATCTTGGTTAATAACTTTTTATTATTTGCCATTATTGAGGTTAACTCAAAATTTTGTTATAAATAACAGGGTTTTCCATTCATTATTCACTTTGATCACTTTCACTGTCACAATTTGATCATTATCATTACTACTTCTACTTTCTTTGCTTCTTGAGCTCCCATAGAGTTCAACACATTTTGGGTTTTCTACACCATTAAGAGAGAGAGACTTCTAGATCTGAAGCATTGAGGATAGCCAAGAACCCATCCCATTATGGGGGACTGGTAACATCATTATTTTTTCCCTTCCCAGTTGTTATAATACATATAAAATTATTTATATCTTGTCATGCCCATTGGATATATGGATCATTTATTATTTCTCTTCACTGTTTAACTACTTTTACTACATAGATCGGGTTTCTTGGAACATTTTTCTAAATTATCATTTGCATATCTAAAGGATTTAAGCAACCATCTTTGTTTTTAGGTTTTCTTTTCACGCACAGCTAAAGTGAGCTCTTTTCTTACACTTGCGTTAAGAATTTACGCTAACAATTGGCGACTCTACTATTGTTTATTCAGATCCCTGAATGACCAACCACTTCACTAACTAGGGTTTTTCTTCAGCTCTTTTCAGTCTCTTGATGTTATTTTTTAACTTTTATGCACTAAAACAGTAAAAATTCTAAATTTCCTATGTTTTCAGGTGTTTTCTGCAAGTAACAAGTATCAGCCGCACCAAAGACAACAACTTTTCCGCAACCTACCGCCTAAGGATCTCGAGACTGGAACTTGCAATTTTTAGCCTATAAATTGTGATTTCTACTTGAACTCACACCTGTTGGACTAGAAATTGCAATTTTCATAGTCTAGAGGTCAGTACCTATGAGCTACAACTTTGTTCTGAGTTTTTTCTATGACAATCAGGGTTTGCCGCAACCACTGTTCTAGGTCTGTCCTCCGTCTGAGCCTATCTTAGGCTTGGATATGCTCATTTTTTCTTTTTGAAGTCTAACCAAGCCCCTTAGGGTTTTAGTACACTTCCACTTTTCTAGGAGGGTTTTAGTGGAGTAGGTAGTATGAGATTTACAGCTACCATGTTACCAACTATATGTCGCCATTCCAACACTACCAAACGAGTGTTGGTCTTTTGACGAACCACAACATCTCTCTTTCGAAATTATAAAATGGGAAATGACTATCGCAAGATCGACGGTACTAAAACGTCAAAATACCGATGGTAGTGAAGCGTAGTGAAACGTCAGAATACCGACGAGGTGAAATGTAGTGAAATGTCGGAATACCGACGGGAGTGAAACGTCGGAAGACTGATAGTAATGAAACTTCGAAAGACCAACAGAAACGGACATTGATGTAAAAAAAACGTTGCAGACCAAAACGTTAGAATACCGACGGAAACAGACATTGACATAAAAAAAAAACGTTGCTGAACAATTTGTCAAACATTTTTCATGCAAAGTAATATGACGTTTTATAAAAAATATCATAAAAAAAATTGTATGAAACCTTTACAAAATTATACACAAGAAAAATAACAATAATAACACAACCAAAAATAAAACTTTTACAACAACAACTCAACCCATTAAATTTGATTTATTAATATTCAAGGCAACCCCTTTTAGATACAAAAAATTAGTCTCTGGGAACTCGATTGCTTATAGTAATATGTCTTGGCCTTCCTTACTAACCTCCATGACTTGAAATTATTGATATGACCCTCCTTCCTTATCTCCATAGCCTAAAACTAATAGTAGGACCTTCCTTTTTTATCCACACTAAACACAAAATGCTTCCACGAATTGGTACGAATATGGAATCTTTGCTTCAATGGTGAATCCCTATCAAATATTTGTGTGTTTTTTCCTCCTGATCAGCCAGGGTGGATTCGTTTCACCACCGAGACCAACCCAAATCAATTCTCATGTGTTCCCAATGTGAGAAATGAGAATAATCTCTCCAAATTATTTTTAGCTTTAAACATGAAAAATTTAAGTATCCTACATTGCTGCTTAGGTGTAGAATTTGAAAAACAATCATATTTGTTGGACAGAATTGTGAATTACAGATAAAACACACTTCCCTAGATAGATGACAGTCTAGAACAATAGATTAAAGACTATACGACTACCTTTCCTAACTCAGAGCAGACACTCAGAAAGGATTATAGGCTTACTTGTAATCCAAGCGCTTCTAAATGGCTCCTTCTGTTGCTTCTGTTGTAGCTTCAAATTCAAGAGATTTGCGCGAAATGATTCCTGCAAGAAAGAAAAATAAAACAACAGAAGATAGAAATAATACATATGTCTATTCAAGTTAGTTAGCTAAATCAATAAAGCATAAACCATATACATCAACTAAGATCTTACAATATGGAAAATCAAAGCCAATACAGATGCATATAGGGAAAAGTAAGCTGTATTATTTATTGATGATAGAAAGAGAGGTTACAACCCAATGACTGATTTGAAGTGACCCTTCCAGCAATGATCCTTAACCCCATCACAATATAAATCTCTCCAGAAACTGCTACAAAAATCTAACTCTCAATCGAAATTCTACCAGCATTTCTCTACTCAAATTCCTCCTTTTCAAGCACTCAGATTTGCGCTCAATTTATAGAGAGGCTGAGGTAGTTTTACAACAAACGAATTTCCAATAATAGGAAAGACATGTTCCCAATATTGTAGATGTCAAATGGACACTTGGATTCGAAGCTTAACACATGTGAACTCTTCTAGAAGGCACTGGCCAAGTGGAGATTCTAGAACAATGAGAATTTCGCTCCTAATGTGACCAATGCACTTGTGAATGTCGTGAAGTGCTTTGCAGAGTAGCCTTACATGGGGATACCTACATATGCAACACACTTATTCCCTTTAGAGGAAGCGTTGATGAGCTCTCATATGTTATATAGTAAACTTAAAACCTTTGAAACCTTTGCTTGATGAAAGTCATGCTTGATTTGTCTTGTTCTTTGTCTTAGGGAATGTAGCAATTTGAAATGATAGAGGATGATAGACCCTTAGTCATTGGTCCTAGAGATGATGCCTAGTTAACCAAGTCATTGGGAATGATGCCCAAGTTGACCTATAACAATTTCCCTCTAAATCATGAGGTCAAAATAATAAAAACATTTGATTGAGATGCTTTACACTATGATGGGTTGGAGATGAAGCAGAGTGGTCACCTGCATCAATATTACAATACATTACATCATGATATATCCTCTTTGATAATAATTGTTCAGGGTAGGAATTTTTTGTGAAACCAATTCCAAAAATAGAATAAAAGAGATATCAACGCCTTAGAAATAAGCCACTTCTAGGGGGCAACCTCCAATACATTACATGAATGAAAAATTCTTAGATGATACAAATTACAAAACCTCTTTTCTATATATAGGAGTCCATGGGGCCACAATTTAATCCTAGTGGGGCCACAATGAAATCCTAGCCGACCTAACAATAATAATTTAAGGGCATAATAATAACAATATGGGCATTACAGGGGAGCAATAATAACAATAAGGGACTACACTATTAATATAGGGACTTAACATGCCCCTTTCCTTCAAACAAGTGGTGTCCTCAACGCTTGATTATTTCTTGATGCTTCTGTATAAAATTCTCATCCTCCCATGTGGAATCTTCTATAGGAAAGTTCTTCCACTTGCTGAGATACTTTGAAATTGATCTTACTTGTCGATTTCTTATTTTTGTGACTGCTTCAAAACTTATTTCGATGTGATGTTGATCTTCTTGTTGTTTCATTAGAATCTACACCAAAGTTAGGTTATCCTTTGAGATTTGGAGAACTTGTTGTTGATGCTCGATGTTATCTTCCACTAATTTATCATCCATATTAGCTATTGTTTTATCCTTAAAACCATCCAAATTAGCCTCCATTTCTTCTTTTAAACCTTCTGTGTCATCTTCATTTGCTCTTCGTAAGATCGAAATTTATTGCACTTGGTACCATAATTTTGATATATCATACTGCAATTCTTCCTCTTCATGCGTCATAGTATAGCTTTTTGAGGGCTTAATGGGTATGGAATTATTTTTAGGGGGCCATTTAAGAATCCAATTATGATGTCTATTCTATAATATTCCCTTGGAATCAATTCAACTTGATTCTTCAAACAAGACTTATGCAATTCGGAACAAAAATACACACCTTTTACTTGCTTTTGAGGAGCTCAATATTAAAAATGAATTATCTTTGTGATTTCGGATATTCAATATCTAAAACATGGCCCTAAGCTAGCCCTCTGAATCGTCTTTCAAATTCCACAGGTATGACCTAATTTGGATTATTCAAGACAAAGTTATATCCAATATCCCACAATGACCTAATTATGGATTGGTTCAGTAGAGCGAACTTTTACGACTTGCCACGTGTCACTATTTTCTCCTTTGGCTCTGAAATTTATAGACATGAAACTAAATTCCGTGTACTTCGAGTCAATTTTTACATAATTCCAATCCGATGCTCAGATAAAGAGTTATGAAGATTTTCCCACGATCACTTCTTTCAGATGAAATTCGGGAGCCTGAAAAATACCTAAATTCCACAGATTATATCTCCAAAAATATTGCGAACCAAGCTCTGAAATTTTGCGACGATGTTCCTCAGGATTTCGAATTCACACTTTAAACATTTCAGCTTCTGAAACTTCATAGAAAAATTTTTATAGTGAAAATTCCACAATGACCTGTTTGGAGCAGCGAAACCTTCGAATCCCAAGCTCTGATACCAAATGTTGTGAAACCAGCTCCAAAAATAGAAGAAAATAGATATCAACGCATTAGAAATAAGCCACTTCGAGGGGGAAACCTCCAATACATTACATGAATGAAAAATTATTTGATGATACAAATTACAAAACCTCCTCTCTATATATAGGAGTCCATGGGGCCACAATGTAATCCTAGCCAACCTAACAATAATAATTTAAGGGAACAATAATAACGATATGGGTGTTACAAGGGTACAATAATAAAAATAAGGGGGTTACACTAACAAAAATAAGGGACTACACTATTAATATAGGGACTTAACAACATTCGCATGTTCAGCGCATAAACAATCTAATAACATGTACATAATTCAGAAAGTCATCGAAATTGGATGTTGCCCAACATAGATATGCCTACAGATATAGGGCCATGTTTGGATGACAATCTGTATGTAAGGACACCATACAGATGATGTGTACAACAATCATAAAGTCACCCAGATGAATAAAACTAGATCTAGGGTCTTCTTATCTCATTCACTCGATTATTCGGGTACAATTCTAGCCATGCAAATATATGATTTGTCGTCAAACGTGGAAAGACATCGTTTCATTACCAGCCAATGATGTGAGCTGTTAACAAACATGAGAGAAACACCATTAATGAAAATGGCCCTCAAGGTACTGCATTACATTTCGTAAGGCATGAATAGATGATTTGATGTCAAACGCCAAACAAAATCTTTCGATCAAAGGTCCGGAAGCGAGGATCTGGTAGATGCTGTAACAAGCCTCATGGTACTGGAATCTGATGTTTCTAAGTGAACTTCCTAGATATTTATTTGTTGTCGACAGGAAGCCACCTTATTGTGAAATGGGAGTTTCTGATTTCGGAGACAAGGATATGACTTGATATAGAAATTTTCAGGGATGACGGTCATGAGAATGAAGGTTTAAGAGTATTGCATAAGGATGAGTTTATTCACTGGATGACTTCTCTTGAAAATATTGGTGACATTGTGATGAGTTGACTGTACTGAACCAAAATTGAAGTGAAGGTATGATGAACCATAGGTATGAATGAACCGTCAAGATGATTACCCAACCCAAATAGTCACGGACATGGAGTGAAGGAAGTGTCATGTTCAAGAGCGACTTGTTATCGTAAAGAAATTTTGCTCAGTTTTCCCAAATTTTCCTTGGTCATTTGTCGACCAATACCTCTTTATTTTTTAACAAGATTGAGGAGGATAACATTTGCTTGATCTATAATTCAACCCTTCGGGTGAATAAAGTATCGCTATTTAATAATTTAATGAGTCTAGCGATGAATGAAACTCGATTCTTGCCATGATCGACAAGACCGTCGCTATTTTATGTTTTAACGAGCTTAACGACAGTGATAGCCCGGTCCTTGTTCATATTTAGAGAGTTTTAAAAATAGGACAAAATAAAACTCCGTAAGTATTTTTTCGTAAATTTGTCACTCAGACCCGAAAAAGTGTAAAATAATATCTGAGAGAACCTCTTTGGTCATGTTTAACCAAGGTATTCCTTTTTTGTAAATAATCTATCTCAGTCCAGAAAAGGGTTAAACTTATAATGAGTAGATATCAATTCATTTACTTTTACGAGCTCGAAAAGACAAGTGCTCGACAATATTTTCACATTATCGGAGCTTGAAAAGCGCTAAAAGAAGACTTTAGGGGTTCCTTTTTCGTTGTTATCAAAGCTCAAAGAAGAGATAAAAGTGCGCTTCAAATCCTTTTTATTTTTTAACAAAGCTCGAAAAATAAGGAGAAAAAGTATGCTTTATGTTCGAGTCATTCTTTGAATAAATCAACATGACTAATCTATTCATCAGTTGTATTTCATGTTCATAACAACATCAAATGGATTAAAAATACATGTTTCATGATAAAAACATAATAAAACTATAGTGATAGCAATAAATTTATCTTGAAAATAATTAAATGACTATTAAAAGTAGTTTCACTATTCATTTTTACCATTCCATAGTTACCATTTTCATTTTGGAGCTCTGAACCTGATTTTTCCCCTGAACGTCAGTTGTGGATTGTCTGCAATTGGTAAGAATGTTTTGAATGCCCCCTGCAAGAGCACATGTTGAAAGCCCCTTGCAAGAAAAGATGCCCCCCAAGCTTCATTTCATTCACCTAAATAAAATATTGGTTACTAATAGCTGGATGGAATGAACGTCCATTTACTAGATCAAATGGAAGACTTGTCTTTATTAGGAGAGGATTTGTTTCATTTTTTAACGAGCTTGACACATGAAAAGAATTATGCTCATGACCTGTTTCATTTTTTAACGAGGTTGACACAGTAAAAGAACTTTCCTCAAAGGCACTTGTTTAATTTTTTAACAAGCTTGACACAAGAAAAAATAATTATCCTCAAAGGCACTTGTTTCATTTTTTAACGAGGTCGACACAATAAAAAAGAACTATCCTCAAAGGAACCTATTTCATTTATCGAGGTTGACACAGGAAAAGAACTATCCTCAACACCTGTTTCATTTTTTAACGAGGTTGACACAGGAAAAGAACCATCCTCATAAATCTGTTTCATTTTTTACCGAGTTTGACACAGAAAAATAACCATCCTCATAGGTACTTGTTTCATTTTTTAACGAGGTTGACACAAGAAAAAAGAACTATCCTCAAAGGAACTTGTTTCATTTTTTAACAAGGTTCACATAAGAAAAAATAACTATCCTAAATCCATGTTTCATTTTTTAACTAGGTTGACACAGTAAAAGAACCATCCTCATGGGATACTGTTTCATTTATCGAGGTTGACACAGGAAATAACTATCCTCAACGCCTGTTTCTTTTTTCAATGAGGTTGAAATAAGAAAAAATAACCATCCTCAAAAATCTGTTTCATTTTTTAACGAGGTTGACACAGAAAAAAAACCATCCTCATTGTGTAGCTGGAATAGTGAGTGGGTGATGGAAAAGTAGTAGTCTAATGGAGTCATCACTTAAGGAATTTGATGAACACCACAAATGATAAGTTATAACATGCGTTGATGAGACTTCTCCAGGGTTTTCATTGAATTTTGGAATTTCTGAGGGTAATTTATGTGGTATCACCGACCACCAAGGAGAATAACTGATGGGATCAAATTGATATTACACTAAAGATGTGAATAAGGGATCAAGATATTCAGTACTCATAAAGGAGGAACCAGATAGGATTCTAGATGATGGGTGAATTCAATGGACAAAACATCGAAGATGAAGCAACAACAAATGTTGTCGCAGCTGAAATAGATGGTTCAGTCTGGGATGTTACCTTAGCCATGTCAAATGAAGCAATTTATACCCTATAGAATCTATGGGAACACGAAGTTAAAACGGATCAACAAAAGCATAGGAAGGTGATTGAGGAAAAGACTCTTACAGGTAAAACTCCTACTGAAAATGAGTTGGAGTGAAAGGTGTCTCATCTTGTGATATTTCTTCAATCAAAATCAAACTAGGTGAAAGAACTTCATCGTCAAGCACAAAGTAAATTTTAGGTGGTTGACCGCACGATATGGGAGACTCAATGGATACAATAGATTTTGGAGTGACCAATATAGGAACAAATTCTCGGTGTTCAACTTCGGGATCAAGATTTTCTCCACTTACATAATATAGCAATAGAAATATAAGGGGATGATAGACCCTATTTCATTAGTCATGGGGATTATTTCCAGTCTGACCAATAACAGCTGCCCCCTAAAGCATAAATATGGGATCTGGATCAACTTTCAGTTGAGCAACATCAAGTTTGGGAGGTATGGTCTCACAGATTGGATGGATCGTGACCACGGGTAGCTATGAGGACTCCGTCTCGACAACAGTAGATGGAACGTGATGAGTAGAAACAACTTGTGCCAACTCTATTATATGGGAAGATGATGCGTCACCAGAGGTACTGATAGTACTGGTTTCGGTAGAGTGATCGCCTTCACCTACCAAAAGTAATTTCTGGTGGTAAAGGTGGTTTTAATACTAATCTATGTGAATGACAGGGGAAAAGGATTTTTTTCTTCCATGATTACTGATTTATTTTAACCAAAAAAAATAAAAAAAATAAAAGGGTATTACTAGGCGAAAGGTTTACCAAGAAACTGTGAACTGCAGAATACCTCTTGGCGAACCAAGATGTACGGGCAGGCAATCTCCCCGAATGTTGTGTTTGGTGTATCACAATTTACAAGATGGCTGAATCAGTTAACAATGGATGGATAGAAACCTAAATTTTTCCTCCCAAATATACTCAAAGGTACGTGGAGGCCCAAGTCTGTATTAGCGTTGTCTGATGCAAAACCGCACAATGAGAGCACCACAGTAGAGTGGCCAATTTGTTGGAAAGAATTGTGAATTACTGATAAAACACGCTTCCCTAGACAGATGACAGTCTATAACAATAGATTAAAGACTATAAAAATACCTTTCCTAACTCAGAGAAAACACCTAGAAAGGATTAGAGGATTACTTGTAATCCAAGTGCTTCTAGATGGCTTGTTCTGTCGCTTCCGTTGTAGCTTCAAATTCAATCAGTTTGTGCGAAATTCTTCCTGCAAGAAAGAACACTAAAATAGAAAAATATAGAAATAATATAGATGTCTATTCAAGTTAGTTAGCTAAATCAGTAAAGCATAAACCATATACATCAACTAAGATCTTACAATATGGAAAATCAAAGCCAATATAGATGCATATAGGGAAAAGTAAGTTGTATTATTTATTGATGATAGAAGGAGAGGTTACAACCCAATGACTGATTTGAAGTGACCCTTCTAGCAACGATCCTCAGCCCCATCACAGTGTAAATCTCTCCAGCATCTGTTACACAAATCTAACTCTCAATTGAAATTCCACCAACATTTATCTACTCAAATTCCTCCTTTTCAAGCACTCTGATATGCGCTCAATTTATAGAGAGGCTAAGGTATTTTTACAATCAATGACTTTCAAATAATAGGCAAGACATGTTCCAAATCTTGTAGATGTCAAATGGACACTTGGATTCGAAAATTGACACATGTGAACTCTTCTAGAAGGAAATGGCCAAGTGGAGATTCCGAAACAATGAGAATTTCGCTCCCAATGTGACCAACGCACCTGTGAATGTCACGAAATTCTTTGTAGAGCAGCCTTGCATGGGCCTACTTGCATATGGAATTCACTTAGTCCCTTTAGAGGCAAATTTCATGAGCTCTCATATGTTATATAGTAAACTTCAAACCTTGGAAACTTTTGCTTGATGAAAGTCATGCTTGTTTTGTCTTGTTCTTTGTCTTAGGGAATGTAGCAATTTGAAATGATAGGGGATGATAGACCCTTAGTAATTGGTCCTGGAGATGATGCGCAGTTAACCAAGTCATTGGGAATGATGCCAAAATTGACCTTAGACAATATATTTGTTTTACAAACAAAACATGCCCAAGGTTTGTTACGCATCTTCATGATGGAAGATTGCAAAATTTCATCTACAGGTAAGTCTAACACACGAAAAATTTCAACCAAGATTGATTCAAAGGAAGTTAATGAGTTAGTCTGCAAGAAACTAGTGGGAACTTTATCTATCTTACTTCCACCAGACTATGCAATTAGCTGTATATCCCTGCAAACTAAAAAACATAACACTGAAGAATCAAGCTATATATTCCTGCAAACTGAAGAACATAACATTGAACAACCGCAAACAGGATGTTCCAACATGTAAAGGGAACATTATATTTTTTCCTTATATTTGGGAAAAGAAGAGAAACTCATTTGTGTGGCCATTCAAACTTAGATTGGGTAGGATCCATGGATGACAATAAGTCTAAAACAAGCCATGTATTCAGTCTTAGCATAGGGGCAGTTCTTTGGACCAACAAAACTAAAATATAGTTTCACCTTTCTCTACAGAATAAAAATAAAAAACAATAGTCAAAGGGACATGTAAAGTAGATTAGCATAGAAGAATTCTTGCTGATTTGAAATTTCATCAGGATGATCCCACGCTACCTTTTTGTGATAGATTAGGATGATCCCACACAACCTTTTCGTGATAGCTTAGAAGAATTCTTGGAGATTTGTAAGTTCCTAATTTTGAGCCCACAAAACTTTTTTGTGATAGCTTAGAAGAAATATTGCATGTTTGTAGGTTCAACAAGATGAGCCCATAGTACCTTTTTTGTGATAGCTTAGGATGATCCCACACTACCTTTTTGTGATAGCTTAGAAGAAAGCTTGCATGTTTGTAGGTTCAGCAGGATGAGCCCACAATACATTTTTGTGATAAACAAGGAGTCCTTACCATGGAAAAGAATCTCATATTATCCTAGCAGACCAAACATACTAAAGTCCATTACAATGGCAAAGAAATTAATACCCTTGTTTTTATAACTTATTTCTCTTGTTCTTCTCTTAGCTGGGGTCATCTTATCCTTTCCATATTGTACACAGTTTTCCAGAAGTCATTTAAGTCGATTTCTTCCACCATCCCAACCTTGAGAATTGTGAACCCAATCAGATAATAGTTACTCATATTGGGAAATAAATGTTCAAATAAATTTCTAATCAATCACCCTCTCAATCTGAATGATGAATATAATCTCTCTACAAATACGAAAGAGTCTGTAGAACCTATTAAGAAGGGAATGCCTTCTAACTTCAAGATAATATCATTAACAAGAAATATCAGGAAGAAATGTTGTCATAGATATAGTTCTTGTCTCCTGAAAATAGTTACAATTCGATTTCCTAGACCTAAACTACATTCTGCTCGTGTCTAGGGTCCAATAATGGAACATCACTCCAACACTTTCCTAAGTTGCCCAATATTTTTCAGTACTGCCAAGTGAAATTTGTCCATATATATATATATATATATATATATATAGAGAGAGAGAGAGAGAGAGAGAGAGAGAGAGAGAGATTGATGGTGATTTCTAAATTTGCAAGTGCGTTCTAACCATCTTGCTGACACGTCCCCCCATCCCCACTGTTCTCGTCTCAAAAACTAGTACAACATAGATGTTCACAAATTTGGTTAATGTGTTAGACTCCTATACCAATAGGTGTCATTTTTCATGATTGTCTTGATTGAACTATGGAATATGTTCAAACCTTTTTTTGAGCAAAGGTGTTCCATATTCTTGAAAAACCAAAAAATCAAAAAATTTAAAAAATGTAAAGAGGGTATACCCTAAAAAGAAAAATCAAAGGGTAAGAAAAATCAAAGGGTAAGAAAAATAAAAATGGCCAAAAAGCAAAAGAAATGAACCCCAAACAAAAAATAGGCCAAGGAAAGTGTGCAAATCCAAATGCCACTACTATTTCATTTTTGTAAATAAGCAATTGTGTGCAGCTTGTCAAACTTTTGCCACAATTTATGAAGGGTCAAACTGTTTAAACTTGGCTTATTCATATTTCAATTTCATGTTATAGAATAGAGAATAAATATCTGACCAAACAGTTTAATCTTGGCAGATAAGTAGATAGGTAGAGTTATTAAAAGGTGCTCAACAGTTTAATCTGAGCCCTTGGATGTAATAAGTGTAGAAATAGATAGATTTATAATGTAAAAAGAAAAGGTTGAAAAGGGTTTGCAAGTCTAAATGCACCCTAATAAAGAAGAGAAAATGGTAGTAGTAGATAGGGTAGGTAGATGGTGTTGCAAAAGTTTTATCTGATGAATGATGCTGCTAAATGTTTTTGATCCTTTACTTTCATCACAAATACTGAAGCAGGAAATACACTGGAAAATCACAGCAAGCAAAGTCAAAATCATTAACCTCCGTCATCACTTTCCCCTTAAAAGTCTTATTAATTTCCCCCAAAGTACTAAGGTATTTGGAGATCAAAGGGGCTCAGGGCATTTCCTTGACTTTTGGAGGGACCGGACCCTCGGCCTAATGATCAAAAAGACCTAAGTACTTGAGATAATTCATCATTATAATAATTCATCTTTAACATTTTCCTAAGTAAAATCTCATTTTGCTTAGGAAAATTATGCAAAATTCCATAAAAATCCCTCAAAATAACTTACTATTCTAAGTTTAAGTGTTGAAGATGAGATATTGCAATTTACTTCAGAAATTGTCACTTTCTTAGATGTGTAAAGTTTTTGAGTTCCCTTGTCCCTTTGTCATATTTACATTTAACTCTATTTACTAAATCCCTAGTGAAAGTGCCTTGTCCTAAGTATATAACTCCTTTTTACATACATATCCCAAAAAACCCATCTATTATAAAGTTTAGCCAAAGTATTTATTTCCCCGTGCATTCAAATAAAAACCCACTATACAAGCCCTTTGGTTAAATATATCGTTATATAATACTCCCGCCCCTATGGTAAATTAATTATATCGGTTAATTTATCATATAATGAAAAAACATATATGAGAAAATCTTTAAACATATGATATATATGTTTAAAATAAAAAGAATAAACCCGAAGTTTTATGTTTAAAAAACCAAAACTTCGGAAATCGGAAAGATCCTCATGCCACCGTGGCCCATCCAATAGGCATCCCATCCAACGAAACCCCGCCGCGACTCCTTTTTCCATTATAATTATGGGATTAATTAGTTATCAGAACTAATTAATAACCTTCCCTCCACCAATCATATGCCACCCGGGATGATTAATTAAACGTTAATTATGTCGGGCCCGCGTGATAACCACCCCACTATCTCCCCGTCCTTTCCACCGTTAGATCGCCTTTCCACAGATCAACGCTCCCTATCAATTCCGCTACCCGTCCCTTGTCAGCACTTTAACGCGCGGGGAAATGGTGGTATTGGAATAGTTCACCTGCCACGCGTCCATCGCCCAATGGAATCGCTCCCCCCGCGCTCAATACCACCTTTTTCCATAAGCGGTGCGGGGACTAACCGCTTACCGCCCAGCCCCCCACCACACATCAGCCCGTACTAAAGTGACGTCACTCCTCGAAAAACTAAAAACCCCTTTTTTGAATTTGGAAATAAAACAAATTCGCGTGTTTTTATGTCATTTTCATCATTTGAACGCGACTGCGCTTTCTGTTACGAATTTCAAATTTCCACTGAAATCCACTGTTCAATTCGATTTCGCTCCAGATTTCCGCCAGACCTGTGTTCAAGCATCCTCCTGCTACCGCCTGATACCTGTTAAAAACCATCTTTCCTCCAAGAACAGGTATTTATCCTATAGCGCTTTGAACTTCAAAAGAAATTTTGTTTTCCTTGTTTTCCACTGGATTAGTGATTAAATCTTATCACTGAGATCATTCCCTGAGGTTTTAAAACTGTGAATTGTTCCCCTGAAACTGCAATTGTGTTAATTTCCTTCATTTAAAATTGAAATTGCACCCGGCCTATCAAGAAAAACCAGAAACCTCCGTTTTGAATCCACAAGAACCAAAATGGAAGCCCCGGCAGCTTTGAATGTAACTCCACTGAATGCCCCCCACCGAGAGTTAGAATATTTGCCTTTAGTAGATAAAGATTTCCAGATTAAAGACTTGCATTTTGATGAAAGTCCCCTTCTGAGTTATTGTCGCTGCAGAGACGAGTACTCGAAGGGGCAAGATATCATTGGGTTGTGGGAATCCAATCTCCCGAGATATCTCATCCCCTCAGTCATTTCTTTCCCAGAAATCATCCACTATTGCCATTCTAACTATGATCCCACTCAGAGAGCTGTAATATCCCCTGACCATAGTGTTCTTTTCTCCATTACTCCCCAGGCTATCAATGCAATGCTACATTTTGAACCAGACCAAGAACTAGCACCTTTGTCTATGGAAGAATTGATTGAAAAGTCTAATAAATTGACCTCAGAAAAATTGGAGTCCATTTGCCAGAATTTCATGTTGCCTGAACATCAACCTAAGGGACCTCCTCCCTATGGTTTTTATTATTTCACTAAGTTGGGAAGGCTCATCCTAAATATGATATCTTTTGTCTTGAGTTTCAATACCAGTGAATATGTTGATGAGATAACCCTGGTTTTGCTGTCTATTTTTACTCCTGGGCAACCTCCTGAAGTTAAATATGACTTTTCCTCCTTCATAGCCAATAAGATCCATGATCAGTTCATGAGGCTAGATGATGAGAAAGTTTTCAAATATTCCTCAGTTATTTATCATCTCATTATCTTCTATCAATCAGAAAAGGAAGCTATCAAGCAGACATCCACCACAGAAGCTACTACAACTATAGGTACTACAACAGCAAAGCAACAAACAGAGCCAGTGTAGGTAAACACTTCTGGTTTAAGTTCTGATGAGTTGATAAAACAAATGGAAAGTTTACAATTAAGAGTCACAGAACTTCAAACCACAAAGTTACAATTAGAAAATTTGGAGCAAAAGTATGATACATCTAAGAAGACAGTTGCTGATAATACCAGGGAAATTAAAAGATTGGACAGATTAGTTAAGGCTTTAGAAAAAGATCTTTCATTAGAAAAGCCTTTGAAGGAAATAAATGAAATTCTTTGGGGAAATATAATTGAGTTAATAAAAAGTATTTGGCCCTCTATTCAAGCAATTTTTGAACAAAATGACCTGATTAAAGTAGCTCAGGAAGAAATAAACAGAACAAGAGATGAACTAAGAGGTAGACCTGAGCAGGCCAATCAACTTATTCAATTTTTGAACACCCGAACAAAACAACAGCTTGCAAGACTAGGAATTGAAGACAAGACCGGCACTATTTTGATGATAAAAAGAGTTTTCATCAAAAGAACTTTTATGCAGAATTTAGAAAGGAAGTGTTCAGATATTTTGGATGATATTAATGCTTTCAGAGAAAAATTTCAAGTTTTGTTAGACAGTGGGTTACCCAGTCCAATGCTCTCACAGGACCAAATAATGGAATTGGAAACCTATGTCAAGAAAATAGATATCCATGCTCAAAATACAACTGCTAGTTCTATCAGTTTGACAAAAACAACGTTGCCAACAGGGAGAAATATTTATGATAGGTTGAAGAATTTATTTCATCTTGAACATGAAATAAAATATTTGTTTCCTAATGAGCCCACTTTTTACAAACTCACAGAGGCTGATCAGACATTGAGGAAACTTAAAAGGACTATGATACCAGAAGATCAATGGTGGAATGACCTATTGGAAATTCTATGAAAATTATCTTCAGTATGAGAATTTTATCTTTTTACTATTATGTGAAAGATAAAAATGAGCACAGATGAAAGAGTATCAGTTGAACATGTTAAAGAGTATCCGTAAAGACAAAGAGTATCAAACAAGCAAAGAAATTACTCCAAGGGACAGCACCGAGCCCTATTTCAGCACTTACCTCCAGCACATCAGCAAAATGAGGGAACAGCACATCAGCAGTTACCTATTATTCTATCCATGAGACTATTTGTCTCCTGTTTATTTGTAAATTACGCCTTAGTCACCCTAGATTATTGGCTAGGTTAGTGTGAGATTTTTTCAAGTATTTTTTGTATAAATAAACCCTCAAAGAAAGTATTGAGGGTGGATTCTATTACTTTGTTGTAACATTAAGATTTTCGGAATAAAAACATTTTGGAGAAATTTATTCGTGGCTTACTGGATGACGATTTGAAGCTCAGGACTTTTTGCAGGATTCATGTGTTGGACTGCAGTTCAATAAGTCTTTCTACCCTTTTTCTTAAGTTTTATACCAGTTTATAATATCATTATGTCCATTTCTGAATAATTTACATAAAGGATTGAATCAGAATTTACTTAATTGTACTCTGATTTCAGATGTGATTGTTCTTAATGTTTTCCTCTAAATTAGTTATAAGCATGAATTCTTAAATGCTCTTGCTTTGCTAATTTAAACATCGTTGATTACTATAATAAAGAATTCTTCATTGCTCTTTGTTTGTAGTCATCTCATTTCTTTCTTTTGAACATGGTGAAAGATTCTTAGCTGCCTTTCATCCCTTCCAAAATCATCCCATCCACTTTAAATTTTAAGGATTGTTCTCTGTCTAGCTACCTTGCCCTGTAAAACCATCTTGTGTGTAGAATAGAAATCCAGTAAAGCCATCCTTTGACTCCATAGCCCAATGGACTGAAAAATTTCAACCTTGCCCTTAGTTTGTGGATTCCACCATTTTTCAAAACAAACTCTTGGATCTATAACTAGCCTAAAACCTTCTAAGAACAAAGATAAATTATAAAGAGAGAGCCCTCTCTGGATGCAGATTGGCTAGATTCTGCATCTGAAGGTTGGTTTGTGGTTACCTCGAGTATACTTTCCTTTTCCACAACTTCTAGGAAAACCTGAGAGATAACATAGTGGCGACCATACTAGGGACCTGAATCATTTTTTGTCAATATTGTTCACTTATAAGCTATAGACAGAGTCTGAAGATCAGCCAGGTAGCCTTTGAAATTGCTTTTGCTCTGCAATTGCAAAAGTAAATAAATGTTGCTTCAGTCTATCTCTGATTTAGCTTATATACTGAACCTTAGTTTCAAAATATTCAATCAGATTCTCTAGTTTAACAGATCTTTGAGAAAATTTTAATCATACATCATTATTTCTTGAAGAATTTGTAGAAGTTGTATTTATTCTTTCAATTAAAATCAAAAAATCTAAAAACACATAGTCTAGGAAAACTGGCTTCAAAAAGGATTCGACATACTAGGTCAAACCCTGACCCCAATCCACCACCAATATTTGAAAATCCAAATCTGATTCCTAGGATTCTAAGAAGACAAGGAAGTCAAGAAAGTTCTGAAAGAGGAAGTCAAGAGAGTTCAGGAAGTTCTAGACCACTTTCTAGATCTGCATCTTGTCCTGTGAAAATTATATATATTGATGAAATTCCTTTTGATGCATGATTTGAAACATCTTTATTTGTGAATTTTTCTGAAACCGAATTATCCAGATTAGTTCCAGATCCATTTTTCTTTGAAGATTTGCAATACAGATTTGTTTCACATCATCTTGACAGACAATTACAGAACTCTATTCAATCTGAACAAACCTTTGAAGAAAATTCAAACATCTCTGTAATTACTAAAGTATATCCAAGTTCAGTTACTTTTTCTCAAGATTTTCAAACACTTGTCACCCCTTCTACTCCTCCATCTCCTCCTGCCAGACCATCAACTCCTATTACCCCACTATATCTTCCAATGGCCAATCGATACGCCCCTTTGCAGCTACCAGCCAACCCTCCTGCTTTGCCCCAAGATTATCAGAGTAAGATCACACCTTTTGATGGATCAGGTACTTACACAGCACAAAAACACACCAAAAGGATGACTGATTACTTTGAGTTCTATGAAATTGACACTGATAATGTCCGAATGAGAATTTTCATTCAGAGTCTTACTGGAGAAGTTAGGACATGGTTTAGGGCCCTTGCTCCAAATAGTATTGCAGATTTACCAGCTTTATATAGGGCATTTCTAAACAGATGGGAGAAGAAGAAACATCCTCTTCAGATCCTGTCAGAATTCGAAAAATTGAGAAGAAGGCCTAATGAAACAGTACAAGATTACATCATTAGATTCAATGAAGCATATAACGCAGTTCCTCAAAACCTAAGACCCCCACCTGACTCCGTATTAGTTAAATTTCCAGACGGTTTTGATTCTGACATTGCTTATTCCCTCAGGGAAAGAGCTCCCCAAACATTAGAGGAAATGCAAAACATAGTGGTGAGTGTAGAAGCAAATCTGATAGAAAAACGAGCCAGAGCAAGAGTAGAAAGAAGAATGCCTCTGAATGAAGAACCTTCAGCTTTTGAAAAGAAGCTGGATGCAATCATTAAAGGTATGGAAAGATTAGGAGACAGAGTGGAGACCATTGAAAGAAAGTCTTCTAGTGATAATCAGAATGTTGCAAGAAACCCAAACTTTAGGAGAAATCTGAATCAAAATATTGGAAAGAATGTCCCTGACCAAAACATTAGGCCACCTTTCCAAGAAAACTTCGTTGAAGGTTCCACTTCTGAAGAACCTACAGAAGACGTAGAAATAAACAATGTAACTGATGACAAAAATGAACCAGAAGTCTTCTTATCCCAGGATGATCAAGAGAATCACAGCCTTGAAACATTCCAAACTCATTCAGGTGAGACTTTTGATTTTAAGGAGGGCTATGACACAGCAATTTATGAGGTCCATAAACAGTATAATTTGAGAAGTAGATGAATTGATGTGCCAGAGAATAGCAAACAAAAAAATGCAAAACAAAATGTCAAAGGAAAATTTAACATTCCCCCTGTACAAAACATTCCCCAAGTACAAATTTTGTCTAGGATAACTCCCAACCCTTCAAATCCAATAATTGAAGATGTCTCTGACAACCAACCAAACAACAAACAACAATCTAATACTTTTCCTCCTGTGGGAAATGTAGAAGAAACAGTAGAAGTTAGTTCAGATACCCCTTCAAAACAAAATTTCATTCATGAAAAAGAGAAAAACATTGAAGACCCAAAAAATAGAGAAAACCCAACTGTGCAAAACACTAAAACTCAAACAGAAAAACCTTTCAATCTAGAGGCTGAAATAGGCAAACTAAAAATAACTGTTCCTTTATCAGAATTGGCTAAACATGATGTCTATAGAAGTCAAATTACCAAGTCCCTAAACATTAACATTACTGGATTGGATGATTCAGTAAATATTCTTAATGATCAACCCAAACTTCTTTTTGGCCCCGAGGTAAATGGCAAACCAGAAAGTGGAGGAACTCCTCCATTTTATGTAAGCCTGAATGTTCATGACAAGATACTCCATAATGAAATGCTTGATTCTGGAGCATCTCACAATTTGATGCCAAAAGCAGTAATGGAAAGACTAAATCTAGATATTACCAGACCGTACAAAGATTTGTTTTCATTTGATTCTAGTCAGGTAAAATGTTTAGGTTTGATTAAAGATTTGTGTGTTACTTTGGTACAATACCCTACTAAGTCTGTTTTGATGGACATAGTAGTGGCTGATATTCCACCTAAATATGGTATGTTATTGTCTAGATCTTGGGGTGCTAAACTTGGAGGGTCTATTCAACTGGACATGTCATATGCAACTATTTCAGTATTTGGTCAACCTAAAAGATTATATAGAGAAACCTTGATGAAATACTTAGTCAGTAGCCATGAGAAGCCTGAAAAATTCCCTGTTTACTCTATACATTCTGATATGGATTCTTTTATTTTATACAATGCTGAGTTGGATCTTCCTACTGAAATAGAAGCTCCAGAATTGGAAATCACAAACAAAACTACTGTTAAAATTGAAGAAATTTTTGAAAACAAAGAAACACCAGATGATCAAGAAAAACGAGAAGAAACTAAACAACTAGCCCCTGTCAAGAAACATTTTAAAACAATTGATGAAGATTATGAACATGAAATTCTATGGCATTTAGAGTTTGATGGCTCAGTAAACAAATTAGGGGCAGGAGCTGGGATTTGGTTACATAATGTTGAAAATAATCATGCGGAGGGTCATGCTTATAGGTTGAATTTCAAATGAACTAACAACATGGCAGAGTACGAAGCTCTTTTATTAGGGCTTAAACATGTCAAGAAGTTAGGAGCTATTAGGGTATCAATGATAGGAGACTCCGAACTAATCATTCAACAGATTAAAGGAGAATGTTCAACAAAAGACGTGAGATTGAAACAATACAGAGAAACAGTTGTAGAAATTCTCAACACCTTTCTACAAGCTCAACTTGCCAAGATTCCCAGGAAACAAAATTTGCATGCTCACAGCCTCGCAATGTTTGCTAGCACATGCAAGTTACCTTTTGATCCTAATCATCAGTTTTCAGCTGAGATTAGACATAGGCCTGCTATACCAGACAATCTTTTGAATTGGCAAGTATTTGTTAATAACAATCAAATCAATAGTTTTTTGACACTTCAAAATGAGTTTTCTAACTGTATTATAGATGAAGACATAATTATTGATGAATTTGATCAAGAAAAAGAACAAAAAATAGAAATTTCAAGAGAAAATGCAATTCATATGCTGCACCCAACAACATTCACAGAAAAAGACATGCAGAATTTGAAACACATGGAATCTGATGAGATCATAGAAGATGAGACAGAAATCATTAATTTAAAAGATAATCATTTGCCCAAAGGATTAACTCCTTTGGAAGATCTGTTTGACTCAAATAATATTCCATTTAGACCTAAAATGGAACCAGTTAAGGCTGATATGGAAGAATGCAACTTAGGAACCCCAGAAAATCCTAAAATGGTTAAGTTGTCCAAATCTCTTCCAAAAGATCAAAAGGTCAAATATGTTGAACTATTGAGAGAATTCCAGGATGTTTTTGCCTGGAGTTATGAAGATCTGAAATCTTATGATACATCCATCATTCTACACACTATACCTTTGAAACCAGATCAGAAACCTTTCAAACAAAAGCTTAGAAGAATAAATCATGTTTTATTACCCTCAATTGAAAAGGAAATTAAAAGAATGTTTGAAGCAGGGATTATAGCTCCTATCAGATTCTCAGAATGGGTTTCTAACCTGGTACCAACAAGGAAGAAGACCGGGGAAATTAGACTGTGTGTTGACCTAAGAAATTTGAATAAAGTTTCTTTAAAAGATAATTATCCTTTACCAAAAATGGACCATATTCTACAAAGGGTAGTGGGATCTTCTAGGATATCTCTACTGGATGGATTTTTAGGGTACAACCAGATTCTGGTTCATCCTGATGATCAGGATAAAACAACATTCACTACACCATGGGGTACGTTTAAATATGTCAAAATGCCATTTGGACTCAAGAATGCAGGAGCTACATTTCAAAGAGCAATGGACATTGATTTTGCTAAAGAAATACATGATTTTCTGGTTATTTATCTAGATGATTTGACTGTCTTTTCTAAAACAGATCAAGAACATTTAGATCATTTAAGGAAAGTATTTATAAAATGCAAAAAATATGGGATTTCTTTAAACCCTAAAAAGTCATTATTTGGTTTGGAAGAAGGAAAGCTTTTAGGCCATATCATTTCTAAAGATGGCATTAGGATTGATCCAGAAAGAATACAAGCAATTTACAGATACCTCATCCTAGAAACATAAAAGAGTTGCAAGCATTCATAGGAAAAATTAATTTCTTGAGAAGATTTATTTCTAGTTTAGCTGAATTACTTAGATTACTCACTAACATGTTGTGGAAAGATTCAAGCATTGACTGGACTGTAGAAGCCAAACAATCATTTGAGGAAATTAAAATGGCTTTAACAAGGACACCAGTTCTTACCAGTCCCAAATTTGACAGAGATTTCATTATTTTTTCATTTGCTTCTGAACACACAGTTGCAGCTGTTTTACTTCAAAAAGATGATCAAGGGTGTGAAAAACCAATAGCATTTTTTAGTAAAGCACTTAGGGATGCATCTTTGAAATACAATATTATGGAAAAACATGCTTTTGCATTGGTAAAAGAAATTAAAGATTTCAGAGTTTACATATTATATTCTCATGTGATAGCTTATTTGCCTAATGCTGTAGTTAAAGATATTTTGACTCAAGATGGCATTGAAGGTAAAAGAGGTAAGTGGATAGCTACCATTTTAGAATATGATATTGAGATTAAACCAACAAAACTCATAAAAGGTCAAGGTTTGGCACAACTCATGACTGAAACTAATTGCCAAGCCTTAGACATTAACGAACTGGATGACAATCAGGAGAAGGCGACGCCACAGATCAGTCAAGATTTCTTAGATTCACCATGGTACACTGATACCATTCATGTTTTATTAAACCTGCAAGCTCCTCCAGGGTTGTCCAGAACGAAAAGAAGATTTTTAAAAATGAGATCTTTGAAATATTGTATTTTAGATAGCACTCTATTTTGGAAAAATCATGAAGGAATCTTATTGAATTGTCTATTAAAAGATGAAACTGATAAAGTTCTTAATGAATTTCATGCAGGGGATTGTGGAGGACATCTCTACTAGAAATCAACTGCAGACAAAATATTAAGGGCTGTTTTTCACTGGCCAACATTATTTTCTGATGTTAAGAAATTTGTAACAACTTGTCATAAGTGTCAGATTTTTGAGGGTAAAAGAAAGTTGTTACCTCTGCCATTAAAACCAATTTCCACAGAAAGACCTTTTCAACAAAGGGGATTAGATTTTATTGGAGAAATTCATCCACCTTCTTCAAGGCAACACAGATGGATTCTTACTGCCACAGACTACTTCACTAAGTGGATTGAAGCTATCCCATGCAGACAGGCCAATGATTCTGTGATTATAGGGTTTTTAGAAACCAATATACTTTCAAGATTTGGCTGTCTAGAAAAGATTATAACAGATAATGCTGCTGCATTTAAGTCAAATAAAATGATTAGTTTCTGTAGTAAATATCATATTACATTAGGCCATTCAACAGCTTATTACCCTCAGGGTAATGGACTAGCAGAATCCTCCAATAAAAGACTTATTAATATCATCAAAAAGTTATTGGAAGAAAACAAAAAGAATTGGCACAAGAAACTGACCAATGCATTGTGGGCAGACAGACTTACAACTAAGAAACCAATTGGGACTAGTCCATATGAATTAGTTTATGGCCTTGAAGCAAGATTCCCATCATCTTTAGGAATTCCTGTTATGAAATTACTTCAGGAGGCTCAAGTGGAACCAAATGACATTCAAAGAAGAATTAATCAAACAATCCACTTGCAGCAAACCCGGGAAGAGGTATACCAACGATCTCAAGTCTTGCAGGAAAAGCTAAAGAAAATGTTTGATAAAAGGACTAAAGCAGAAGATTTTCAACTAGGTGATAAAGTCCTAAGATGGGATTCTAGAAGAGAAGAAAAAGGGAAACATGGGAAATTTGATTTCTTGTGGAAAGGGCCTTACATCATACATGCCTTGCAAGGAAACAACACATACTTTTTGAAGAATTTGGACAATTCAGAAGCTGAAGAAGGACCAGTCAATGGTCGAATGCTGAAGCATTATTTTGATCCTATTTACTAGGATGTTTTAATTTTTCTAACTTGTACATAATATATCCTTTTCTAATGCAGTTTGGATTGGATGGTGACTTCTTGAAGTTGAAGCCCGAAGTGAAGGCCCTAAGCTTCAAAAGTTTCACTATCATATGTACAATAAAGCTACCAGAAGAAGGAGATTACATGGTTCAGTTTAAGGCATTTTTGAGGCAACTGACCTGCTGTTCTTGACTTTTCACAAGGAAAAGCCATCCCCAAGTGGAGCCAGTGTTAGACTCCTATACCAATAGGTGTCATTTTTCATGATTGGCTTGATTAAACTATGGAATATGTTCAAACCTTTTTTTGAGCAAAGGTGTTCCATATTCTTGAAAAACCAAAAAATCAAAAATTTTAAAAAATGTAAAGAGGGTATACCCCAAAAGAAAATCAAAGGGTAAGAAAAATAAAATGGTCAAAAAAGTGAAAGAAATGAACCCCAAACAAAAATTAGACCAAGGAAAGTGTGCAAATCCAAATGCCACTACTATTTCATTTTTGTAAATAAGCAATTGTGTGCAGCTTGTCAAACTTTTCCACAATTTATGAAGGGTCAAACTGTTTAAACTTGACTCATTCATGTTTCAATTTCATGTTTTAGAATAGAGAATAAATATCTGACCAAACTGTTTAATCTTGGCAGATAAGTAGATAGGTAGAGTTAATAAAAGGTGCTCAACAGTTTAATCTGAGCCCTTGGATGTAATAAGGGTAGAAATAGATAGATTTATCATGTAAAAAGAAAAGGTTGAAAAGGGTTTGCAAGTCTAAATGCACCCTAATAAAGAAGAGAAAATGGTAGTAGTAGATAGGGTAGGTAGATGGTGTTGCAAAGTTTTATCCGATGAATGATGCTGCTAAATGTTTTTGATCCTTTACTTTCATCACAAATACTGAAGCAGGAAATACACTGGAAAATCACAGCAAGCAAAGTCAAAATCATTAACTTCCCTCATCACTTTCCCCTTAAAAGTTTTACTAATTTCCCCCAAAAGTACCAAGGTATTTGGAGATCAAAAGGGCTCAAGGCATTTCCTTGACTTTTGGAGGGACCGGACCCTCAGCCTAATGATCAAAAAGACCTAAGTACTTGAGATAATTCATCATTATAATCATTCATCTTTAACCTTTTCCTAAGTAAAATCTCATTTTGCCTAGGAAAATTATGCAAAATTCCATAAAAATCCCTCAAAATAACTTACTATTCTAAGCTTAAGTGTGGAAGATGAGATATTGCAATTTACTTCAGAAATTGTCACTTTCTTAGATGTGCAAAGTTTTTTGAGTTCCCTTGTCCCTTTGTCATATTTACATTTAACTCTATTTACTAAATCCCTAGTGAAAATGCCTTGTCCTAAGTATATAACTCCTTTTACATACATATCCCAAAAAACCCATCTATTATAAAGTTTAGCCAAAGTATTTATTTCCCCGTGCATTCAAATAAAAACCCACTATACAAGCCCTTTGGTTAAATTTATTGTTATATAATACTCCCGCCCCTTATGGTAATTAAATAATGTTTATTTATTACCATATAATAATAAATATTAAAACAACATTTAAACATATAATTCTATATGTTTAACACAAAAAGAATAAACCCGAAGTTTTATTTTTAAAACCAAAACTTCGGAAAATCCCCTATGCCACCGTGGCCCATCCACCTGGCATTCCACCCGACGTTTCAACCACAAATGAAACCCCGCCGTGACCCCTCTTTCCATTATACCATGGGATTAATTAATTATTAGAATTAATTAATAACCGACTACCTCCACCAATCAACTCCCGCCCGGGGTGATTAATTAACGATAAATATATTGGGCCCGCACCATTTAACTTCCCACCATCTCCCCGTCATTTCAACCGTCAGATCGCTCCTCCAAAGATCAACGCTCCTCGGCAATTCCGCTACCCATCCTTTGTCAGAACTTTAACGCGCGGGGGCTTGGTGGTATTTAACTAGTCTCCCGTCCACGTGTCGATACTCTAATGGAATCGTTGCCCGCTCGTTCAATACCACATTTGTCTATAAGCGGTGCGGGGACTAACCGCTTACCGCCCGGCCCCCCTGCCCCACGTCAGCCCGTACCAAAGTGACGTCACTCCTCGAAAAACTAAAACCCCCTTTTTTGACTTTGGAAATAAAACAAATTCGCGTGTTTTTATGTCATTTTCATCATTTGAACGCGACTGTGCTTTCCGCTACGAATTTCAAATTTCCACTGAAATCCACTGTTCAATTCGATTTCGCTCCAGAATTCCGCCAGACCTGTGTTCAAGCATCATCCTGCTACCGCCTGATACCTGTTAAAAGCCAGCTTTCCTCCAAGAACAGGTATTTATCCTATAGCGCTTCGAACTTCAAAAGAAAGTCTGTTTTCCTTGTTTTCCACTGGATTAGTGATTAAATCTTATCACTGAGATCATTCCCTGAGGTTTTGAAACTGTGAATTGTTCCCCTGAAACTGCAATTGTGTTAATTTCCTTCATTTAAAATTGAAATTGCACCTGGCCTGTGAAGAAAAACTAGAAACCTCCGTTTTGAATCCACAAGAACCAAAATGGAAGCCCCGGCAGCTTTGAATGTAACTCCACTGAATGCCCCCCACCGAGAGTTAGAATATTTGCCTTTAGTAGATAAAGATTTCCAGATTAAAGACTTGCATTTTGATGAAAGTCCCCTTCTGAGTTATTGTCGCTGCAGAGACGAGTACTCAAAGGGGCAAGATCTCATTGGGTTGTGAGAATCCAATCTCCCGAGATATCTCATCCCCTCAGTCATTTCTTTCCCAGAAATCATCCACTATTGCCATTCTAACTATGATCCCACTCAGAGAGCTGTAATATCCCCTGACCAGAGTGTTCTTTTCTCCATTACTCCCCAGGCTATCAATGCAATTCTACATTTTGAACCAGACCAAGAACTAGCACCTTTGTCTATGGAAGAATTGATTGAAAAGTCTAATAAATTGACCTCAGAAAAATTGGAGTCCATTTGCCAAAATTTCATGTTGCCCGAACATCAACCTAAGGGACCTCCTCCCTATGGTTTTTATTATTTCACTAAGTTGGGAAGGCTCATCCTAAATATGATATCTTTTGTCTTGGGTTTCAATACCAGTGAATATGTTGATGAGATAACCCTGGTTTTGATGTCTATCTTTACTTCTGGGCAACCTCCTGAAGTTAAATATGACTTTGCCTCCTTCATAGCCAATAAGATCCATGATCAGTTCATGAGGCTAGATGATGAGAAAGTTTTCAAATATTCCTCAATTATTTATCATCTCATTATCTTCTATCAATCAGAAAAGGAAGCTATCAAGCATACATCCACCACAGAAGCTACTACAACTACAGGTACTACAATAGCAAAGCAACAAACAGAGCCAGTGCAGGTAAACACTTCTGGTTTAAGTTCTGATGAGTTGATAAAACAAATGGAAAGTTTACAATTAAGAGTCACAGAACTTCAAACCACAAAGTTACAATTAGAAAATTTGGAGCAGAAGTATGGCCATCTGAAAACGATTCTTGATAATGAAATTAAAAAGATTGGGCCAGTTAGTTAAGGCTCTAAGAAAAAGAACTTTCACTAGAAAAAGCCTTTTGGAAATAAATGAAATTCTTTGGGGTAATATAATTGAGTTAATAAAGAGTATTTGGCCCTCTATTCAAGCAATTTTGAACAAAATGACCTAATTAAAGTAACTCGGGAAGAAATACATGTGAACAAGAGATGGGCCCAAGAGGTAGACACAAGCGAATAATCAACATTCAATTTTGAACACAAGAAAAACAACAGCTTGCGAGACTAGGAATTGAAGACTGAGGACCGGCACTATTTTGATGATAAAGAGAGTTTTCATCAAAAGAACTTTTATCCGAGAATTTAGAGGAAGTGTTCAGATATTTTGGATGATATTAATGCTTTCAGAGAAAAATTTCAAGTTTTGTTAGACAGTGGGTTACCAAGTCCAATGCTCTCACAGGACCAAATAATGGAATTGGAAACCTATGTCAAGAAAATAGATATCCATGCTCAAAATACAACTGCTAGTTCTATCAGTTTGACAGAAACAACGTTGCCAACAGGGAGAAATATTTACGACAGGGTGAAGAATTTATTTCATCTTGAACATGAAATAAAGTATTTGTTTCCTAATGAGCCCACTTTTTACAAACTCACAGAGGCTGATGAGACATTGAGGAAACTTAAAAGGACTATGATACCAGAAGATCAATGGTTGAATGACCTATTGGAAATTCTATGAAAATTATCTTCAGTATGAGAATTTTATCTTTTTACTATTATGTGAAAGATAAAAATGAGCACAGATGAAAGAGTATCAGTTGAACAGGTTAAAGAGTATCCGTAAAGACAAAGAGTATCAAACAAGCAAAGAAATTACTCCAAGGGATAGCACCGAGCCCAATTTCAGCACTTACTTCCAGCACATCAGCAAAATGAGGGAACAGCACATCAGCAGTTACCTATTATTCTATCCACGAGACCATTTGTCTCCTGTTTATTTGTAAATTACTCCTTAGTCACCCTAGATTATTGGCTAGGTTAGTGTGAGATTTTTTCAAGTATTTCTTGTATAAATAAACCCTCAAAGAGAGTATTGAGTGTGGATTCTATTACTTTGCTGTAACATTGAGATTTTCGGAATAAAAGCATTTTGGAGAAATTTATTCGTGGCTTACTGGATGACGATTTGAAGCTCAGGACTTTTTGCAGGATTCATTTGTTGGACTGCAGTTCAATAAGTCTTTCTACCCTTTGTCTTAAGTTTTATATCAGTTTATAATATCATTATGTCCATTTCTGAATAATTTACATAAAGGATTGAATCAGAATTTACTTAATTGTACTCTAATTTCAGATGTGATTGTTCTTAATGTTTTCCTCTAAATTGGTTATAAGCATGAATTCTTAAATGCTCTTGCTTTGCTAATTTAAACATTGTTGATTACTATAATAAATAATTCTTCATTGCTCTTTATTTGTAGTCATCTCATTTCTTTCTTTTGAACATGGTGAAAGATTCTTAGCTTCCTTTCATCCCTTCAAAATCATCCCATCCACTTTAAATTTTAAGGATTGTCCTCTGTCTGGCTATCTTGCCCTGCAAAGCCATCTTGTGTGTAGAATAGAAATCCAGTAAAGCCATCCTTTGACTCCATAGCTCAATGGACTGAAAATATTCAACCTTGCCCCTAGTTTGCGGATTCCACCATTTTCAAAACAAACTCTTGGATCTATAACTAGCCTAAAACCTTCTAAGAACAAAGATAAATTATAAAGAGAGAGCCCTCTCTGGATGCAGATTGGCTAGATTCTACATCTGAAGGTTGGTTTGTGGTTACCTCGGGTATACTTTTCTTTTCCACAACTTCAAGGAAAACCTGAGAGATAACATAGTGGCGACCATACTGGGGACCTGAATCATTTTTTGTCAATATTGTTCACTTATAAGCTATAGACAGAGTCTGAAGATCAACCAGGTAGCCTTTGAAATTGCTTTTTCTCTGAAATTGCAAAAGTAAATAAATGCTGCTTCAGTCTATCTCTAATTTAGCTTATATACTGAACCTTAGTTTCAAAATATTCAATCAGAGTCTCTAGTTTAACAGATCTTTGAGAAAATTTTAATCATACATCATTATTTCTTGAAGAATTTGTAGAAGTTGTATTTATTCTTTCAATTAAAATCAAAAAATCTAAAAACACATAGTCTAGGAAAACTGGCTTCAGAAAGGATTCGACATACTAGGTCAAACCCTGACCCCAATCCACCACCAATATTTGAAAATCCAAATCTGATTCCTAGCATTCTTAGAAGACAAGGAAGTCAAGAAAGTTCTGAAAGAGGAAGTCAAGAGAGTTCAGGAAGTTCTAGACCACTTTCTAGATCTGCATCTTGTCCTGTGAAAATTATATATATTGATGAAATTCCTTTTGATGCACGATTTGAAACATCTTTATTTGTGAATTTTTCTGAAACCGAATTATCCAGATTAGTTCCAGATCCATTGTTCTTTGAAGATTTGCAATACAGTTTTGTTTCACATCATCTTGACAGACAATTACAGAACTCTATTCAATCTGAACAAACCTTTGAAGAAAATTCAAACATCTCTGTAATTACAGAAGTATCTCCAAGTTCAGTTACTTTTTCTCAAGCTTTTCAAACACTTGTCACCCCTTCTACTCCTCCATCTCTTCCTGCCAGACCATCAACTCCTATTACCCCACTTTATCTTCCAATGGCCAATCGATACGCCCCTTTGCAGCTACTAGCCAACCCTCCTGCTTTGCCCCAAGATTATCAGAGTAAGATCACACCTTTTGATGGATCAGGTACTTACATAGCACAACAACACACCAAAAGGATGACTGATTACTTTGAGTTCTATGAAATTGACACTGATAATGTCCGAATGAGAATTTTCGTTCAGAGTCTTACTGGAGAAGTTAAGACATGGTTTAGGGCCCTTGCTCCAAATAGTATTGCAGATTTACCAGCTTTATATAGGGCATTTCTAAACAGATGGGAGAAGAAGAAACATCCTCTTCAGATCCTGTCAGAATTCGAAAAATTGAGAAGAAGGCCTAATGAAACAATACAATATTACATCATTAGATTCAATGAAGCATATAACGCAGTTCCTCAAAACCTAAGACCCCCACTTGACTCTGTATTAGTTAAATTTCCAGACGGTTTCGATTTTGTCATTGCTTATTCCCTCAGGGAAAGAGCTCCCCAAACATTAGAGGAAATGCAAAGCATAATGGTGAGTGTAGAAGCAAATCTGATAGAAAAACGAGCCAGAGCAAGAGCAGAAAGAAGAATGCCTCTGAATGAAGAACCTTCAGCTTTTGAAAAGAAGCTGGATGCAATCATTAAAGGTATGGAAAGATTAGGAGACAGAGTGGAGACCATTGAAAGAAAGTATTCTACTGATAATCAGAATGTTGCAAGAAACCCAAACTTTAGGAGAAATCTGAATCAAAATATTGGAAAGAATGTCCCTGACCAAAACATTAGGCCACCTTTCCAAGAAAACTTTGTTGAAGGTTCAACTTCTGAAGAACCTATAGAAGATGTAGAAATAAACAATGTGACTGATGACAAAAATGAACCAGAAGTCTTCCTATCCCAGGATGATCAAGAGAATCACATCCTTGAAACATTCCAAACTCATTCAGGTGAGACTTTTGATTTTAAGGAGGGCTATGACACAGCAATTTATGAGGTCCATAAACAGTATAATTTGAGAAGTAGACGGATTGATGTGCCAGAGAATAGCAAACAAAAAAATGCAAAACAAAATGTCAAAGGAAAAGTTAACATTCCCCCTGTACAAAACATTCCCCAAGTACAAATTTTGTCTAGGATAACTCCCAACCCTTCAAATCCAATAATTGAAGATGTCTCTGACAACCAACCAAACAACAAACAACAATCTAATACTTTTCCTCCTATGGGAAATGTAGAAGAAACAGTAGAATTTAGTTCAGATACCCCTTCAAAACAAAATTTCATTCATGAAAAAGAGAAAAACATTGAAGACCCAAAAAATAGAGAAAACCCAACTGTGCAAAACACTAAAACTCAAACAGAAAAACCTTTCAATCTAGAGGTTGAAATAGGCAAACTAAAGATAGCTGTTCCTTTATCAGAATTGGCTAAACATGATGTCTATAGAAGTCAGATTACCAAGTCCCTAAACATTAACATTACTGGATTGGATGATTCAGTAAATATTCTTGATGATCAACCCAAACTTCTTTTTGGCCCCGAGGTAAATGGCAAACCAGAAAGTGGAGGAACTCCTCCTTTTTATGTAAGCCTGAATGTTCATGACAAGATACTCCATAATGCAATGCTTGATTCTGGAGCATCTCACAATTTGATGCCAAAAGCAGTAATGGAAAGATTAAATCTAGATATTACCAGACCATACAAAGATTTGTTTTCATTTGATTCTAGTCAGGTAAAATGTTTAGGTTTGATTAAATATTTGTGTGTTACTTTGGTACAATACCCTGCTAAGTCTGTTTTGATGGACATAGTAGTGGCTGATATTCCACCTAAATATGGTATGTTATTGTCTAGATCTTGGGGTGCTAAAATTGGAGGGTCTATTCAACTAGACATGTCATATGCAACTATTTCAGTATTTGGTCAGCCTAAAAGATTATATAGAGAAACCTTGATGAAGTACTTAGTCAGTAGCCATGAGAAGCCTGAAAACTTCCCTGTTTACTCTATACATTCTGATATGGATTCTTTTATTTTATACAATGCTGAGTTAGATCTTCCTACTGAAATAGAAGCTCCAGAATTGGAAACCACAAACAAAACTACTGTTAAAATTGAAGAAATTTCTGAAAACAAAGAAACACTAGATGATCAAGAAAAACCAGAAGAAACTAAACAACTAGCTCCTGTTAAGAAACATTTTAAAACAATTGATGAAGATTATGAACATGAAATTCTATGGCATTTAGAGTTTGATGGCTCAGTAAAAAAACTAGGGGCAGGAGCTGGGATTTGGTTACATAATGTTGAAAATAATCATGCGGAGGGTCATGCTTATAGGTTGAATTTCAAATGCACTAACAACATGGCAGAGTACGAAGCTCTTTTATTAGGGCTTAAACATGTCGAGAAGTTAGGAGCTATTAGGGTATCAATCATAGGAGACTTTGAACTAATCATTCAACATATTAAAGGAGAATGTTCAACAAAAGACATGAGATTGAAACAATACAGAGAAACAGTTGTAGAAATTCTCAACACCTTTCTACAAGCTCAACTTGCCAAGATTCCGAGAAAACAAAATTTGCATGCTCACAGCCTCGCAATGTTTGCTAGCACATGCAAGTTACCTTTTGATCCTAATCATCAGTTTTCAGCTGAGATTAGACATAGGCCTGCTATACCAGACAATCTTTTGAATTGGCAAGTATTTGTTAATAACAATCAAATCAATAGTTTTTTGACACTTCAAAATGAGTTTTCTAACTGTATTATAGATGAAGACATAATTATTGATGAATTTGATCAAGAAAAAGAACAAAAAATAGAAATTTCAAGAGAAAATGCAATTCATATGCTGCACCCAACAACATTCACAGAAAAAGACATGCAGAATTTGAAACACATGGAATCTGATGAGATCATAGAAGATGAGACAGAAATCATTAATTTAAAACATGATCATTTGCCCAAAGGATTAAGTCCTTTGGAAGATCTGTTTGACTCAAATGATATTCCATTTAGACCTAAAATGGAACCGGTTAAGGCTGATATGGAAGAATGCAACTTAGGAACCCCAGAAAATCCTAAAATGGTTAAGTTGTCCAAATCTCTTCCAAAAGATCAAAAGGTCAAATATGTTGAACTATTGAGAGAATTCCAGGATGTTTTTGCCTGGAGTTATGACGATCTGAAATCTTATGATACATCCATCATTCAACACACTATACCTTTGAAACCAGATCAGAAACCTTTCAAACAAAAGCTTAGAAGAATAAATCCTGTTTTATTACCCTCAATTGAAAAGGAAATTAAAATAATGTTTGAAGCAGGGATTATAGCTCCTATCAGATTCTCAGAATGGGTTTCTAACCTGGTACAACCAAGGAAGAAGACTGGGGAAATTAGACTGTGTGTTGACCTAAGAAATTTGAATAAATTTTCTTTAAAAGATAATTATCCTTTACCAAAAATGGACCATATTCTACAAAGGGTAGTGGGATCTTCTAGGATATCTCTACTGGATGGATTTTCAGGGTACAACCAGATTCTTGTTCATCCTGATGATCAGGATAAAACAGCATTCACTACACCATGGGGTACGTTTAAATATGTCAAAATGCCATTTGGACTCAAGAATGCAGGAGCTACATTTCAAAGAGCAATGGACATTGCTTTTTCGAAAGAAATACATGATTTTCTGGTTATTTATCTAGATGATTTGACTGTCTTTTCTAAAACAGATCAAGAACATTTAGATCATTTAAGGAAAGTATTTATAAAATGCAGAAAATATGGGATTTCTTTAAACCCTAAAAAGTCATTATTTGGTTTGGAAGAAGGAAAGCTTTTAGGCCATATAATTTCTAAAGATGGCATTAGGATTGATCCAGAAAGAATACAAGCAATTTTACAGATACCTCATCCTAGAAACATAAAAGAGTTGCAAGCATTCATAGGAAAAATTAATTTCTTGAGAAGATTTATTTCTAGTTTAGCTGAATTACTTAGATTGCTTACTAACATGTTGAGGAAATATTCAAGCATTGACTGGACTGTAGAAGCCAAACAATCATTTGAGGAAATTAAAATGGCTTTAACAAGAACACCAGTTCTGACCAGTCCTAAATTTGACAGAGATTTTATTATTTTTTCATTTGCTTCTGAACATACTGTTGCAGCTGTTTTACTTCAAAAAGATGACCAAGGGTGTGAAAAACCAATAGCATTTTTTAGTAAAGCACTGAGGGATGCATCTCTAAAATACAATATTATGGAAAAACAGGCTTTTGCATTGGTAAAAGCAATTAAATATTTCAGAGTTTACATATTATATTCTCATGTGATAGCTTATGTGCCTAATGCTGTAGTTAAAGATATTTTGACTCAAGATGGCATTGAAGGTAAAAGAGGTAAGTGGATAGCTACCATTTTAGAATATGATATTGAGATTAAACCAACAAAACTCATAAAAGGTCAAGGTTTGGCACAACTCATGACTGAAACTAATTTCCAAGCCTTAGACATTAACGAACTGGATGACGAGCAGGAGATGGCGACTCCACAGATCAGTCAAGCTTTCTTAGATTCACCCTGGTACACTGATATCATTCATGTTTTATTAAACCTGCAAACTCCTCCAGGGTTGTCCAGAACGAAAAGAAGGTTTTTAAAAATGACATCTTTGAAATATTGTATTTTAGATAGCACTCTATTTTGGAAAAATCATGAAGGAATCTTATTGAATTGTCTATTAAAAGATGAAACTAATAAAGTTCTTAATGAATTTCATGCAGGGGATTGTGGAGGACATCTCTACTGGAAATCAACTGCAGACAAAATCTTAAGGGCTGGGTTTTACTGGCCAACATTATTTTCAGATGTTAAGAAATTTGTAACAACTTGTCATAAGTGTCAGATCTTTGAGGGTAAAAGAAAGTTGTTACCTCTGCCATTAAAACCAATTTCCACAGAAAGACCTTTTCAACAATGGGGGTTAGATTTTATTGGAGAAATCCATCCACCTTCTTCAGGGCAACACAGATGGATTCTTACTGCCACAGACTACTTCACTAAGTGGATTGAAGCTATCCCATGCAGACAGGCCAATGATTCTGTGATTATAGGGTTTTTAGAAACCAATATACTTTCAAGATTTGGCTGTCTAGAAAATATTATAACAGATAATGCTGCTGCATTTAAGTCAAAGAAAAAGATTAGTTTCTGTAGTAAATATCATATTACATTAGGCCATTCAACAGCTTATTACCCTCAGGGTAATGGACTAGCAGAATCCTCCAATAAAAGCCTTATTAATATCATCAAATAGTTATTGGAAGAAAATAAAAATAATTGGCACAAGAAACTGACCAATGCATTGTGGGCAGACAGACTTACAACTAAGAAATCAATTGGGACTAGTCCATATGAATTAGTTTATGGCCTTGAAGCAAGATTCCCATCATCTTTAGGAATTCCTGTTATGAAATTACTTCAGGAGGCTCAATTGGAACCAAATGACATTCAGAGACGAATTAATCAAACAATCCACTTATAGAAAACCAGAGAAAAGGTATACCAACGATCTCAAGTCTTGCAGGAAAAGCTAAAGAAAATGTTTGATAAAAGGACTAAAGCAGAATATTTTCAACTAGGTGATAAAGTCCTAAGATGGGATTCTAGAAGAGAAGAAAAAGGGAAACATGGGAAATTTGATTTCTTGTGGAAAGGGCCTTATATCATTCATGCCTTGCAGGGAAACAACACATACTTTTTGAAGAATTTGGACAATTCAGAAGCTGAGGAAGGGCCAGTCAATGGTCGAATGCTGAAGCATTATTTTGATCCTATTTACTAGGATGTTTTAATTTTTCTAACTTGTACATAATATATCCTTTTCTAATGCAGTTTGGATTGGATGGTGACTTCTTGAAGTTGAAGCCCGAAGTGAAGGCCCTAAGCTTCAAAAGTTTCACTGTCATATGTACAATAAAGCTACCAGAAGAAGGAGATTACATGGTTCAATTTAAGGCATTTTTGAGGCAACTGACCTGTTGTTCTTGACTTTTCACAAGGAAAAGCCATCCCCAAGTGGAGCTAGTGTTAGACTCCTATACCAATAGGTGTCATTTTTCATGATTGTCTTGATTGAACTATGGAGTATGTTCAAACCTTTTTTTGAGCAAAGGTGTTCCATATTCTTGAAAAACCAAAAAATCAAAAAATTTAAAAAATGTAAAGAGGGTATACCCTAAAAAGAAAAATCAAAGGGTAAGAAAAATAAAAATGGCCAAAAAGCAAAAGAAATGAACCCCAAACAAAAAATAGGCCAAGGAAAGTGTGCAAATCCAAATGCCACTACTATTTCATTTTTGTAAATAAGCAATTGTGTGCAGCTTGTCAAACTTTTGCCACAATTTATGAAGGGTAAAACTGTTTAAACTTGACTTATTCATATTTCAATTTCATGTTATAGAATAGAGAATAAATATCTGACCAAACAGTTTAATCTTGGCAGATAAGTAGATAGGTAGAGTTAATAAAAGGTGCTCAACAGTTTAATCTGAGCCCTTGGATGTAATAAGGGTAGAAATAGATAGATTATCATGTAAAAAGAAAAGGTTGAAAAGGGTTTGCAAGTCTAAATGCACCCTAATAAAGAAGAGAAAATGGTAGTAGTAGATAGGGTAGGTAGATGGTGTTACAAAGTTTTATCTGATGAATGATGCTGCTACATGTTTTTGATTCTTTACTTTCATCACAAATACTGAAGCAGGAAATACACTGGAAAATCACAGCAAGCAAAGTCAAAATCATTAACTTCCCTCATCACTTTCCCCTTAAAGTTTTACTAATTTCCCCCAAAGTACTAGGGTACTTGGAGATCAAAAGGGCTCAAGGTATTTCCTTGACTTTTGGAGGGACCGGACCCTCGGCTTAATGATCAAAAAGACCTAAGTACTTGAGATAATTCATCATTATAATCATTCACCTTTAACCTTTTCCTAAGTGAAATCTCATTTTTCTTAGGAAAATTATGCAAAATTCCATAAAAATCCCTCAAAATAACTTACTATTCTAAGTTCAAGTGTGGAAAATGAGATATTGCAATTTACTTCAGAAATTGTCACTTTCTTAGATGTGCAAAGTTTTTTGAGTTCCCTTGTCCCTTTGTCATATTTCAATTTAACTCTATTTACTAAATCCCTAGTGAAAATGCCCTATCCTAAGTATATAATTCCTTTTAAATTAATATCCCAAAAACCCTCTATTATGTTTTAACCAAAGTATTTACTTCCCAAATATTCATTAAAAACCCACTATACAAGTCCTTTGGTTAAATATATCGTTATACAATAGTCCCGCCCTTATGATAAGTTAACTATATTGGTTATTTTATCATATAATAAAATAAAAAACATATATACGAAAAACTTTAAACATATGATTTATATGTTTAATACAAAAATATAAACAAAACCCGAAGTTTTATTTTCTAAACCAAAACTTTGAAAAAGCCCCTATGCCACCGTGGCCCATCCACCTGGCATTCCACCCGACGTTTCAAACACAATTAAAACCCCGCCGCGACCCCTTTTTCATTATAATTACAGGATTAATTAGTTATCTAAACTAATTAATAACCTTTCTTCCGCCAATCATGTGCCACCCGGGATGATTAATTAAACGTTAAATATGCCGGGCCCGCATGATAACACCCCACCATTTCCCAGTACTTTCCACCGTTGGATCGCCCCTCCGCAGATCGACGCTCCACGTCAATTCCGCCAGCCGTCCCTTGTCAGAGCTTTAATGTGCGGGGGATTGGTGGTATTTGACTAGTCCTCCGTCCACGTGGCAACAATCCAATGGAATCGCTGCCCGCTCGTTCAATACCACCTTAGCCCATAAGCGGTGCGGGGACTAACCGCTTACCGCCTGGCCCCCCTGCCCCACGTCAGCCCGTACCAAAGTGATGTCACTCCTCGAAAAACTAAAACCCCTCTTTTGCCTTTGGAAATAAAACGAATTTTCGCGTTTTTATGTCATTTTCGTCATTTGAACGCGACTGTGCTTTCCGCTAAAGAATTCGAATTTTCACTAAAATCCACTGTTCCATTCGATTTCGCTCCAGATTTCCGCCAGACCTGTATTCAAGCATCCTCCTGCTACCGCCCGAATACCTATTAAAAGTCAGTTTTCCTCTAAGAACAGGTATTTATCCTATTTTGCCCCGAACTGCAAATAAAACTCTGTTTTCTTTGTTTTTCGCTGAATCAGTGTTTAAATCATATTCCTAAGATCATTCCCTAAGTTTTACGACTGTAAATTGTTCCCCTAAACCTGCAATTGTGCCAATTTCCCTCAGTAAGATCAAAATCACACCCGGCCTGTGAAGAAAAACCAGAAACCTTCGTTTTGAATCCACAAGAACCAAAATGGAGGCCCCGGCAGCTTTGAATGTAACTCCACTGAATGCTCCCCACCGAGAGTTAGAATATTTGCCTTTAGTAGATAAAGATTTCCAGATTAAAGACTTGCATTTTGATGAAAGTCCCCTTCTGAGTTATTGTCGCTGCAGAGACGAATACTCGAAGGGGCAAGATCTCATTGGGTTGTGGGAATCCAATCTCCCAAGGTATCTCATCCCTTCAGTCATTTTTTTCCCAGAAATCATCCACTATTGCCATTCAAACTATGATCCTACTCAAAGGGCTGTAATAGCTCCTGATCAGAGTGTTCTGTTTCCCATTACTCCCCAAGCTATCAATGCAATGCTACACTTTGAACCAGACCAAGAACTAGCACCGTTGTCTATGGAAGAATTGATTGAGAAGACTAGGCAATTAACCCCAGAAAAGCTAAAATCCATGTGCCAGAATTTCATGTTGCCTGAACATCAACCTAAGGGACCTCCTCCCTATGGTTTTTATTATTTCAATAAATTTGGAAGGCTCATCATAAATATGATATCTTTTGTCTTGGGTTTCAATACCAGTGAATATGTTGATGTGATAACCACAGTTTCTTTGTCTATTTTTACTCACGGGCAACCTCCTGAAGTTAAAATATGACTTTGCCTCTTCGTAGCCAATAAGATCCATGATCAGTTCATGAGGCTAGATGATGAGAAAGTTTTTCAAATATTCCTCAATTATTTATCATCTCATTATCTTCTATCAATCGAGAAAAGAAAGCTATCAAGCAGACATCCACCACAGAAGCTACTACAACTACAGGTACTACAACAGCAAAGCAACAAACAGAGCCAGTGCAGGTAAACACTTCTAGTTTAAGTTCTGATGAGTTGATAAAACAAATGGAAAGTTTACAATTAAGGGTCACAGAACTTCAAACCACAAAGTTACAATTAAAAGATTTGGAGCAGAAGTATGATACATCTAAGAAGACAGTTGCTGATAATACCAGGGAAATCAAAAGATTGGACAGATTAGTTAAGGCTTTGGAAAAAGATCTTT